>JANAVB010008800.1:3228124-3446468 GCA_029216955.1 Iris pallida | reverse complement strand
ATATCTCGATTCCATACCAGTTTCAATGAATTCCCATATGATGAATATTGACATTCAAGTATGGATCTTCTTCTGTTTAAGATCAAATTTCAAGTTTGGGTTTTCAAGAAACTTCTTTGAGAAAAGTAATTTTCTCATATGAATTGAAAAATGAAAAGGAAAAACAATTATATTGGTTTTATCGGTGCTCAAAAGTGCCAATATGGACCTATTTTAATGATTATTCTGGCAATCATAATATTCTTGTTGGAAAAATGTCCTGAAAGCTGACAAAGAATCTAAGAACTAAGAATTGAAGGGAGATAATGTGATGATCTTGTTGGTGATGTTTTCACCATTATTCCAAGTGATGGGAACATTAGGGAGCATGCGCTTCGTGGGAGTTAAGAATTATTTGTTAGTTCTTGTGAGGGAAGTTGTTTGCTTTAGGCTTGTTGATTTTGTTGGAGATGCGGGACCACAAAATGGTATTTGCCAAGTTGGTAGCGAGAGATACATTCAGCTTGGTAAGTTCGTACTGAACTGGTGTCATTTGGATTAGTGCTGATATCTACGGATTGTGGATAAGCGACAAAATTTAGTAGTCTCTCTTGAAGATACTTTTGTGCAAGAAGTCCAAAGAAGAAGGATCCTTTGGAAAGTTGGAAAGATGCACGGACAACACTTCGTTTGAAGGGATTTTGGTAAATTGGAGTTTTCCAGAATTTGTGTGGCTGGTTTTGGTAGCAAGATATTTGAAAAAAATTCAGATTGTCATGGTGGCTACTAGTTGACCCTATCCAGACAAGAAGCTACATATTGGATTTGCTAACACCATAGATTCAAATTCAAGGACAAATTCTTCCAACAGCTGTTATATGATGCAATAGCTTCTCCCATGAGCCGAGACAACCAAGAGAGAGACGCATCAACATTAAAATTTGGTCTCTCTGTCTACCAAATGGCTGACTGATTTGATGACATAGTAACGGAATTTGCTGCATGTTTTCTTAGGTATTATTTATCCTGTTTCCTGATTTTAGTCTATTTGCTTTCCTGTTTGCTTTTATGGTTACTTTATTTTGTTTATTTACTTTGTTGGTTGGGTTAGGATTTGCAAGTTGCTTTGGGCGGAATCTAGTTAGGATGTTATGGGTTGTAAGGGTGTTTTGAATGCCGATTAATGTGGTTAAAAACTGATGTGAGCATCACAGAATTCTTAGGCATCCTGCACTGTCTCCTACTTTTGATAATTAAGTAGATTTATTGATATCATTTAAGGTTCACAATATCTGAATCAGTTTCAGACCATTCTTATGAGTATTTCACTATGGTTTCCACAGTTTCTTATCAGAGTTTGAATTTTTTTGGTTCCAGAAAGCCAAAAGATATTTTCAGAATATTAAGAACTAGCAAAATATTTGATATTGTCAGGCATAACGATGCTTTTCTTGTTAGTAATGAAACAATATTCAACATTGCTAAATTTTTCACCCACAATAGATAATATTGTTTATTTACATGTTTTGACAAAGTACACATGTAGTAGATAATTTTCAATGATGATAGTAAAATGGATGAATGTTTTGAATTTATAGATATACTACTTTGATGAACAAACTTGTCTGACTCGTTGTAATCGGTCTTTGACACAAGCGAACCATTTTGTCGATCCTATATTTTCTCGTACTTATCTTCTTCTTCTTCTTTTAACTTTTTCTGTCAAATTGGTCGGAAGAGAGCATCAATGTACTTGTTGGTCAATACCGGATTGGACATGCCAAAATTGATATGATAGGTATGATCTGTATCGGTATCCTACAAACTTTGTTATCATCTCCTCCTATTGATAGCTAAGCAACTGTACTGGTATTGTTTTATGATTATTTTCATTTGTTTGTTGTTTATATCTTATTAAGATTTTCCAATCCGAGTTAATCTGTTTTTTATATCATGAAATTATGAGAAACAAAGGTTGAGTAAGATTACGAAAAGAGACTAGAAATTTAGAGAATCAATTTGGTTTTATACTACTGTGGAAGTCATTTATTTACTAAGAAGATTAATAGAAATATTTAGAGTGAACATGTGATTTACATATGGTTTTTATTGCGTCAGAGACCTCACGATCGAGTTCCTAGGAAGATAATGTAGTGGGCTTTGAAGAAAGAAACAATTTCGTAGTAGTTATATTGAGACTATTAAGGATATGTATGAAAAAGTTACAATGACCGTGCGAACTATTGGAGATAAGTAAAGCCATTGACTTACATCAAAAATCGATGTTGTCTCCTTACCTTTTTGTAAGATTTATGGATGAAATAACTAGGCATCTTCAGGAGAAGGTTTCATGGTGTATGATGTTTGTTGATGATATCGTATCGGTCCATGAGAGTAGAAAAGCTTTAGATGCTAAAATAAAAGATTGAAGAGAAACTTTGAAATCTAAGGGATTTAGAATTAGTAGAACGAAAATAGAGTATATGAAATCATTGAAATGTAATTTCAACCCGAAGTAAGAAAAATGAGGGGGGAGTCCATATAGATGGACACGAGATACCTAAAAATTATAACTTTTGGTATTTAGGATCATTCATTCATTATCATGAAGAGATTGAAAATGATATCATGCACAGAATTAAAACGTAATGCTCGAAATGGAGTACTTTGTGATTGCATCTGAAAATTCTGCAAGACTCGGCGATACTTTATGGATTAAGAGTGTTTGGCAAGTAAAAAAACATGTTCAGAAATGAGAATACTAAGTTGTATGAGTGTTAATACATTAAAGGATATGATAAGAAATGATTCTATCCATAAAAAGTTGAGTTTGTGCCATTTGAGGACAAATGAGAGAAATCGATTTGGTGGTTTGGACATGTGCAACGTAGACCAATAGATCCTCACATAAGGAGGAGTGGTGTTATAGTAGTTAATGGAGACGCTAGGACTAGATGTAGGCTTAGACGAATATGGTTTGTAGTGTTAAAGAAGGATATGAATTTTTTAGCATTACAGAGACTATGGCCCTTAAAATTTTTGGGATGCAGGCTTTGTTGTTGTTGTTGTTGTTAATTTGTTTGTCATATTTCTAGCTTTTAATGGTAAGATTTATTTTGATCCATTATGCCGACTTGGACTTGAATTGGAGTTGTACTGACAGAAATAATTGTTGCAGTATTACACTGATCCAGTCCATGGATATATATTTCGCTCCCTCAAGGATGCTATTCATTATGTTTCAACTGGAGAAGTCAGTAAACATGCATTAGGACCAAGAAAAAGTATCAGCGAGATGTGTTCCTCAGGACGGGAATCCGCTGTAAGTCTGTACTTTGTGTATCTGTGAACGTCTTTCATTTGCATGGTGGGTTTTTTGGTACTTAGCCTAAAGAAGGGGTAAAGACACTCATGAATTAAAATACTCTAAAGAAAGAATCTGTCTTGCATCAATCAAATCATATGCATAGAGTAAATACCAAAGAAATTTCAGGTTCACCATGCATTTTGGTCATAATAAACCTTGAACGCTCAGTCAAGTCTTGTGCCCATCAGAATGGGGGTCAAGTATGGACTTTGGAGCATTAGACGACTCCATAAATGTATTGACATAGTTTTTGTGGTCGGCTGTCAAATCTGACGCCAAACCTCAATGTTGTGGGCAAATTCCTTGACAAGGTAGCTAATGAGCATGCAGGGGCCATGTCATAAAACCTTGACAGTAGTTAGCGGATAGGTATACCTACCTTTTGCATGCAACCAAGATGCAGCTCCAAGTTTCCTTAGACTGTAAGAAGCCTAGACGAAGAGATACGATGATACAATTTCTATAGAGCATTGCATTGATCTCTATAACCAATTAAGCCAAAGAGTGGGAAGGAATGACATTCCCACCGCCTATTGGCGTTGCCCAAATTTATTCGACAAGTCGAGAGGAAAGAAAAGGGTTGCTCACAGAAGCCTACTGAATAAGTATCTTTTCACTAAAAAAGCAACTGAAATCACAAGGAACTACTGGAAGGCGATGCTGAACTGATAACGAGAAATATATAGCAAAAAGAAAAAGGGATGTCAATACAAGCCTAAGAGAAGCTGTTCTTGTATTACTAAAATTATTTCATATCTTTGTTCACCTTTATCACTAAAAGGAAAGAAAAGCGACGCACTTACAGATGTACAAAACATGTATGGATGCTTTCTTTTCCAAACCATTCTTGAAGTTGAAGGTTGGCATTTATGATACAAAGGATACTACCCTCTGTTGCAAGAATGCCTTACTTCTCTGGTATACACCTCTTTCCATCATATTTTAATTTGAGACTCTTAGTTAAAATCATGTGCACGTTTATCAACTGAGGCGAAAATACCTTAAACCGAAAAATAAGTTCGATTTTTTTTGGGGGGGGGGGGGGAATTTAAGTGGACATTGATGATTGAACTTGAGACCGCCTAGTTAAAGTCGTGTGCACTTACCAACTGGGCTACCAATAACTTGTGAATTTTTCATAAACCAATAAGTATATTATATAATTAATATATCTATATAGTTTTGATAAATGCCAAAAATCCTTTTATTCTTATGTTGTTTGGTATATTCATCTCCAACTCACCGTCTCTTTGGTTGCACTTCGTAAGACCTTTTCTACTTGTATGCCACAGCCTCCAATTCCTGTAAAAAAACTGAAATCACAAGGAACTACGGTAAGGCGTTGCCTTTTCACAGAGGAGGCAGTTAAATCAAATGGAGTGATGGCGGCGAACGTTGATGAGTCACTTGAGAAACTACAAGTTCCACCAACAGATCATGTATCGGCTGAAAGTAAGTTTCTCAATTTCAGAATTAACTGGAGATTTTCAAAATGGTACATGTTTATGAGTAGGAATTAATGGGCGGTGTTGTGGAAGTTCTTACTGGTGAACTGGACTTAGGTCTAATGAATTTGTCAAGGTTGTAAAAGTCGCTATGCAGTAGTCGGGCGGGGGCGCCTAGCCCCGCCTAGGCGCCGCCTATTCTAAGCGGTCCACAAAAAAGCAGTTCAAAAAAAAACTGCTGAATATTGCCTGCCCATAAAACTCAAATAACCTGGTTGTCGGGCGTCGGGTAGGCACTGGGCTGGCTCCTAGGCGCCGACTAATCCTGATTTTGAGATCAGTGGAATTTGTAGAGAATGCAAAACAGTTTTGTGCTTTATTGAGGATTGAATGTGAAATTTTAACTTCTGAATAGGACAATAGTAGTAGAACAATACTACTTTCACCAAATTGTGATTCATGAGATAGTACTGTGGTCCTACTTTATATGCATGCATTCATTTGTTTTGTGGCTTGGAGTGGCGAAAATTTTCACCGATGGGTTTATACTTTATAGCTAGAATCACTTTTGTTTCTGACAGTAGTGTTAGTTAGCTGACTGCCTTCGTAGAGGACAGTTAAAGCATATTTGCCTCCAAGTCTGTTAACCGCAGTGTTCTAAAAATCGCTAGGCGGACTCGGTGCGGCGGAGGTCCGCCTAGCGCCTAGCCCGCCTAGATTTTTTTTTTTTTTTTTTTTTTTTTTAGAAATTTTAGAAATTTTGAAATTTGAAATTTGAAATTTCAATGTTCTAAAATCCAAATACTATCTTAAAACCCAAACAAATATCCAAAATACAACTAAGAATAAACAAAATAAAAAAAATCAAAAAATAAAAAATAAAAAAAACGGCCGCCTAGGGGCGCCTAGGCCCGCCTAGGAGCGCCTAGGGCCCGCCTTGGCCCGCCTAGCCCACCGCCTAGGGGGTTTTCGGTGCGGTGGGCCGGCGCCTAGCGCCTAGGCGGGCGCCTAGGCCGATTTTTAGAACACTGGTTAACCGAACATATAATTCTGGTTTCATTAACCTGACAAGAGACATACAGCTTCAAATTTGAATAATCTTGTGGCTGTCTGGCCTCTGATTAGAATCTGGGCCATTATCAAAAGTATGATAGTCCATGATATTTACTTGCAAATTACCTGTTTCATGTACGTATCCCTCAACCATCTTGATTTGAGCTGTTAACTATGGCAGGTGTCCAAAAGGCTGATTCCATGTACTCATCTCCAGATATGCACATAAACAGGAAGATACAGTATAAGAGGAGAAAGGTAATGGAGCCAGCAGCTGAGAATATGTTAGAATCCTCCAAGCAAGCAGAAAAGAAATGCAAATCACTCACAACGCCGAGACGAGCATCAAAACGGTTAGCTGGGTGCGAACCAGAGAGAGTAGCTGAAAATATGTTTGAAACCTCAGAGCATGTAGTGAAAAGCAAATCCAAATTAGTCACTCTGCCTAGTCGAGCATCAAGACGGCTAGCTGCGTGTGAACCTGAATCAGCAACTGAAAATATGTCGGAAACGTCCAAGCATGCAGAAAAGAGATGCAAACCACTCACAATGCCAAGACGAGCATCAAAACAGGTCGCTGGATGTGAACCAGAGCAAGCCGCTGAAAATATGTTAGAAAACTCACAGCATGTGGTGGAAAGCAAATGCAAGTTGGCCACTCTGCGTAGTCGAGCATCAAGAAGGCCAGTTAGGTGTGAACCTGAGCTAGCAACTGAAAATATGTCAGTAACCTCCAAGGATATTGAGAAAAACAATAACAAGTTACTCGCTCTTCCTAGCCAAGCATCAAACGGGCAAGATAGGTGTGAAGCTGAGTCAGCAGCTGAAAATGTGTTTGAAATCTCCAACAATGTGGAAGAAGGCAAATCTAAATCACTGCCAAGACGAGCATCAAAACGGCTGGCTGGTTGTGAAGCTGCTGCTGTTGCGGAATTGGCCATAAGTCACCCATCTCAGAAGTTGATCTCACATGGTGGACAGAGTGGACGAAATGAATCTGAAACACGTCAAATCGAGGAGCCACGAATGCCTCTGGTGGTGCCTGAAAACGTGGCTTTGTCCAATGATGGATCCAATGGAATCAAAGATGGGGCGCCTCTAGCAGTGCATAAAAGTACGGTGTCCATAGGGGATCACAGTACCCCGGTGGAGCAGGTAGTGACAGAGAAACAAACTGATGATAGGCCACCATCTCCACCTGCATTCCCATTTCTTGAAGCATGGTCGGACCCGTGCATTGAGTTTGCAGTGAAGACTCTGATGGGCGACATTCCAATGTTCGAAGAGATGTCGATTCCAGAGTTTGTCCCAGTACCAATTTCCAACCCAAATTCATCAGCAAACCAGGGTGGTATGGACCAAGAAAAGGTACCTGTCCATCCGGAGAGGCCACAGAATCAACAGTTCCATGTTGATGCCCAGGTAAACCCATGCCCCTTGGGGAACAGAGGCGCCTAATGGTAAGGTTGAAGGTGACCAGGAGTGCCGTAGGAATCTGAAGTTAAATCGTTGAGATGTTGGAAATGCTACTGTTTAGGTAGATATTGTAAGTTTCTGTTTTGACTGTATGTTTTGGTGCCTTGACAAAGATGGGGCAACTGTTGTTATGGTCATTTTGGCAGACTGTAGTAGATACTGTGAGGAAGCTTCCCTGTGGGCATTATGTACATCTTGTTGTTGGCGTTTGTTTATTTATCTATCATGTTCTGTACAGAATTTTGGTTACTTTGTAGTTGATGGTTGCTGTATAATCAGGTTTATTCTGTTGGGTTAGTGATATCACCTTCAGGTAGATGTGCAGAAAGTGCAGGGTTTAACAATTTAAGTTGGCAGAAATTATTTGAAGAATGACGCGGGTTTCAGAGTTAAAGAGTTGAGCATACCATATAGTGGATGAGCAGACTTGGATAATTTCCAACAGGTTCCAATTTTGATCTTGTGCAAGAGTGACATACTGATGGTACGGCATGGGGGAGTGCACAAGTATTTTTCTGTTCTGAAGGAAGATTGAGAACTAGAGACGTTGAACGTGAAGCACTGTAACGATGACCGACTTGTAATCCCATCAGAGATGGACTACAATGCAGTTTATACTATGCATAAGACTGTTGATGTCCCTCGCAAAAGAAAAAAGAAAAAAACTGTCGATGTTGCCATTGTGACAAATGGTTCAAGTATCTGTAGAAACTGCAAGTGAATATGTAATTTGATCTTCTCCATAGTGTTGGGTAGTGTTGATGGTGAGATTGGGTAGTGTTGATGGTAAACTAGGAGTCTTCGTATCGGGGGTGTTTGGTTGCGCTACAAGTGAGGAAACGTTTTTTGTTCAACTCCCACCATAATTGGAATGACCACTATCCGGTCTCGGCCAAGATGCATTATGTCTCCACTTACTGGCGTTAGTGCTTGATTTTATGTAAATGGTTGAATTGGTCAATAAATATTGCACCAACTTCTACTACTGGTGCTATTCTTTTCTTTTTTTTTTTCTTTCAAAAAACTTGTTTGTGAAGTGTTCTAGACTCTTTGGGGCCTCAAAACCGGTCATTTCTTTGCCATCTTGAGTGTCCATACGTGCATCTTTGTTTTCATCCAAAGTGGAATTAGCTTTATTATAGATCCATACCAGTGGATAACCCGTGCCATAATGGCACGGACACGAACCCGGCCTTCTCGACGTAGGCGTGCAGGCACCGGGCCAGCGCCAGGGAGTTCCGGTCGGAGACGCGGCCTCCGAACCCGGCTTTCTCGACGTAGGCGTGCAGGCACCGGGCCAGCGCCAGGGACCCGAGTCCGCCAAAGACGGACACGACAAAGACCATGGTGGCAGCGTTCGGGGCGGCGTGGGCCTCATGGAGGCGAAGACGCGCAGGGCCGTCGCGGGCGTCCGAGGGCGGCAAGGCCCGAGACAGCGGCAGTCCAGGAGACGACGTCCCTGTGCGGCATTCCGTCGAACACCCGCAGGACGGGGTCGGCGGAGCCGCGTCGGGAGTAAGCGGTGAGCAGGACGGTCTGCACGAAGGGGTCGGGCCGGAATTCGAGGAGGAGGGCGTTTGCGTGGAGCAACCTGGTGGCGACGGCGGTGGTGTTGAGCAAGGAAGAGAATGTGTGGGAGTCGGGAGGGACGCGGCGAGCATTTGGGAGTAGATGGAGAGTGGGTCGGCGGAGATGGCGATGGCGGTGTTGAAGGAGAAGGGGTTGGGGTTGGTCATGGCGGAGAAGAGGGAGGCAACGAAGGAAGGGTCGGCGGCGCGGTGGAGGAGGCTGCTTGCGACGAAGGGGTTGCGGAAGAGGTCGGCGACGACGGCGTGGACGAGGATGGAGCGGAGGCGGCGGAGGAAGGGGCGGTGCAAGATGAGCTGGAGGCGGGGGTGCCGTTGGAACAACCGGTTGCTTCGCACTCAACATGTGACCTCCTCCTCTCTTATAGAGAGGGACAACTTAGTCCTTTCATCATCGTTGAACCAAAGCACATGGGTCAGACCAAAAATCCACTGTGCTTTATATTATAGACTAATGGATAACTCGTGCCATAATGGCACGGACACGAACCCGGCCTTCTCGACGTAGGTATGCTGGCACCGGGCCAGCGCCAGGGAGTTCCGGACGGAGACGCGGCCTCCGAACCCGGCCTTCTCGATTTAGGCGTGCAGGCACCGGGTCAGCGCCAGGGACCCGAGCTCGGCGGAGGCGGACACTGCAAAGACCATGGTTGCGGCGTTCGGGGCGGCGTGGGGCCTCAAGACGCGCAGGGCCGTCGCGGGACGTCCGAGGGCGGCGACGTCCGAGACGGCGGCGGTCCAGGAGACGACGTCCCTGTGCGGCATTCCGTCGAACACCCGCAGGGCGTGGTCGGCGGAGTCGCATCGGGAGTAGGCTGTGAGCAGGAGGTCTGCATGAAGGGGTCGGACCGGAATCCGAGGAGGAGGGCGTGTGCGTGGAGCGACCTGGTGGCGGCGGCGGCGGTGGTGGTGTTGAGCAAGGAACAGAAGGTGTGGGAATCGGGTGGGATGCGGCGGCGGAGCATTTGGGAGTAGATGGAGAGTGGGTCGGCGGAGATAGCGATGACGGTGTTGAAGGAGAAGGGGTTGGGGTTGGTTATGGCGGAGAAGGGGGAGGCGGCGAAGGAAGGGTCGGCGTCGGCGGCGCGGTAGAGGAGGCTGCTTGCGACGAAGGGGTTGCGGAAGAGGTCGGCGATGACGGCGTGCGCGAGGATGGAGCGGAGACGGCGGAGGTAGGGGCGGTGCAAGAGGAGCTGGAGGCGGGGGTGCCGTTGGAACGACCGGTTGCTCCGCACCCAACATGGGATCTCCTCCTCTCTTATAGAGAGAGGGGCAATTTAGTCCTTTCATCATCGTTGAACCAAAGCACATGGGTCGGACCAAAACCCATTGTGTTTTATATTATAGATGTGTTATCTTTGTTTTCATCCAAAGTGGAATATTAACTTGACCAAGGGCTAGTATGGTTCGTCTGAAATGGTGTTTACTCTTAGGAGTGTTGGCCAAAATGGCAAACAAAATTTGTTCGGTTCCAACATTTGTTATTTTCACCATACAAGAAAGGAGTGAAACCAGTATAAACATCAACTAAGACTGAAGTGCACCAACCTTGAAGCATGCCAGACAGAGAAAAAAAAAAAAAAAAACCATCATAGCTGAGTGATTTTGGAGCTGTAGTTGTTCATCGGTTCAATTAAGAAGTTCCCATGTAGTAGTAGTAATAATAATATATAATTGATTTTTTTTTAATGTTTATGTTATTTGAATAAGCGTTTTGCTATTACCCATTTTTTATGTCCCCTCAATTCTATCATTTCTTTGATACTATTTTTATAGTGTCCCATTTCTTTGTTCGACAAATGATCCATTCATATACAATAATGAATATATAGCCGATATAGTTTAGTGGTAAAAGTGTGATTCGTTCTAGTAACTTCTTAAATAGTTAAGGGGTCTTTCGTTTTTTTCAATAGCTCGAGAGAGAGAGTTGTTCTAAGGGATGTAAGAATTCTCAAGAAGAGAGAAAACATAGCGGTCCCGGCAACGAGTGAATGAATAGAAAGTTTGATTTACATTCCGATTTGGCTCCAAAGTTAATGGGTTAGTGTGAGCTTATCCCTAAAATGCATTTTGTGAAAGATCCTGTAAACTTGTGTTACCAATGTTGTCAAGCATCAATGAAGTAATAGCTGAACCTCTCAACACCGTAGCAATGGCTCTGAACCATTCATCTATAACAATAATGTTGAGGAACAGGTAGTAGAACCAGAACCATTCAAATTGCAGCCCAAGAAGAAAAAAAAAAAAAAAAAAACATAAGTTGAGATATTATGACTGTTCATCTGCAGACTTGCGATTGCAGTTACAACATTCAAGAATTGTCCAGCAAAATACCAAACCTAAAGTTACCATCCTCTGAGAGAAAAAGGGATTTTAGGATGACTGCCTCCATCCACCATAATCTTCTTCCTCCTGGTTAGATCTCAGCCCACGGGTTGCCTGCAAGAAAACCATGATTTGAGACACATACTGAAGCAAAGTCCCGAAAGCACATTCGACAGAGAACTCATTGGAATTGCTTATCGTTTATATTCATCTCGCAAAAGTTAGAGCCTAGAGGCTCAAAAACATCAAGGAAAAAAAAAAGAAGTTGCTTAAATATCACACTTACAGAATATAGAAAGTTTACAATCATCAACTAAACGCATAAATTTTACCCGACACCGTAACATTGATACCCTTCTTATCTTCATCTTTCTTAATGTACCCTACCTTAGTGGATAGGTAGCAAGTTGCAAATTCAAGAAATTTCAGGATATCTTGTTGCTAATGGTCTACGTTGCACGAGCACAGATACAACACGATACAACAATGATTTTGGTGTCATAGTATATTTTTGAGTGCCTATGGTGTGTCCAATACGTGTCCAACACAACATGGTCCTAACTTTTGGAGTGTTCGTACTTCCTAGCTAATTACAATAGTTTTTTAGCATTGAATTAGATTGGTAACTCGGATTGACAGAACCTATAACTGCTTTCATCTTTCATCCAGTAGCCTAGCCTCTTTATGCAGTTCTTGGAATTTTTGGGCGATGTCAAATATGTTATTGCCGGATGTATATATGTGCAGAACAACTTGTTTGATACATATTAATCTTATATAACCTTGCAGTTCATCTGATATATCCACATTGTCTGAAGCTTCTGTCACCCATTCTTCCTCTTTCTCCAGTCCCTACTCTAATGATCGCTACTTAACCTTTCATGTTAAGGTGCTGAGCTTGTATTCTCATCTCTTAATGGTACATTTGTAAAAGGAGAATACTCTTTCATGGGTGAATCCTCTACTAGCATACACAATTGGAGAGAGAGAGAAGGTAAATTACATAGCAAGAGCAAATCGTCATGCACAAGCTTTTTCGTTCCATCCAAGACAACTTTGCATAACCTATAAAGCCAATAGGTTATTGTGGGAAACCTCGGAAATACTCTAGACTCAGGGCCGGTCCTATAATTTATGAGGCCTAGGACCTAATCTAAAATTTGGACCCTTTTTTCACATAAACAAATTTTTTAGCATTTTTACAAGCAAAATCATCAATTATTATTTTTATACATGCGACGAAAAAAGATAACCCTCAACGAGGCTTGAATCTTGATATGACTAGTCGTATAAAGACTGAAGTACGAATAGAGAGAGAGAGAGGTAGTTAGAGAGAGCGGTGGCTTTGTTTAATATATATAAAATAGGGAAATGAAGGGACCGGACATCCTTCCGAGAAAGTAGATGAAAAGCATGTCTTAATTTTAGGCGGTTACTTTTTTTTTGTATCCAGATTTTTTTTTAGATATTGGTTTCCAACAACTGTTGCCTTTTTGGGTTGCTGATTGGGTCTATTTTTTTTTAATTTTATGATACATCTAGTCTATTTTGAAATTATGGGGCCTTCCAAAATTGGGGGCCCAAGGCGATCGCCCACCTCGCCCGTGCCCTGGACCGGCCCTGTCTAGACTCTAAAGTTGCATGAACTCTTTGAAAATATTTCATGGATATTCATCGATATTTGAAATATTTCTTGCATCTAGAAACTTCATGATGATTCCTACCTTTTCTAGAGGATTATATTTTTTGGTTGTAAATGCTTTACTTATTTGTATTGTAAATATCTTGGTTCTAGATGGCTCTAACCATCAGATAGTGGACACATGGCATAATCTGAGTCGTTCATGTAGAGCTCTTGAGGCTATATAAGAGAGATGTCTCATTTGTTTCCCTCCACCCAAAAAATTTGTTAACTTTATGGAACTTTTCAACATTCCAATCTTTCCATTTTGCTCCACATTTTTTTCATTCTCATTTTACTTATCTAGCTAAATCGTTCGGGAAAGACTTGCATTGGCCTTCACGGAGGAAGGACGTGCGCCACACAAGGGTGAAGTGAATTCATTGACCACATTGTAGTAAGGAGCATGGATTTACTCTTGCCCCTCGTGGCTTTCGTTCATTTGTCTATGAAGACCTAAGGCACTACTTTGGCGAAACCTTTCCAGTTATTCAATACCTCACAATTAACAAAGATTCATTGTTGAGGAATCACACTAATGGCAACTTTCAGTAAATCACGAACGAAAGGAGGACACGATCCTACACGAGTATTCTGTGTTTTTCCTATTTCTATCTGTATTGTGTCTATTAGGGTAAAGTGCATTTAAACCCTCCTTAGAGTTGTCTCGTTCGCAAAATAAAACATTTTAGAAAACTTAAAGCAGTTTGCACCTCCCGCAAACCCTGTTTTGCGCAGAATACCCCTTTCCGTCAAATTGACGTTAGAACAGCCGTTAGAGGCCATTTTTTGGATTAAAAAAAAAGTGGACTTTCCAAAATACCCCTAATGCTTACATTTGGCTGTTGGCTCTCTTTCATTCTCTATGTATAAGACAATGTTTATTTGAAACATAAAACCTAAACTTTATATTTTCTATTTTTTGACCGGTTGGTTGGAAGGAAAAATAATATATTTTTTTATATTTCTTTTTTTTTTTTTACTTATTTGCTCTCATTTAATATATTGAAACTTTTTCTTACCTACAGATCTCAAATCCAACTGCAAATTTTTTTTATATTCTCTTTTTTTTTTTTACTTATTTGCTCTCATTTAATGTTTGAAGCTTTTTTTACTTATTCCTTTTTTTTCAAGACGTCCAAATAGAAATTATGGAAGCCTATTCGTAGATAATTGACAAAGGCGGTGGCAGCCACTGAACCCTGACCATGCTTCGACATACATGTTTTGCAATTTATTTTTTGATTTTTGACACGTTTAGTAATATTTAAGTTATTTGTTTAAGTAATACATGTGATGAAAATAAATTTGTACCAAGATTTACAATTTCAGTTAGAATTAATAAATAAATAATTACGATAATAGTCATGACTAATAAATAATTACGATACAAGTTCAGGACTAATCGGACATTTGTTAAAAGATTTTTTTTTTCAGAAAAAATTTAAGATGAAAACCTACTATTTAGATTATAAACATTTATTTTCGAAAATGACGTCAAGCATGAGAATTGATTTTTGTTTAATAATCTTTTTAATATTTTGTTTTTTGTTTCCATTTTTTTATTTCTTATTTCATATTTTTTTTTCATCTTTTAATAATCTTTTCTAGAATTAATAAATAAATAATTACGATAATAGTCATGACTAATAAATAATTACGATACAAGTTCAGGACTAACCGGACATTTGTTAAAATATTTTTTTTTCCAGAAAAAATTTAAGATGAAAACCTACTATTTAGATTATAAACATTTATTTTCGAAAATGACGTCAAGCATGAGAATTGATTTTTGTTTAATAATCTTTTTAATATTTTGTTTTTTGCTTCCATTTTTTTAGTTCTTATTTCATATTTTTTTTTCATCTTTTTAATAATCTTTTCTAGTTTTTTAAGAGTGACTTTTATTTTCAAATTTGTATAGTTTTTGTTTTTGTCTTTTTTTCATTGTTTAAGATTTATCCTCATTTTTTGGTTTTTTGGAATATTTTGTCTATTTTTTATTTTTTCCATATTTTAATAGTATTTTTTGTTTTTTATTTTGTTTTTTTTTTCCAGTTTTTCATCATTTCTATTTTTTAAGAATTGATTTTTTTTTGTATTTATCAGTTTTATTTTTCCCAAAAATATTTATATATTTGTTAAATAAAAATAATTTATGACAAAATAATTTTAAATAATATTTATCCATTTTTTTGACGAAACTAACCGTTTTTAACAAGTTAATACTAATTAAAATAATTTTAATAAATAATTTTACTAGCAAAGACCATTTTTCCTTTGTTAATATTTATCCACTTTTTAACAAGTATTTTTGCGTAACCGTTTTTAACAAGTTAATATTAGATAGCCCAGGGGTAAAATGGTCAAAACAATCCCATTTTAACACCCAGAAAAGTTAGCGGAGGGGGTGATTTGAGCATTTTCGTATCTAGTTGGGTTTTTCGGATCAACGAGTCTTTATTTGCATTTTCGTGCATCTAAGGAGGGTTTAAATGCACTTTACCCTGTCTATTATGTCAAACTTAGTTATGAAATGAGAAGGCCGCGACCCAGTTTTTGTTAAAAAAAAGGAAAAAAGACTTCCAAATCGGGAAAAGTTCACGATAACTATTATTGCAAATTAGCCACACACACAAAAAAAGAGAGTAACACAATTAGAGACAGACGCTGACACTATATTATACACAACTCATTCACAAGATTTCATATCTCGAATTCCAAAACTTAGTCCAACTAAATGCACCGTCAGACCCAAATCAAAGTTGTGCACGCATGTGACCCTCGACCAGTGTCATTTCTGAGCACGTGCAAGTTGTGTGATCGCACATGGCTCCTAAAATTGGAATGTCCAAAAAATTTAACCTCCGTATATATTCCATTTTTAGATTTAGGTATCCCTATTTTTTAGAAAGTGTAGTAACAGTGCCCTTAGAATGTCAAAAAGAAACATTTTCTTTAGAGTGGTTAAAAAAGACCATTTCTTAGTATTTGTACAAGCCTTTAGAATATCAGAAACGCCCTGCCTTCAAATTATATGTCAATCCTAGTTTCTGCATGCAGTAATAAAATCTCTGGTGGGCTTTCATGATTTCTAAATGCTTAAAAGATATTATTACCAGTATTAAAATAGAATACCTCGGGAGTGAAGGTGAGACCAACTTTTATTTCTCCACAAAACTGCTGATCCTTGACCACATTGTAAACAGTTGGAGGGAGGCTTCCTTCTGCAAACACTCCTTCTAAAGGAATCCTAGAGAAATACATGCAATAATTAAGAGCTCCACTATACGAAATCAAGAAAATAAGTATCAATATGAACCAAACATTATTTAAGTATCCTAAGCATCCAATTATACTGTTCTTATGTCGCCTCAAATTCATACAACAATCATAAGTAAAATACAAAACACTCACGTTGCTTCGCCCACAAAGTCATCTGTAACTGCATCGCTATCCATGAGCTTGACAGTGAGTTCCGAAGTACCGTCTGACACAGTGAATACAAAGGTCTCATTCCATTCGGGGTCGCTTCCCTTACCTGCATCAAACACCGAACACCTATTTACGGAAACAGCTAAGGGGAGTCCTAGAAATACTTCTCACAGGAATGATATTTTGCTTGGTGATAGTTTTTCAACAAAAGTATGAATTGCAGGCAAAGCTTCCCTAGGTTACCTGGGTGTTCTTCATAGATTAGTCTTAAGCAGAACAAACCATCATTCTATATGTATTCTGCGATACTTTTTTTTTTGAGAGAGAATTATTTTCGATGCATGAATTTTACCTTCCATTTAAAGAGAGTATGCTCTAGCTAAATCACTCTATACCTAATGAGACAGGTTAATAGGTGTGAGCAATTATGTTATTCCAATAAATTTTCAAGCATAATAAACAGAAAGCAATTGCAGAGAAAGATAATATAGTCTTGGACATAACAATAACTTGGAACAATCCAGCCTTGATAAAGTCAGTGGTCGCTCAGCATGACAAACAAGTGCCCTTACCGGTATATTATATATTGGTCTGGAAGCCAAATTTTGCACTTAACAGTAGTTCTTAGCAATGTGATAGCAATAAATAAGCTGAATCAAGTGAATTTCAACCTCAAGCTTGGTTTGACTAATATAAATATGCTCAATAAAGTTGGCTTTCAAGATACTGAGTTGATCAAGAATTGGGCCCTCAACATATCTCGGGGCACTAATTTCAAGGTGATTCAACCCCATAAATCATTAATTAAGCTTAAATAAATCGAAATAAGCTAATAGCACCCGGCACATTGTAGCACCTCGCTGTTGGTTGAATTAGGTTTTCCTTTCATGTTGTTGATTCATTAGAAAGGTAAGGTATGGTGGTATTATCTGTAAAATTAAAGCAGGATGTTAAAGTGGAGAAGTCCTTCTCGAGTGGGCATGCAGATACAACCATAGAATAAGAAATATAGAAATACATAATGAAATGTTGTCAGATAGGTATATCTATGTTGTATAGCTAGAAATGTTGGGTAACGAAGAAAAATGTTCAAAAATGAGCATAGCTCGTCCATAGAATAAGAACGTAGGCAGTGTATTCATAGGAAAATTATAGGTTGCGTTGGATGAAGATAAGATGGAGATATTGTTTGCAATAGACAACAGAGACTGGTAGGTGTGCCTATTGCAAAGGAAACCGATAGTCCACCTATTAATATTAATAGGATCATAACCAAAGGAGCTTACAACTAGGGGTAGACCATAGTGTACACTGAATAACATAGTAAAGAAAACTATGTAAATCATTAGAAGAAGCTCTTAGTATATTTTCATGAAAGAAAAGTACTCATACGACTTAATCCAAAGATATTTTGGCATTTCAAATAGCATATCAGTATTTTTTAATGATCTGGATGTGATCTGAAACCAGTTAAATAACAAGAACATTTAGTAATTCCAGCTTCTCAATTTTGATTGCATTTGAAAATCCACAAAGCTGCATCAGTCTATTACCTTGTGCCTTTCTAATCCTCTCTTGAATATTAATAACCACTTAGCCGAATCAATCAATCATAAACATTTACATACTTTTAAGATCACCTTAATTTTTATCAAAAGTCGCATTCTGCATTGAGGAACCACCAAAATTTTAACTTAACAGAATGACAAGGCAGTGCCTAAAACGAATTTGCATCCAATTAACCTACACTATAAAAGGGGATTTGTATGTATACCCATATTCATTTTATCAATTTCTATGTAAAATTCTAATTGCATATACACCCTTAAAAAAACTGCCTAGATATATCCTTGTCATAAGCATCTATGCACGTAACTTGGTTAAGCATATGTAATATAGTAGAAACAACATACTCAATTATTATTGTTATGACTATGTAACCACAGTTGATTATAGATATGGTGTATTAGTGTTGTTTCCAAGGTTGTAAAAGGCGCTAGGCACTAGTCGGACGGGACGGGCACTGGATTCCTAGGCGGCCGCAATTCCAAAAAAAAATAAAAATAATAATAATCCAAAAACATGCAGCATAGTTGGGGGTCGGAGGGGCCTAGGTGAGCGCCTAGGCGGGCACCAGGTGCCTAGTGTCTAGGCGGCCGCCTAGGCCGATTTTTAGAACAATGGTTGTTTCTTTCCTTTCCTATAATTTTCGCTTGTTTGCATAGAAAATTATAAGAGAACATATAGAATTCCATTTCTAGGCAAGCCAAGTTACATAAAGTTCTTAATAAATATTGTATGTGCTCACAGAAGAGAACATATAGAATTCCATTTCGCGGGTCAACGCGACGACGAAATTAAAAGCGGACCAGATATGCACCTGATGCAGTACTGCTCCTCTGCTGCTGCGTCCGGCAGATGAGGATAGCATAAGGATCCATGTTACCTGCTCCCCCAATTGCAAACAAATCGTATTAGATAAGCATCTTACTATTTGCGAAAACCTTCCTCTTGAACTCCCTTAACCATATTATACATGTTCTGATTCAGAGAAGAAAGACATAACCACTTCCACAGTAGAGATTGATTGATGTATTGAATTTTTCCGCACTATATAAAATTTTAATACATGGATCCATGAAATCTATGTTTATTACTTTAATTTCTATCTCTAAGATGGTAAAATAGGCAATTAGATCTTTCAAGATAATAAGATTAAAACTCAATTTTTGATGTATATAACAAAAAGGAAACAATATTTTAAACCTTACGTCTAAGCTAAGAAAATTGAAAAAAAAAAAAATACAGATCAAGCAAATATCTAACTGGAGATCAAGAGACCAAGTCTGAATTTAATGAAAACTTATAAAAGAAAGAAGAAATGTAACAGAATTATATGAAGGTCATCAAGATCACATTCCACAAGATTTTAATCAGGACCGATGTTAGGAATTCAATATTCTAATCTATCAGTGTCAAAATGAATATAAATAATTGAAGGTGGAAATGTGATGGTATGAATGAAAGAAACGTAGGTACATAGGAAATCGGTGTTCTCAATGCCTTTCGCTCCGATGAGGAGGACTTCCAGTCTTCCTTGAACCATCTCTCTCTCTCGATCTCGATCGGATTAATGGAATTGGAATTGTGTAGCCTCTTTCTTATCTATATAAGCAAAGACGGAAATGAATATGGATGCAACAAATTTCCTATTTCATACCGTGCAAATAGAAAATTATATAACATTAATCCTGCATAAATTACACCACACATAAAGCTGATTTGGACGGAGGTTCGAATGGAGTCGGTTAAGATCAATCCGAACCCAACTCTGTTGAAGTGAGTTGTTTCTTATTGGATTGCATTTATTGAAGTTGATTTTCTCTCCATGTTTTGTCGTGTGATGTTGTTGTACTTGCACATTTTTCCTCTTTAGCTCTTATAGACAACTGTTAAGGACATTACAAAAATTACTAGGAGACAATAAATTTCTGACAGTCGTGTGTATATCCAGGTCTGTCAAATAAATTTACAGTCATTACTATTTTAGGACTGCCAAAATTTTGGCAGTCCTGAATATGCACAAAAATGTCAAATTTTTGACAGTCCTATTTTTTTAGGACTACCAAAATTTTGGCAGTCTCGGATATGCACAAGATTTTAAAATTTTGGCAATCCTAAAACTGTCAAAAACTGTATTGCCCTCTAGTAATTCTTGTAATACTCTTAACATTTGTTTTCATAAATTAAGACAAATGTTAAGGGTACCACAAGCTTTACAAGAGGCAACACAAATGTTATATTTTTTTCAATGCACAAAATGTCCACATGAAAATTGTTGGTGTTGGGGGCACCACAAACTAAAATATAAAATGTTTTTTTTGTCTACCACTTCCTTTCCAAATTCCTATCTTAATCCATATTTTTTGTTAGGGGTGCAACTCGGGCGAATTGGGTCGGGCTTGAGGTCAACCCGAGCCCAACCCGATGAATCATAAGCCTAGCCCGAGCTCAAGCCCGACCCGGCCTCGGGTTCAACATATGAAGCCCAAGATCAAGCCCGGAGGTTCTGATTCGGCTCGGGTTGGGTCGGATCCATCGGGTTTATCGGGCTCTAATATAATATTTACAATAATTTTTAACAAAAGTAATATTAAACACATAATTAAATAGCAATTAAACCTTGATCATTACAAAATACAAATTGAAATAAGATTTATGATAAAGAGTTCAAGAGATTGGGTGAAGAAATTTAGGATTTAAGCTTTTTATTTAAGAAACATGAAACCATATATGTATAAAAATTATATGTAACAGGTTTACCCGATCGGGCTTGGGTTTATCATGCCCGAGTTGCATCCCTATTTTTTGTGCATAGTTTCTTAGTAGATAGTCTTATTTGGGACTATTTTTGAAGTTTCGAACTCCATTAATAGAGTTTTCAAACTCGAAAATCGAAACAGTCTTGTTTGAGACGATGAAGGAGTGACAAAATTTTGACAGTCATGGATATGCACGACTGCAATTTTTTTAACAATCTTGAAGATAGAGAAGTATGTTTCTAGGACTGCCAAGCAGACCTATGCCTTGTTTGGACTGTCAAAAATTTGGCAGTCCTACAATGAATTAGGACTGTCAGAATTTTGTCCTTCGAAAAAATACATCGGGTTGCCAAAATTTTGGCAGAACTAATTCATTGTTGGACTATCATGACCCGCTCAGACTTTTGGGATACGGATACGTGACAAGGTCCAGACTACGTCGCAACATCGGCGGTAGTATGTGTTGGCACACTAATTTTAATTTATTGACTATAATTAACCTCAGTACTGTTTTAGCCCTATTATTCTACAGGAACAAACAACTCAGTCAAAGATAGAAGAAAAGACGATTCAAACATCTATAAGAAGAAACAAGTCTTTCGGAGCAAGAAGAAAATATGATTTCAAACACTTACGACACCAGATCCTTTAAAGCACTCAAGAAGACTATGACAAGCAAAAGAATTCCAGATCTAAAGCTTCTTTGTCTCTCTAAGTCTGTAAGTGTCTAGGAAATCATGTACACACTTTAGTAATGACAAACTAAAATGGTATAAAATCTGAATTAGTTTTTATGAAGAGACGGATAATCCGTCGGATAATCCAAACGTGAAACAGCAAGATTTCTGGTGAAGTTCGAATAATTCGTCGAATTTTCGCATAAATTCGCGGATAATCCGAACGTAAAACAACAAATATTTCTGGTGAAGTTCGGATAATCTGTCGAATTTCTGCATAAATCCGTCGGATAATTCGAACGTGAAACAACAAGTATTTCTGGTGAAGTTCAGAATCCGTCGGACTTTCGCAGCAATCCGTCGGATAATCCGGATGCCTTGCTGGCCTGATTCGAATTCAAATCCAACGGCATCTGATAGTCGCATTAAATGCATCCAACGACTCTTTTTCTAGCCATTACTGTTGACCGGATACTCCAAAAGATTTTTGCGGAAATCTGTCGGATAATCCGTTCGGCTGCTGAATGCCCTTTATGACTTTGGATTTGTATAAATAGACATCATCTCTCTTCATAAATACTTATCCACTTGAGCTTTAAATTTTCTATCTACTAAAGAGCTCCACTATTACTCTACTAAGCTTTAAATTATCATCCATTAAAGTGTTAGAGTATTCAAGAGTTGTAAGCTATAGATCTTCCAAGTGTTCAAGAAGATCAAAACCTCTTTCTCTCAAGTTGTGAAGTTGACGAGCCTTCAGAGAAAAACATGTGTGTTTGAAGTTGACGAGCCTTCGAAGGAAAACTCGTGTGTAAGAAGTTGACGAGTTCTTCAGACTCAAACTCGTGTGTAAGAAGTTGACGAGTTCTTCGGATCCAAACTCGTGTTGTAACTATTTACTCAAATAGTGGATTAAAGCCGAAGAAGAGTTCCGGGACTGGAGTGCCTCTTCGGAGGATATCAGGATACATCGAGTGTTTGCTTCTTCTTTTTTATTATCTTTTAATTTGCTTATTATTGTTGGTAATTACCTTATTACCCTATTTTTCCTCTCTAGGGTTCTTCAATTGGTATCAGAGCCTAGTCTCTTGATTTGGATTTACATCCTTAGAGTAATCTATGGCCACTAACCCTAGTATCAACTCGTTCCACAATGAGGGACACTCCACAAATAGACCTCCTCTATTTGATGGAACCAACTATAACTATTGAAAAATTAGGATTGACATTTACTTAAAATCCCTAGATTTTGATCTATGGTATTGCGTTGTAAATAGCATCCCAAAATCTTCCATAGTTATTGAGGAAGTAGTTTCGGAAACTCTTAGAGAGAAACTTTCCGAAAACGACAAGAAGGTCTTGAGTCAGGATGCAAAGGCTATGAACGCACTCTATTGTGCTCTCGATAGCAATGAATTCAATAGAATCTCTACTTGCAAAACTTTCAACAAAATATGAAAACTTTTGGAAGTCACACACGAGGGAACATCACAAGTAAAGGAATCAAAGATTAGTAGACTCACTCAAGAGTATAAATCTTTCAAAATGAAACAAGATGTGTCTATTACTTTTATGTTTACTCGATTCTTTGATATCATTAACCCTCTCTCTTCTCTTGGTAAGGTTTATCCCACTCACGAAAAGATTCAAAAGATTCTTAGAGGATTAACCAAGAGTTGGAACCCCAAAGTTACTACTATCATCAAAGGGAATGACCTAACAACGATAAACCTTGAGACACTCATGGGAAAGCTGATGACCCACGAGCTAGACATGAAGGACCAAGAGGAAGCCTCCATATAAGAAAATGAGAAAGAGAAGACGAAGGAAAAAGAAAAATCTTTTGCTCTCAAGGCCATCAAGATCTCCTCAAAAGATGACTCTGATGATAATGATTCAGATGACGAAGAAATTGCTCTCACTGCCAAACACTTCTAAAATTTTCTTAAATTCAACAAAGCAAATCGTTTAAGGGGGGACGTTGACGAAGAACCTTCTTGCTACAACTGCAAGAAGACCGGACACATCAAAAGAGATTGTCCAATGGAAAGAAGAGAATATGGCAAATACGAGAGGCCAAACAAAGGAAGCTCATCCTCAAGGAAGTACGCTAACACTAGCATCTGGTGCAAAAGTGATGCTAGTGACTCGGACAACGACAAAGAATGTAAACATAATGTAAATATTTGTCTCATGGCAACAAAATCAAATCAGGTACTTGATGAATTTTTTATGAATGTTCTCTCTTACACTGAATTAGAAAATGCCATTCTTGAACTACACGATAAACACAAGGTTATAAGAAGTAAGCACAAAAAATTTCTCAAAGAGATTGACACACTCAAGCAAGAAATATAAAAACTTTCTAATATCATTCTTGATATAAAAGGGAAGTCTTCTACTTCTGACACTGATGAAATTGAGTCTTTTCAACTAAAGCTCCAAGAAGCTCTAGACGTCATTAAAAAAAATGACGTTGAATTTCAATACCTTAAAGAAGGATATAAACTTGCTATGAACAAGACGCTTGCCGCTAACCAAAGAGAATATGAAACCTCTATCAAATACAATGATCTTCTTATAAAAAGCAAGAAACAAGTTGATAGAGACATGGCACACACAAATGCACGACGCCATAATCAAAGACACACCAATACGCATCACAACACTAGCTACAAGAATCATACGAACACTACTCATAGGACCTATCCCCAACAAATACAAACACAAAGAGGACCCTTTGTAAAGAAAAACACAAACACATCACGTCATGCTTTCTACTATCATTGCCATAACACACATGCTAGAACTCCTCGCTATACTAGAACTCATCATACAAAAAACATTCACTCATCTTGTCACGACCCGCACCCGGATATACGGATACGAATACGTGGGCCACGTCCAGCCTACGTCGCAGTATCGGCGGTAGAACGCTGTCTAGTACCCAATAAATATACACTACATCTAGAAGGTCCATAAACTACAAATGTACTCAATCACAACCCAACATCTAAAGAAGATAAGACAAGAAAGATAACTAAGGCACAAGAACAATTAGAAACTACTAGAAGGAATCATAAGACAGGAAAAATAGAGAAGGAAAAAAACAAGACAAACTAAGGATAACTACCAGGCAACTCACATAGAAGAATAGTGAGATCCACCTCAGCTAGCAACATCATGAAGTCCAATACTGAGGGCACAACTACTCCTAAAATATTGTCAACATATCCAGTCAGGATGGAACGAGCACAAAACTCAAATAACAGTTCTAGTTAGACGATATTGAAAATATAACAGTAAATAGAGAGAATATACAAGGAATCACGAAATGTACATATGAGTATCATGGCAAGGTAAGCTGTAAATCTAGAGCTAGAACAAGGCAAGTAAAACTGATCATGGAATGTATAAGAATCAAGAATCATCTATCTAAATGTTTGAGTACTAGTTTCAACATGTGGCCGGCTTGGGTCTGCACAAGGTCTAATGATCCTGCCAATCATACATGGAGTGTAGGATTGGCTATTAAATAAGGTCTACAAGAATAAATAAGGTGGATAATGACCACACATCTACACTAATACTCCCCATCCCCGACTAGTATAGTGGATCCAACCATGACACATCATGACATATGATTCTCTGAGAGGGTAGCTAGCCTTCGCAGGAATCGTGTCTATACAATGCACAAGGAACAAGAAAGACTTGCACAAGATATACCAAAAAATACAAGAAATAACATCTCATGATGGGATCCAGAGAAATACCAATCTGTGTGAACAATGTGCCAAGAGAACAAGGATATCTACACTAAATACAAGAAACATAGACGATATCATAAAACATAAATATTATCAGAGAATGTACTCGCCTGAGATCTGGTAGAATATGTCAACTGTGTAATCTGGCTCAGAGTAAAATCACAGACCTAAAGATGAGATATATATAAGCTAATTAGGGTTCAACAGTGTTAGGCATGATTAATCTAGGTCAATTTCAGTCCACTAAGTCAAACTAGGTCACACTGAGTCACACTAGGTCAAACTAGGTCACAGGAAGTCAACCAAGTCAAACTAGGTCAAACTAGGCCACATGAAGTCAAACCAAGTCAAACTAGGTCAAACTGGGTCAAAGGTTGACTTACAGTTGACTTTTGGTCAACTGGTCAACTCTAGTCAACTCTGGTCAACTCTAGGTTAAACTAGGTCAAATGTTGACTCTACTTCGACGTTCAGTCAAAGCAGTCAACCATGGTCAAACAGGGTCAAGGCTAGTCTCTATAAACATCTACATGGTCAACACATTCAATTTCAGTGGTTGTGAAATCACTGGAATCGATGGATCTCAAAATACAACAAAAGAGAAAAGATTATAATAATAGGGTAAAAATCTACAGATGTTGTCGGATGGTGAAACAACCATCACCAACGTGTCCAGAATGGTTAAATTAGCTAGGATAGCCTATCCATAAGTCCAATTTGGACACAGGAACAAAAAGGTAATTTCGGGTCAAAATGGTGTCCGTGTCGGACCCACTTTATACCGAAAAACGTGCTAGAAATAAAATTCCTCAAAACCTAGCAAAATATATGTTCACGAATCTAGAATGATGATACGAACTCAACGGTATATCCGGAATTGGATTCCGATGAGCCGATCTCAAAATGGCCCGTTGATCCGGATATTGGAATTCGATTTGTACGAAAATATGTGTCGGAATCAATGTCCACTAAAACTCAGCAAATTATATGTCAACGAGTCCAGAATGACGATACGAACTCAACGGTATATCCAGAATTGGATTCCGATGAGCCGATCTCAAAATGACACATTGACCCGGATATTGGTATCCGACTTGCACCGAAATACGTGTCGGAACCAATGTCCACTAAAACCTAGCAAATTATATGTCAACGAGTCTAGAATGACGATACGAACTCAACTGTATATCCAGAATTGGATTCCGATGAGCCGACGTTAAAAAGTTCTGTTGATCCGTACTGTGGGGCCCGCTTTGCACCAAAATGCGTGCCAGGGCCCACGTCCTCCAAATCTAACAAACTTTATGTGAAAATGTGCCAGAATGATGCCACGAGTCTACTGGTGGTGTCAGAAATTGAATCCGAAGTCCCGGTTTCAAAATTAGGATTTTACAACTTGGAAATTATGAATTCGGATGGCCAACTTTGGCGTCGATTTCAACCAATCAAACGTGCTCACAATGAAACAAAACTTAAAAGATAGGAAGAGGGTTATACCATCTGTGCATAGGAACTGGTAGCACGCCAGATGGAGCTACGATGGCGGAGTTATGAGCTGACGAAATTGGCTCCATAAAACTGTCCAAAAATAGTTCAAATTAAAGTGTCAACTTGGCGGCTGATTTTGATGTATCAAACGACAAAATTAACTGACAAAAATTGAGAGGAGTGAAGAGCTATATACCAAGATTGAGGCGAAGTGAAGAAATCGTCGATCCAATGGTCGGATTTCCCGAAAAATGTGCACGAAGTCGCTGCGACGAGGCGCCATTTCTGGATCTCGTTCGCGCGCGCGTCGACGGAATTCTGTGCAAAACGCACGAATCGCCTAGACGGCGCGTCCCGGGGGACGGTGGCCACCACGAGAAGGTGCGTCGGCCCACGCGCAGCCTGGAGGGGCTCGTCGGCGACGGCCGCGGCGGCGCGCGGCTGCCGGTGCGTACGCTGCTACTGCCGCTCGCTGCTGCTGCAAGTGCTACGCTGCTGCTGGCGCACTGCTATTGCTACTGTGGGGGTTGTAGGCCATGCGGCGGCGCGACCACGGTCGGCCAAGGTGCGGCCACGGTGGCGCGACAAGGAAAAAAAAGGAGGAGGAGAGGAAATGTGGAGGTAGTGGTGTGTGGTTTTGATGGTGGTGAAGTGGTGTAGTGTTGGTGAGATGGTGTTGAAGATGAGGAAGAGAAGATGATGGTGAAGTGAGGAGGAGGAGAGGGGAAGTCGGCCATGGGAGGTGGAGGAAGAGGCTGAAGTCGGGGAGGAGCTCAGCCGTGGGAGGAAGAGGGGGTCGGCCATGGGTCGGCCAAGCATGGGCTTGATGTTGCTGTTGTTGGTGATGGTGTGTTTGTTTGGAGAGGAGAGAGAAAGTTAATATTCTATGAGTGTGTGTGTATATAATATATAAAAGAAGAGAGAGAGATATTTAGAGAGAGAGAGAGAGATGGAGGTCGGCTGTGTGGGAGTGGGGGGTGTTTAATAATGGAATATATATATATATATATATATATATATATATATATATATATATATATATATATATATATATATATATTGAGAGAAATAGATATTTTGAGTAGGGAAGAGTGAGAAAATTATCAGTGGGGTGTATAGGCAGACATGGTAGGGTCACACCAATTTGGGTTGGTGTTGGGCCAAGTTTGGTTTAGTTGGGGCCAAGATTTAATTAAAATAAAAAATTTAAACCAATTAAAATCATGGATAAAATGGGAGCACAAGGGAGATCAATTTGGTAGCACGCAAGTGGCACGTGCATAGTAGACTCAAAACAGGCTAGGGCCATATATTGGGTCGACTGGATTGGACCGATGTCGGGCCCAAAAATTAAATTGGAAGTTAAGTCACGAATTACGGCAGACGATAAATTGGTCTAAATTGACCCGAAAGTTGCACGAAGCAAATGAAGCACAAGGGAACAAGTTCGAGTGGGACACGATATATCAACATGAAGATAATCTCGTCTACTACAAACTTCAAGAAGAAAGTTTCCAGAGACTGGCATCCCTGATGCTCTAGAAATCAAAGTCACGGTAAAGAGCATTTAATGATCAAAATTAACTAAATCAAAATGAATTATCGAAAATAATTCATTAAAAAAATTCAAAAATAAATTCCAAAAATTCAGGGGGCTTACATCCTACCCACCTTATAAAAATTTTGTTCTCGAAATTAAAGGTTGGTAGTGGGGTTAAAACATGATAGAAGATTTAGGCACGATCCAAGAATGACGAGTTTTACACGATCAAGATAATCAATTCAAAATTGTTCAGGCACGATGATGGATTTGGCACGATAGAATCATGATATAAACAAAACCATATGTGCATGATTTCAGAATAAGTCAAGTCATTGGGATACGATTTTAGAGACGATTAGGAGAATCGAAGATATAAATGAAGTTCAAGTACGGGGTGATCTGTCGGACTTAGGTTGATGGAAAATCAATCCGAAAGTCGCATAGGCCCGATCAAGATGAAAAGCTAACCATGACCAAAATAAGGTTTGGCATGATTGGGATTTATAGTCACAGTTTTGTAGGTAAGCACGAAGCCGCGACTAGAAAATCAAGAATCGTTCGATTACGAACAAGTCAGAATCAGGTCAAAACATCGATAAATATGATCCAGTCGAAGAAATTAGATTTTTGGGTAGATCGACACGATCAAGTTGAAAATGATGTGATTAGGCATTGTTCGGAATAAACAATGCTTAGCACAAACATTGATCAAGAATTTAACCACCTGGTCATGAGTGAAATCAAGACCCAGACGCGTTCAAGAATTTTGGAATGATTAACTACTTAGGCACGATGTAGAGTAGAGCGACGAAAATTGCAACCTTAGTCATGATCAGGAATGAAACCTGAGCACGAGTGACTAGAGAATCAAAATTTAAGTACGAAGGAGATCTATTTCGACACAGTCGATTAGGGTTCAAGATTTTAGCACGATTTGAGGATTAAGATTATCAAGATCATGAAAATCAAAGTCGAATAGTCATGATCTAAAACAAGGCTAAGAGAAGCAAATGGAGAAAAAAATTTGAGTATAGCACGGTTGAGAGTTAGATTTGATATAGAAATCAGATTATAGGTCACATAAGCACGATCAAGGTCCAAGTTCAGTTGTGAATGCCGATAAAATCATGAATTCGAAATCAAGGTCCTAAAAGCACAATTTAGGAAGGAACCCAAGTCAATTAGGCACTGTAGAAAGTCAAACATGTTTAATTCTAACACGACTAATTTCGTAGTCACACTAGTTAGTCGTGATCGAAAGTCAAAAAATTTAGGCACGAGGAGGCAAGATAAAATGTATAATTATGATCGTTAAAATCACGATAAAATGATTCAAGTCGGCTTAGTCACGCCAGGTCATCTGGGTACGACTAAGCACAATGAGTTCAGATATAATCAGAAAATTAAATCAGGGTCGAAAAGAGTTTATGCACGAGTATTCAAAATCCAAACATGATCAAAATCAGAAGGCAATGCACGAGGGTTAATAGCATTGAAATCCAACCACGATAAAGAAATTTGTCTCAACATGATCTAAGTTGATCAACTTTTGAGTAAATCAGAATTTGGTCAAGATGGAGAATAAGATC
Organism: Iris pallida; assembly: GCA_029216955.1. NCBI lineage: Eukaryota > Viridiplantae > Streptophyta > Magnoliopsida > Asparagales > Iridaceae > Iris > Iris pallida. The sequence goes on along the minus strand of JANAVB010008800.1, from coordinate 3,416,735 downwards.
AACAAAGTCTGGGCACGAGCATCCAAGGATGGAAATCCAGGTCCCATTGGAAATTGGAACTCATTCAAGTCTAGTCAGCAACTAAGACTCTTTGGCACGATAAACAAGACGACCAAAATTGATTGGACATGGACAGAAGGGAATCAAAATCTTAACAGTATCAAAATTTAAGAAACAATTGAGATATAAAATTTTTAAAATTTTTAGAGTTTTCAAGTGTAGATGACAGATGTAGATATGAGATAGGTGATTGGTGTAATCAAGACATAGCTAAACAAGGTAAAGGAAATGACAGTAAGATAAGAAAGTCATCATGCGATGGGAGAGAAAATAATGATAAACAAGAGATAATGGTAGGAATTATCTTGCTCAATTCGTAAAAGAAGTGAATCAACTTAAGATATGACCTGATAACCATACACGTTTATCCAAAATCATGTTGCCAGAATTTACGCCACGCCAGCAAGCATAGCTACAATAAACGATAGAGTCCATAACTAAGGTATACACTCTATAATCATATCATCTAGATTCCTTACCACGCCAACCGGTATGGCTGTAAGAGAATCTAAATTTCCATAACTAGGATAGTATATCCAAAATTAGGCTCCATCTCCCTGTCATGCTAGCTAATATGGCTGCGATAAATTCTAAACCCCATGAATAAAGTAGATATTTACCGTTTCCATCGTCTCCATCAAATATGTTTATCAGGATATCTTAACTCAATCCTTAAAAACTTATCTCAAACAAAATCAAAATCGAAGTCAACAACGAACGAACATCAAGATTTAAAATTCAACAACGAATCAAAGATAAGTAAATGGAAACTAGTGGAAACAGATTCCGAGATAGGGTTTAGAAGAAAATTCTCAGGAGATGTCCAAAGGTAATATCTAGGTCAAGATAAAAGGAAATCATTGGAATATAATCTAAAACAATCTCAACCTGATATGAGACTGGAAAATCATATTCTCGTCTCAACCTAAAAGATATATAAGTTCAACTTATACCTTCTCTTTGGGATCCATAAAATCATTCCAAGAAGAATAAAGTTGATAACGGACAGATGTTTCAGAAATCAGGACGGACAAGAATAAATGGAAAAAGTTTCGAAAAGTTTGAAATAAGATTCCCAGGGGTCATTCCTGAAATCTATCAAGAGTTCCTAATATGTGACTGAGTACCAAATTCCTAAAATATTTCATGACTCAACCTTAATCCTAGGGCAGGCTCGCAGTAGTACAGAAAAGCTCAAGTACTACCACGACTTCACATTAATTGCAAAGACTGACCTGCGTGGGCCACCACTAAAAATATGTCACGACTCGCACCCGGATATACGGATACGAATACGTGGGCCACGCCCAGCCTACGCCGCAGTATCGGCGGTAGAACACTGTCTAGTACCCAATAAATATACACTACATCTAGAAGGTCCATGAACTACAAATGTACTCAATTACAGTCTAACATCTAAAGAAGATAAGACATGAAAGATAACTAAGGCACAAGAACAATTAGAAACTACTAGAAGGAATCATAAGACAGGGAAAATAGAGAAGGAAAAAAATAAGACAAACTAAGGATAACTACCAGGCAACTCACATAGAAGAATAGTGAGATCCACCTCAGCTAGCAACATCATGAAGTCCAATACTGAGGGCACAACTACTCCTAAAATATTTTCAACATATCCAGTCAGGAAAGAACGAGCACAAAACTCAAATAACAGTTCTAGTTAGACGATATTGAAAATATAGCAGTAAATAGAGAGAATATACAAGGAATCACGAAATATACATGTGAGTATCATGGCAAGGTAAGCTGTAAATCTAGAGCTAGAACAAGGCAAGTAAAACTGATTATGGCATGTACAAGAATCATCTAAGTATTTGAGTACTAGTTTCAACATGTGGCCGGCTTGGCTCTGTACAAGGTCTAATGATCCGGTCAATCATACGTGGAGTGTAGAATTGGCTATTAAACAAGGTCTACAAGAATAAACAAGGTAGATAATGACCACACATCTACACTAATACTCCCCGTCCCCGACTAGTATAGTGGATCCAACCATGACACATCATGACACGCGATTCTCTGCGAGGGTAGCTAGCCTTCGCAGGAATCGTGTCTATACAATGCACAAGGAACAAGAAAGACTTGTACAAGATATACCAAAGAATACAAGGAATAACATCTCATGACGGGATCCAGAGAAATACCAATCCATGTGAACAATGTGTCAAAAGAACAAGGATATCTACACTAAATGCAAGAAACATAGACGATATCATAAAACAGAAATATTATCAGAGAATGTACTCGTCTGAGATCTGGTGGAATATGTCAACTGTGTAATCTGGCTCAGAGTGAAATCACAGACCTAAAGATGAGAAATATATAAGCTAATTAGGATTCAACAGTGTTAGGCATGATTAATCTAGGTCAATTTTAGTCCACTAAGTCAAACTAGGTCACACTGAGTCACACTAGGTCAAACTAGGTCACGTGAAGTCAACCAAGTCAAACTACTTCAAACTAGGTCACAGGAAGTCAAACCAAGTCAAACTAGGTCAAACTGGGTCAAAGGTTGACTTACAGTTGACTTTTGGTCAACTGGTCAACTCTAGTCAACTCTGGTCAACTCTAGGTTAAACTAGGTCAAATGTTGACTCTACTTCGACATTCAGTCAAAGCAGTCAACCATGGTCAAACAGGGTCAAGACTAGTCTCTATAAACATCTATAGGGTCAATACATTCAATTTCAGTGGTTGTGAAATCACTGGAATCGATGGATCTCAAAATACAACAAAAGAAGAAAGATTATAACAATAGGGTAAAAACCTACAGATGTTATCGGATGGTAAAACAACCATCACCAACGTGTCCAGAATAGTCAAATTAGCTAGGATAGCCTATCTATAAGTCCAATTTGGACACAGGAGAAAAAGGTAATTTTGGATCAAAATAGTGTCCGTGTCGGACCCACTTTGTAACAAAAAACCTGCCGAAAATAAGTCCTCAAAACCTAGCAAATTATATGTCCACGAATCCAGAATGACGATACGAACTCAACGGTATATCCAAAATTTGATTCCGATGAGCCAATCTCAAAATGACATGTTGACCCGAATATTGGAATCCGATTTGCACGAAAATACGTGCCGAAACTAATGTCCACTAAAACTCAGCAAATTATATGTCAACGAGTCCAGAATGACGATACAAACTCAACGGTATATCCAGAATTGGATTCCGATGAGCCGATCTCAAAATGATCCGTTGACCCGGATATTGGTATTCGACTTGTACCGAAATACGTGTCGGAACCAATGTCAACTAAAACCTAGCAAATTATATGTCAACGAGTCAAGAATGATGATACGAACTCAACGGTATATCCAAAATTGGATTTCGATGAGCCGACATCAAAAAGTTCCGTTGACACAGACTGTGGGGCCCGCTTTGTACCGTAATGCGTGCCAGGGTCCACGTCCTCCAAATCTAACAAAATTTATATGAAAACATGCCAGAACGATGCCATGAGTCTATTGGTGGTATCAGAAATTGAATCCAAAGTCCCGATTTCAAAATTAGGATTTTATAACTTGGAAATTACGAATTCGGACGGCCAATTTTGGCGTCGAATTCAAGCAACCAAACATGCTCACAATGAAACAAAACTTAAGGGACAAAAAGAGGGTTATACTAGCTGTGCACAGGAACTGGAAGCACGCCAGACGGAGCTGCGATGGCGGAGTTACGAGCTGACGATATCGGCTCCACAAAACTGTCCAAAAATAGTTCAAATTAAAGTGTCAACTTGGCAGCTGATTTTGATGTATCAAACGACAAAATTAATGGACAAACATTGAGGGTAGTAAAAAGCTATATACCGAGATTGAGATGGAGCGAAGAAATCATCGATCCAATGGTTGGATTTTCCAGAAAACATGCGCAAAGTTGCTACGACGAGGCACCATTTCTGGATCTCGTTCGCGCGCGCGTCGACGGGATTCCGTGCAAAACGTACGAATCGCCTAGACGCCGCATCCTGAAGGATGGTGGCCGCCATGGGAAGGTGCGCCCGGCCCATGCGCAGCCCGAGAGGGGCTCGCCGGCGACGGTGACGGCCGCGGCGTTGCGCGGCTACCGGTGCGCGTGCTGCTACTGCCGCTCGCTGCTGCTGAAATTGCTGTGCTGCTACTGGCGCGCTGCTATTGCTGCTATGGGGGTTACAGGCCACACGGCGACGCGGGCACGATCGGCCCAGGCGCGGCCACGGTGGCACGACAAGGAAAAAAAGGAGAAGAAGAGGAAATGTGGAGGTGGTGGTGTGTGGTTTTAATGGTGGTGAAGTGGTGTGGTGTTGGTGAGATGGTGTTGAAGATGATGAAGAAAAGATGATGGTGAAGTGAGGAGGAGGAGAGGGGAAGTCGGCCATGGGAGGTGGAGGAAGAGGCTGAAGTCGGGAAGGAGCTCAGCCGTGGGAGGAAGAGGGGGTCGGCCGTGGGTCGGCCAAGCATGGGCTTGATGTTGCTGTTGTTGGTGATGGTGTGTTTATTTGGGGAGGAGAGAGAAAGTTAATATTATATGAGTGTGTGTATATAATATATAAAGAGAGAGAGAGAGAGAGAGAGAGAGAGAGAGAGAGAGAGAGAGAGAGATTTAGGTCGGCTAAGAGGGAGTGGGGGGGTGTTGTGCTGGTGATGGAGGGGGTTTAATAATGGGAGAGAGAAAAAAATATTTATATATATATATATATATATATATAAGAGAGAGAAATAGATATTTTGAGTAGGAAAGAGTGAGAAAATTATCAGTGTGGTGTATAGGCAGACATGGTAGGGTCACACCAATTTGGGTTGGTGTTGGGCCAAGTTTGGTTGAGTTGGGGCCAATAATTAATTAAAATAATAAATTTAAACCAATTAAAATCATGGATAAAATGGGAGCACAAGGGAGATCAATTTGTTGGCACGCAAGTGGCACGTGCATAGTAGACTCAAAACAGGCTAGAGCCATATATTGGGTCGACTGGATTGGACCGATGTCGGGCTCGAAAATTAAATTGGAAGTTAAGTCACGAATTACGGCAGACGATAAATTGGTCTAAATTGACCCAAAAGTTGCGCAAAGCAAATGGAGCACAAAGGAACAAGTTCGAGTGGGACACGATATATAAACATGAAGATAATCTCGTCTACTACAAACTTCAAGAAGAAAGTTTCCAGAGACTGGCATCCCTGATGCTCTAGAAATCAAAGTCACGGTAAAGAGCATTTAATGATCAAAATTAATTAAATCAAAATGAATTATCGAAAATAATTTATTTAGAAAATTCAAAAATAAATCCCGAAAATTCAGGAGGCTTACACATCTTCCTCTACACCTATAACACCCATGATGTGCCACTATTGTGGTTTACATGGACACACATCTCGTTATTGTCAAATGAGAAAGCATGTTGACTTGCGAATGCTGAAATGGGTTCCTAAAACTAATAGTCAAGTACCTAAATATTTCTGGGTACCAAAGTATTCATCTTCAACTTGTGTTGTAGGTGAACCCTCCATCACTTGCTAGAAGCAAGTGGATCCTCGATAGCTGTTGTTCACGACATATGATCGGTGATGCTTCACTCTTTACAATGCTATCGATGAAGAAGGAAGGACATGTATCCTTCGACAATAATTTAAAGGGGTACATCATTGGACATGGTAATATCGGATCCCCTTCTTATCCTTGCATTAAGAATGTTTGTCTTGTTACAAATCTTAAGCACAACCTTCTTAGCATTAGCCATCTCACGAATAATGGCTATGGTGTTAACTTTATTAAACACAAATATTTCATCTATGATAGTACTAATGGTTCTACTATGTATGAAGGTATTAGAGAAAATAACATCTATGTTCTTTATCTTGTTGAAAGTACTAACAATGACAGGTGCTTAGTAGTAAAGAATGACGAAAGTTGGCTTTGGCACATGAGACTTGGACATGCCAACATGGACATCATCTTCCGACTGGCCACCAAGAAGCTAGTTAGAGGACTCCCAAGCATTCCATTCAAGAAAGACATTGTATGTGAGGAATGCGAGAAGAGTAAGTTAACAAAATCCTCTTTCAAATCCATCAACTCGGTTAGCACTACTAAACCCCTCCAACTTATTCATATGGATTTATTCAGTCCTAGTAGAGTAGCTAGTCTTGGTGGTAAACTCTATGCTTTTATTTTAGTTGATGATTTTTTAAGATTTACTTGGGTTATTTTTTTGCAAATAAAAGTGACACCTTTCATGAATTTGTTGCCTTTTGTAAACGTGTTTAAAACGAGAAAGGCATTATGATCAACAAAATTTGAAGTGATCATGGAGGTGAATTTGACAATGCCAATTTAAAAAAAATTGTGTTAAAAGTGGTTTTGGGCATGATTTTGCTTGCCCTAGAGCTCCACAACAAATGATGTTGTTGAAAAAAAGAATAGAATCCTCGGCGCTATGGCAAGGGTCATGTTAAACCAATACAAGTTACCCCAATATTTTTGGGTGAAGGCCGTTAACACGACATGTTATGTTATAAATAGAGTCTTGATTAGACATATTTCCAAGAAAACTCCTTATGAGCTGTGGTTTGACAAAATTTCTTCTATTGAATATTTTAAAGTTTTTGGATGCAAATGTTTTATTTTGAACACCAAAGATAACCTAGGTAAATTTAAAGAAAAAGCCTATGAAGGTATCTTCTTTGGTTATTCTATGCATAACAAAGGGTTTCGTGTATTTAACAAAAGAAGTCTTGTAGTCGAAGAGTCAATCAATGTCTCTTTCGACGAACTTAACACTTTCACATCTAGCTCAACGAATGTTGTTGAGGACATCTATTTTGGCTTGAAAAACTCTTCTCTCGGAGATACAAGTGCTCCTTCATCTAGTAATGAAGTTGAGACTACTCCAACCGAAGACTCTCCAACTTTAGAGACTCCTCAAGGGGATCTCCCCAAAGAATGGAGATTGAGTTTTAAAACTAATTTGGCATTTCTTATTTAGATGTTATCTTAAAGTTCATGATTATCTATATTTAGACTGATCATACTTTGCATATGAGCATTCAAGTCGACTGAATTTCTCCTTCTCAAGTATTTTGTCTTCATTACCTTCATATTTATCTGATGGATATATATCATGCTATGGTAATTGAATTCAAATGAATGAACTTTGGTATAGATTTTGCATAGATTCTAGTATACTTATTTTGATTTCTTTTTAAATGATTATATTATTTATGGAATTGATTCACTAATTTGTTTGGGCAAATTATGAATCATATTTTCTTCTGATCATTGTTAAAAGTCTTATTATATTTTTGATTTTTTATATATACTAGATCTACGAATTTTCTATTCCTCATGATTTATTTATGACCAATGATTGATTCCTACTATATTGATAGATTTTTTTTTGGTCAAATGACATTTAAAACATTTTTCATTTTTGGTTTTCTAGTTGGTAAACTATGTATTTCTTGATTTCATTGTTTTTAAGTTCAACCAACTATTTTTGACAAGTTTTTCTACTTTAGTTATGTAATTTTATATACTTGTCATTACACTGTTCTCCTAATCCTTGATCATGATTATTTTTGCTTTCCTCCTTTACTTATATTTGAGTTTATTTTAGCTCTAATTACGGGGGAGCTTATTTTTGATCATGTCAAAGGGGGAGAAATAAGTTTAAGTCAGCACACAATATTCTAGTATTATATGTTTATTAGTGATACATGCATCTATTGTATAAATATTAAACTTAAAGGATTTGCCATAATCAAAAAGGGGGAGATTTTTAGCCCAATGATTATATCATATTTTTGAATATGGCTAATCAATTAAGTTTAAGATAATGACGTCACTAATATTCATGTAATCACTATCATGTTGTACTTAAACTTAGCATTATCCTCTATGTTCACTATTTCAATATTGTTGAGCTGCATAAGCTTGTATCATATTATTTTGTTTGTCTAACATATACTTGTAGACATGCAGTAAGCATGATCAAGCTTTGTCAAACCAGGACATATGCAATAAAGAATTATTGATGGGCCAAAGACGACGTTATACAAGAAGATTTCTCTGAACCGCCTAACGACCTATCCGGGGCCTCGCATCGGGGTTTCCGCTGCCCGGTCAGCGGACAGGGGTCGAGGGGGCAGCGCCCCCCGTCAGGGGTTCGGGGGCGAAGCCCCCGAAAGGTATTCAGATTTTCAGATCTGTTTATCTTTGGACGACCACCGTCAAATGAAAAAGGCGTCTTCAAGTCTGCTCAAATATTTGAAGAAAGGCGTCATCAAAGGGTTCTTGGTTTTCCTATTTTATCAATGTATTTTTCATATTTATTGAGTCTAGGAATACGATGTACACTGCATCGTACTGACAAATAGGCTACCCAAGAAACGTTTTCAAAATACCCTTTCATTTTGAAAACAAGCCTACTTACAAAAGCCCAAACTACTTCCTAACTGTTTGACTTTTTAAAAAGCCCAAAAACCAATTTGCAAAAACCCTGACAGAACTCTAACAGAACTCCAGGAGAATTCGGCCAGAGTTCGGCCCGAATTCGGCCAGAGTTCGGCCAGAGTTTGGTTAGTGAACGTTGCTTTTTGAACTTGGTCCTCCTGCAGTTACGGATCCCAACGAAATTTTCTCATAGAGTTCTGCCTAAATTCTGCCCGAATTCTGTCAGAATTCTGCCTTTAGAAAAACTATAAATAGAGAAGGATTTCGATCATTTCAACACACTAATTCACTTTCATATCTCTTCTCTATAAGCCTACTACTTCTTCCAAAGTGTTCTGAGCTTTCATTTTCAAATCCCAAGCCAGTTACAATCCTCTAGTCGATTTGCCAGTACGGTACGGTCTAGAAGTTTCAGAGTGGTTGTAATCGGAGGCTTGATTGAAGTTACACACTTCACAATTGAAGTTGGTCGAGTACTTCGGATCAAAGCTCGCGTTGTAGAAGTTGCAAGAACTTCGGATAAAAACTTGTGGTGATTTTCCATAGTGGATTCAACTGGAAGCTAGAGTTCTTCCGACTGGACTAGTCCTCACAAGAGGGAAACCAGTATACATCCTTGTGTTTGCGTTTGCTCTCTACTCTCTACTTTTCATTTACATATCTGTGATCTTGTTGCTAACATTTTTTTAAATAGTTAATTTCCGCTGTTTACTCTATTCACCCCCCCTCTAGAGTATTGTGCTTTACAACTCGTTCCTACAATCGGTCCTACACAAATATGGCTTTTATTTCTCAATAGAGCCTAAAAATATTAATGATGTCATTAATGATAAATTTTGGATGATTGCAATGCAAGAAGAGCTTAATCAATTTGAGCGAAATAATGTTTGGAAACTCATTCCTAAGCCCCACAACTATCCTATTATTGGGACAGTGGGTGTTTCGTAATAAGCTTAATGAGGATGGAATCGACACTCGTAACAAAGCCTGATTGATTGCTCAAGGCTATAAGCAAGAGGAAGGCATTGACTACGAAGAAACCTATGCTCCGATTGCTCGTCTTGAATCCATCCAAATGCTTTGTACTTTTTTTATTTTAATAATTTTAAACCTTTTCAAATGGATGTCAAAAGTGCCTTTTTGAATGGTGTTATTAAAGAAGAGGTGTATGTCAAGCAACCTCCTGGCTTTAAAGATTTTCAATTTCCTGATCATGTTTTTAAACTACACAAAGCCCTATATGGCCTCAAGCAATCTCCCCATGCTTGGTATGGGCGCCTTAGTTCCTTTCTTATATCTCACTACTTCTCCAAGGGCAAAGTTGACACCACACTTTTTATTAAAACTCACAATAGCACACTTCTATTAGTTCAAATCTATGTTGACAACATCATTTTTGGTTCCACTAACAAAATAATATGTGTAGAATTTACCAAAGTTATGCAGGACAAATTTAAGATGAGCATGATGGAAGAATTATCATTCTTTCTCAGTCTACAAATCAAACAAGGACCTCTAGGCACGTTCATCAATGAAGCCAAATACAGAAAGGATCTTCTTAAGCTCTTTGAACTAGACTTATCCAAACCAATGAGAACTCCTATGGCCACAATGACCAAGCTTGATCAAGATGAAAATGGTGTCTCGGTCGACATTCGTAAGTATCGAGGTATGATCGGTAGCTTGATTTACTTAACTGCTAGTCAGCCCGATATCATGTTTAGTGTTTGCTTATGTGCACGATACCAAGCAAATCCTAAAGAATTCCACTTATGTGTCGTTAAGTGCATTTTTTGGTATCTCAAAGGCACCATTAACATGGGACTTTAGTATCCAAAATCTTCATTCTTTGAGCTTATCGGCTACTTGGATGCATATTTTACCGGATGCAAGATTGATCGGAAAAATACTAGCGGCACATGCCAATTCCTTAAAAAATCCTTCATTTTATGGTTTAGTAAGAAAGAAAACTCAGTTGCCCTTTCCACAACTGAGGTCGAATACATTGCGGATGGATGTTGTTGTGCACAAATCCTTTGGATGACACAAACACTTGTAGACTATAGTATTTTTTAAAATGATATTTCTATAAAATGTGACAATACTAACTCTATTAATCTTACTAAAAACCCAATTTGTCACTCATGCACAAAATACATTGAGATTTGACACCACTTTTTGCGAGATTATCAACTCAAAGGCGACATTCGTCTTGAATTTATTGACACTGACCATCAACTTTCTGATATCTTCACCAAATCTCTCGCCGAAGATCGGTTCTCCTTCATTTGTCGTGAAACGGGCTCCTTGAAAAATCCTTTTAGATTCTGTTTTCAACAATCCGAATTATTCGAAGGATTTTCGCATAAATTTTGTTAGATAATCCGAACTCATTCTAGCAAGTTTTTATCTGTTATAATGGATCTTCTACCGATAATCTGCAGAAATCTGTCGTATTTTTTGCTATTAGTTTTTGGCACAGCCTATCAAAAATTGGCTGCACAACTTCCGAACGAATTTGACTTTTTACCTACCCTATTTAATTCATCCCTATCTTCATCTGAATTTTTTGCTGGCATTCCGAATTTCATGCATATAATTGGCACAAATAACGAACGACTGCTGCCCTCTTCATTTTCTCTCAAAATCCGTTTTCGTCATTAATTTCCCCTCCAACCGGTGCAACCCTTTCCCCTACCCCCACCCACACCTATTCCCCTCGATTTAATCTCTTTCTTCCTCTTTCATTCCCCCACCACTTCCAACTACTTCAACTCCTCTCAAATTCCTCTCATTCTCTTCACATGGATTCTCACAGCAAGCGCTCTCGCCATGATGGCTCCTCCTCCTCCGCTACTCTACTTTCCGCCTCCCTCTTCTCTCCTGCACCGAAGCAAGGCTACAATCCTACCATCTTCAAGTTGGCTCAGCATTCCCGTGAGTGGTTCTCCTTCTACCACAAGACCTCCATCTGCCTAGGGAAACCTATCTCTTGGCTCACCTTCCATGCCCATCGCGAATACTTTGAGTTCTCTGGGATTGATGAGCTTCTAGAACGGCAAGTGGACATCTACATGAATGCCATCAAGATGTTCTACTGTAACTTGGTTCCCGCCAAAATGGACCAGAGTTTGAAACAAAAGTCGGTGGGGTAAAGATCATTGTCACTGCCTCCTCTCTGGCCAACATTCTTGGCCTGTAAGAACGAAAATACTACTGCTCTCTTCCGAATGTGTTTGACCACATATCCATTGCCCCTGATCTCAGTTACGAAGAATTTCTCTTTAATATTTATGGTCGCCCTGCTGTCTAGAGGCCGGAGGACAAAGACCTAATTCTGTTCTTTCATGACTTCTATCGTATCCTTTGCCACACCCTCACTCTAAAATCTGGAAATATGGATAGTCTAACCACTGAGGAGATGATTGCCATGTACTACCTCCTCTCCAAGCAACCATTTTCCCTAGCCAAAACCATTACCTTCACTATGATCCTTATCCGGGAATCTCCCCATCGCTCTCTCCTTTTTGGCATGTGTATTACAATGATCATCAAAGCTAATGGGGTTGACCTGACTAACTGCCCCATTGGTGATCGACCCACTCTTTTTGCCAAATTCAAGACCCGTGGTCGTGCCACTCTGCGGCTATTGCTGACCCTGATACTCAGCCTACTATGATCCTCACTTCTAATGTTCGTCGCTACATCGATCGCAAGTTCGAATCTCTTTTTTGTCTCCAACTTGGAGCGCATTCAGATGGCCACCCGAGGACTTGGCACCCTCATTCACCATGGCTTCATGGATCAAGCCCACTACTTCCAGCGCATGCTAGAGGAGCGCAACTTGTGTGTCAATCCCAATGCTCCTCGTTTTGACTTTTCCAGGCCGTGCTTTACTGATCCAAATGTCTATAGATTCATGTACCCTAGAGGCATTGACCCATATGGTGCTTTTCCCCCAGCCCTAGATGGTGATGAGAATCAGGATGCTGGCCCATCTGGTGCTCCCGACAGTTGATGGATCTCGGCTTTTAGTGATGGGGTGTCAGTGTCTCATTTTGTCTAGGCTTTTTTTGTGCAAGTCCTTTATGGACTTTTAAAAATGGTTATTGTCTTGTGCAGTCCTTCGGGGACTAGAATTATATTTTTTTAAGACGTTATGTCTTGTGTCGTCCTTTATGGACTATTATCATGTAGCACTGTTTTATGACTAACAAAGTCTCAATCAAGTCAGTATTATCAATGCTATATCTTTTCTGTCTTTCCATTCTATTTGCTTCTATCTTGTCTCCTGCTTTTATTTTGTATAAATGCCAAAGAGAAATTGTGTTAATGGGGAGATATCGCATTACGGGAGAGCTATCTCCTAAACCTGTATATTTTGTCAATTATCGAAATGGGAGAGATTGTTGGCACACTGATTTTGATTTATTGACTATAATTAACCTCTGTACTGTTTAGCCCTATTACTCTACATGAACAAACAAGTCAGTCAAAGATAGAATAAAAGACGAATCAAACATCTATAAGAAGAAACAAGTCTTTCAGAGTAAGAAGAAAAGATGATTCCAAACACTTACAACAGCAGACCCTTTAAAGCACTCAATAAGACTATAACAAGCAAAAAAATTCAGATCTAAAGTTCTTCTGTCTCTCTAAGTGTCCAGGAAATCATGTACACACTTTAGTAAGGATGACAAACTAAAATGGTATAAAATCTGAATTAGTTTTTATGAAGAGAGGGATAATCCATCGGATCTCCGCATAAATTTGTCGGATAATCCGAACATGAAACAACAAGTATTTCTGGTGAAGTTCGGATAATCCGCTGGATTTTCATATAAATCTGTCGGATAATCAGAATGTAAAACAACAAGTATTTCTAGTGAAGTTCAGATAATCTATCGGACTTCCGCATCAATTCGTCGGATAATCCGGATGCCTTGCTGGCCTGATTCGAATTCAAATCCAACGACATCCGACAGTCGCATTAAATGCATCCAACGGCTCTTTTTCTAGCCGTTACTGTTGGCCGGATAATCCGAAGGATTTTTTCAAAAATTTGTCGGATAATCTGTTCGACTGCTGAATGCCCTTTATGACTTTGGATTTGTATAAATAGACATCCTCTTTCTTCATAAATACTTATCCACTTGAGCTTTAAATTTCCCATCTACCAAAGAGCTCTACGATTACTCTACCAAGCTTTAAATTGTCATCCATTAAAGTGTTAGAGTATTCAAGAGTTGTGTCACGGTCGTAGTGGGTCAAAATTTAGCGATATTGAGATTTTAAGGAACAATTCAAGGACAAAGAAATCAAATCTTTTTTACTAGGATAGGAAAATTAAAGATAGGATGTTTCAGAAGGATCTTATTCTACTTCAACTACTACCAAGATCATCCGATCGTTATTTTCCAGTTATGCTTTTATCTTGCAACTCCAGATACACTACTACCATAATCTTCAGCCATGAAGATTAAAATCTTCTATAAATACTATAGGCTTGACCTTTATTCCTATGGCACTACTCATGCAACACACTTGTTATAACTTCTCAATTTTTTTTTACTTCCATTATCAATTTAGTCATCTTGAAGGTCCAAAGTCCTCTACGTTGTTTTTAATTTTGGATCTGAAATCCCTAAATCAGAGTTTATAAAATTCCTGAACATTGTTCAAATTTTATACCCCTCGTATCGCTTAAATATAATGCCACTACCATACAAAATTTTTTTCAACCTTTACATATCCTTCAATCTTATACATTTAAATGTTATCCTCCTTAAAATTTAGAAGTCCCACAAAAGTTTCTAAAGTTCCCTATAATTCCAAAGATTCTGTGTTTACCAGTTCTTAGTCATTATCTTATCAATCTTTTGTTCAATTTCGTATCATCACCGCATGTGGTTTGAATCTCTTATTCCTGTATTTTGGATTCTAAGTTCAATATCTTAGTCTTAATGAAATATCTCGAGAGTCAGTAACTTAAAAATGTCTACATTTTCTCAAAATTAAATCGTCCTTGAATATCCCCATCAGTTTTAAGATTACAACTCCGGAACGTTATAGTTCCCACCATTAAATGTATAATCTCATGCTATTCTTTCTGGAAATCCTCCTATGTTCTTTCTTACATGAAGTAATCCATACCCTAAATAATTTCTCTAAATGCAATCATTTCCAAATTGATACTACCAATCGCTTGATTTTTGTTACCATTCTCAGTCATATCCTTTTTCCACTAATTTGTATCCTAATGTCCATCATTTTGTATTCCTATCAGGATCACCACATGAATATTTTTGTCCTTCCTGAGCGTGATGATTATGATACGTCCTTAGCCTTTCCCAAGTAAAGAGATACAAAAATTCAAGATAGATAAAAGTGTATAGCTAACAGGTTTAGATATGAGGTAGTTTGGTGGATGTAAATCAGACAGAAATAACACGGTGAAGAAAATGAGATTAGGAATTTGCTCTTACTCATTTAGTCATAACAAAGTCGTTGTCCTTCCTTTTTCTTGCATTTGCCATATTCAACAAAACAATTTTCAACCTCCAAGTTATTCACTTCCACTAATAAATTTGTTGCCAAATCTTCTTTCCTAACGTTCTTTATCCAATTGGTATCCATGTAAATTCTTCTACAATTTTTTTTTTCCAGTCGTCTGATATCAAAAAATTTCCATCACTCTCATCATCCACTATTATTCATGTCATCAGAATTTTCTAATAATGAGATCATAAAAACAAGCAACTTCTATTTTGTTCATAAGGCTTAAGATTTTTTGTCGAATCGTACTTCCATAATTATTCATAAAAATTTGTGTTATAATTGGTCTCGCGTCTTATATGAACCTCTTGTTTTGTCAAATTTTCCAAATAAACGATAACCTTTAATTATCCCTAATCCAATTCTTAGTCATCACTCCTATAAATCTATACCAACCCTTCATTTTTGTCGCAATGATTCCATATAATTTTGGAATTCCTTTCCTTGTAGAATATTTATATCTAGTGCCACTTTCTTGGCTACTCAAGCAAGAAAGACAATTTAATATCTCCCTTAATGGCTCTTATCACTGTAAAAGTCATATAGAACTTCTCTTTAATAATTCTCTTATCATAAGTCCATACAATACTATCCTCTTAATTGTCAACAATTTATAATACATCTATAAGTAATTTTCAGCTTGTTCATACAATCCTCGTTCCGTTTCTCTGAGTTCCTTTGTGACCTTTCATTTATTTCTCAAACCTATTTCAACAAATCCTAAAGCCCCAATTGTAACATCTTGGTCAAATTCAAGTTTCTTGAAGGTAACCTAAAATAATTCTTATCCCTCATGTATAAGATCTTGCTAATCCTCTTCTCTTCTCAACCCGAATGGTTATAAGTTCAACTTCCACTTCCTTATTCTTTCTAGAGTCCATATAACTTATGTCAATGCAAGAATTGGGTTCGACAACGGACATATTTTCAAAAGTCAGGATGAGCAAAAGTAAGTGAAAATAGGCTCAATATTATTTCGAAGTAAGATTCTCGAGGGTCATCCCTGGAATCTATCAAGAGATTCTAATATGTGATTGAGTACCAAATCTCCTAAAATATTCTATGACTCTAAAATTCTTATCCTAAGGCAGGCTCACAGTAGTACGGCTAAGCCTAAGTACTACCACGACTTCGCACTAGTTGCAAAAACTGACCTGCATGGGCCACCATAAAAATGTGTCACGACCCGCATCCGGATATTCGAGCACGACTATGTGGGCCACGCCCAGCCTATGCCACAGTATCGGTGGTAGAACATTGTCAAGTACCCAGCAAAATATCTCAACAATTATATAATCCACCAAATCAACATGTACTCAAATCATATACAGCTAAGAAAGATATGAAAGAAAGATAGCAATAACTCTAAATCATCTAGAATCTACAAATGAATCATACATTTCAAGAAATGTATCGGAGACATATCCGATGAACAAGACATAAATCTAGATAAAGAATATTGCCTAGAGCTCTCCAGAGGTCAACTCACGATCAAAGGAACATTGAGATCTATCATCGTGAAGTCCAAGGTGTGGGGCATAATGTCACTCTCGTTTTTTCTTACACGTATTTTCAGTATACGTGTACAAATTTATGACGTTTGTCAGGTGACCCGTGTTTTGACTTGTCTTGTTTAGCCTAGTCCTGGGTTAATCTAGCCTTGGTTTATTTGGTCTTGGTTCATCATGGCTTGACTTGGTTTATTTTGGTTCATCTTGGCTTGGCTTGGTTTGGTTTTGTGTGGTTTGAGATGAGTATGTTGGTAAATAAGTCAACCCCTCTCTCACTCCTCCATAACTCTTAATTTATTTTTTTCATCTTCTCCATTATCCTCCCCACCCACCAAAGGAACCCTAGGCAAGTGCAACTTGTTTCATGATGGACCTCAAATTTTATTGTTTCATTGTCTTCCTTGCTTGATTCTAAGCCTCTTTAGAACTTGGTGATTTTGGTTTTGATTGTTACATTTTTGTAGGTCTAAGTTTATAGTTTTTTATTTTTTTAGGTTTTGATCTCTTAAACTTTGTTATTTTCGAAAACTACTTTTTCAGGTTGTAGAGAATTCAATTTCATTCAGTTTAGACCTTTATTTTGTCCAATTTTGAGTCCTTTAGCCCAAGTTATGGACATTGGAAGTTTCTAAAACACCATGGCCAAAAGCTTGCTGGTAGGGACGACACCTCACGCACCTTACGCACCTCGTACGCACCTCGCGCACCTTTTGGTCTGCGCACCTTGCACCTCCCGCACCTCTTGGTTCGCGCACTTTGCACCTCAAGCACCTTTTGGTCCGTGCACCTTGCACCTCGCGCACCTTTTGGTTCGTGCACCTTTTGGTCCGTGCACCTTGCATCTCGTGCACCTTGCACCTCGCGCACCTTTTGGTTCGCGTACCTTGCACCTCACACACCTTTCTGTTCGTGCACCTCGTGTACTTTGCACCTCGTGCATCTTGCACCTCGCACACCTCGTGCACTTTGCACCTCGTGCACCTTCCACCTCATGCAGCTTACACCTCGTGCGCCTTGCACCTTGCGCCATGCGCCTTTTGCTCGTGCACGAATCACTCTAGATGATTATTGTTGCCCGTTTAAGCTATTTTATAGATAGAATCTTAAAAAACTCAAAACATGAAAGTTGTAAATCTTTGTCTTGGCTTCAAGAATCTTCTCGTTTCACTTTAATTATAG
Source organism: Iris pallida (assembly GCA_029216955.1). NCBI lineage: Eukaryota > Viridiplantae > Streptophyta > Magnoliopsida > Asparagales > Iridaceae > Iris > Iris pallida. Next base: position 3,398,969 of record JANAVB010008800.1, on the reverse strand, counting down.
TTCATATGTGACTTATAGTTTCAATCACATGGGTGTTCTCGATCTCTTTGTATATTTTTTCCTATACTTGGCCTAAATTGCGATGACCCGACTTGACACTTGATAGTCTTGAGATAGTAACTTGAACTTGACTTGAACAAGATAATATGAACCCATTTTGATAACTCTTGATAAGTGGCCCATCGAGGCGCACTCCAAACAAGTACTCTTGACATGACAAGTAACCTGACATGACATGTATAATCTTGAAAGGGCTGTTGCGACAGCTACCCTGACTTGCTAAGAAACCCTTGTCTTGATATCGTGGTTAACTTTCTTGATTGTGCCTGTACAAGCTACCTGTCTCATCTTGTATCATGTCTAGTACATGGATTCCTGGTTACCACGGTCAAGAATTCACAATAAATCTGACTAGGTTAATGACTAGATTGATCAAGTAGTTCATATAGAGAAATTTTTCCCAGTTACAGGCGATCCTGTTATCCCGGCAACACTTGAGGGGCTTGTAGCCTGCCGACGAGTAGGGCACATTTCCAGTCCACTATTGTAACGCTCCAGTCCCAAAATACCTGTGACTAAGTACGTAGACATGCCAGCTGTATACATACGAAGTATACCCCAATGTATGAAACTCCCGTATGTATACATAAGTTGTAAAATACAATAAACCATGATAACTAAATCTCATCCACAGAAATAAAGAATAATAATATAATCAACTATGTATTGTCATTTGTACAGGATGTTGGGCGGAGACAAATCCACTACCAACGAATGAAAAAGAGGAATACAAAATAAAAGAATTTGTCGAGTGATGCGAGGACAGTCCAAGTACAATCATCTCGAAGGAAGAGAGTAAGGCATGGTCTTGGCTAGAGCACCTGCAAAATATCATAAAAGTACACACCTAGAGAAATCACCAGGTCCTCAGAGGGACGTAACAAGATACATGAAGAACATGCCATAATAAACTGAATATATAATATGTCATAAGCGACAAGTAAAGTAAAATAGTCCAAATCGTAACAAGATCTAATATCTTATCATCAAAATAGTGGACTACCCCTACAACCAAACAAGGATAAGGGGTAGCACACTATTCCGCGATACGATATTTTCCTAAGCTACTAATGGAACGGGGGTGACATGACATTGACTAGGGTTATCTAACCATTCTAATGTGTTTATACAGTTAAGAACAAACCATTAGTCGCATGAGCCCTGGCTGTAAATAGGATCTTGTATAGTCCCCTTTTGGGCACCAGTGACGAAGCATATAACGTTCAAAAACGTCAGTGGCCAACTTGAGGGGGTTATCATACCCGTATCTCCAGCGGATCTTCCGGGTTACAAGAGAATGTGTAATAGAAGCCCATACGACAAAGAAATGTTCTCCCCTAACTATGCACCTTTCTAAGTTACATCCGCGATCATGTACCTCTACTAACTGTTAAGTCTCCTAGCATGCCTCTATTAGCAGTTATACCTAACCCATGCGCACGGGTGATCGGCCAACACGCAAGTAACTCTACATGTTACTCATCTCACGCATATCTCATGGTACAACTTTGTCAAGGTTTATGTAATACACGACAGATGGTAGTCCCTTAACTCTAGGTTCATATGCATTCAAAAGATAATAGATAAAGCAGAGCTAATATCACTGGACAGGTAGTAAATCATAAACTGTAATAATGGTACAGCTAGAAGAACTAAAAATAAATAAACAGTGATATGCAATAACTAAAAAAAATGCAGACTAAATATAAGCATAAATATGGCAAGGTATATTGCCTGAGATTGTGTGCAAAAGGGCGACGTCCAATAGTTCAAACCGTCAGAATAGTGAAGCGATGAAAGCCAAATCCCGCATACATCCTCGGATGCTGAAATAATCACCATGAACGTGTTTGGAATAAAATATATGTCTAGGAAATACCTGTCCAAAAGTCTAATTCTGGAACAGGGGCAAAATCATAATTTTGGATCAAAACGATGTCCGTCGTTGGACCCATTTTGCACCAAAATGCGTACAAGTACCTACGGTCTCTAAAGTCATCAAATTACATGTCTACAGGTCCGGTTTGAGGATACGAACCCAACCGTATGTCAAAAGTTGGATTTCGGTAGGCCGTGTACAATTTCGTCCGTTGGATCAGGTCGTGGGCCCTCCAAAATAGGCATTCCGGTCGACCTTCTCAGAATCAGACCAAACATGGCATACAGGACCAGAATTTTGATACGGTCCTGTTGGCATAATTTTCGTCTCGATACGATGAATGTACACGAAGTTAGGACCAAGTTTACAAAAGGTCGATACGGAGGTATCTCGACGGATATCAACTGATTTCGGCACACACACGCCACGAAATCGAGTTACGTTAGTTCCTACATGTCGACAACATCCATACGTGCCTTTTGATGCATATGATGCACGACCACGTCGCCCAGTTTGTCGGGACGCACGTCGTATCGGTAGAAATTTTTGAGTTTTTGAAAACTGTTTTCATGGTTTTTCTTGATTTTGAAAATTTGATTTCTCGATGCTCAGTCGATGAAATCCAAATCTATGTAAAGGGTTTTAAAGGGGTATAGGTTGTCTAAAACTATCTTTAATTATATTTCTAAATTTCTCTATGGAATAGCATAATTCTGCCTTCCAATATAGGGGTCTTGTTCGAATTTTCTATTCAATTTGAACATATTTTTTGTGACTTTTGATTCGATTTTCTAACCAATTTATTGCAGTAGGAATCTACCTAGTTGAAGGGAATGGAAGAGGATTATGTTGGGATCGTGCCTCAAAAATTGGTTCGTGAATTGATTGATCGATGAGGGATATATGATGCCGCGAAGTGGCCTTTCCTACTACGAATACTGCTGTTGCTGCTGTTGTTTCCCCTGTTCCAGGCGCAGTTGCGGCCATGTCCGGCGTGTCAGTAGTGGCGTGTCAGCTGCGGCCATGTCCGACGTGTCAGCTGCAGCCATGTCCTTCTCTCTCTCTCTCTCGTTATATACTAGGAGGGGATCGGGTTTGCACAGGCTGCATTATTTTTTATTTCTTTCTTTTCCTTTTTAGTATTTATATATATATATATATATATATATATATATATATATATATATATATACTCAAGTAAAATCATAATAAATTTAAAACATTCCCCAAAATATTTCTAAAATAATAATATTTCTAAAACTATTTTAAATAGCATTTTCCTTGTACAAAATTACTTATATATATATATATATATATATATATATATATATATATATATATATATATATATATATATATATAAAACAAAACTCACTAATTAATACAACTAATAATGATTAAGGAATATTAAAATAAAAATAAAAATATAATATAATAAATTCTCTTAGAAATATTAGGTTTTTTTTACATGTTTAAATATATCTATATATATATGGAATTACATATATATATTTATAATGCCAAAATTTTCCAAATAAAATTATAAGGAATTTCCGATACTAAAAATTGCTTCAATATACTTGGTAAAAGTAATATGTAGAAAATACTTAAAACGATATCTACTAGTTGGAAACTCGTAAAATAATTTCAAGACTATTTAACGATTTGCAAAATAAAATAAAAAAATTAAGATTAGCATAATTAATAAAAAAATGGGGGTTTACATCCTACCCAACTTATAAAAATTTCGTCCTCGAAATTAAAATAATCTTAATCTCTTCGTTTTGAGACATTATGGCTTTGGGGTCGACCTCGGTAACAAAGAAGGAATCCATTAAAACTTAGGATCCAACACCATGATAAAATACTACCCTCATGATTAGACCATGTTCGTGAGATTTGATAAAAGAAGGGTGCATTAGCGGTTAATACGTTGTAATTGGATAAGTTATTAGGAATATGACAGAACGAAAGACCATGGAAAGGAAGAAGAATGCACCAAAATGCATATCAAGGACAACGAGATTAATTACGAAGGGAGAGTAGGTTTACCCAATCGTAAGTCGGTATTCAAAATGGTGGAGGTAATTAATAAAAGGAATTCAGATTGACGTCATATTCTACAAGATGACGTATCCTTCCTTCAAGACTCTACCCAACTTATAGAAGTTGACTAACCGTAAAAATTATCGTTATAAGACTTCTGAGAAGGACAATTTCTAAGGAGTCACAAGAGAATATTGGACTGCAGTTACGGATTCTAAGTGAGCCATGTTTGTCGTAGCGTTCTTGTCAATAACTGCTATAAGAAAGTCATTACAATTTAACATTACCTCTCTATTGGTCATGTTTCCACCAAGATGGTCGGAATCTCTTGTTCGCATATAATTATAACGTATCGGTTAAGGGATTTCACTCTTCGCCTAATATGGGTAACTAAGAGATGAGAGTCTGCAGAAAGCCTTGTTATAGGATTTGAAGACAAGGTATGATTAGGTAGGCATTTATTCTTTAAGTCATACAGACTATGTGTACGAGATCGGGGTTTTGGTGTTGTGTAGGAGGTTCGTGCTTGCTTGGGTGGAAGCATTTGTCATATGTGTGATGCATCTTGCATGGATCATGGATATTCAATTAGTTAAGATAATGGGTTAATATTTGCATGGTTAAATTCAAATGAGACAAAAATAGACATCTATGGTTTGTTCTAAGGAAAATGTGTCATACAAGTGGTGTAATTGAAATGGAGCATGAGAAGGTGTATTTATATGGGACACATATATACTATGTGTAGCTTGACTGGTCTAGTTCACGAGGGTGAAATTTGATGGAAAGAAAAAGTATGTGTTGTGCTTCAAATATTAAAGTAATGGTAGAGAGTGTTTAGTTGGTACTGATAGAAATGGACGTTATGAACCACTGAATTTTTAGCCTAAGTGGAATCGATCTGCCTCAATCATCTGCTAATTCAAGAATCCTACGTTCTAGAGAGGCTTGACTATACCCTAAGGAAATTCCTTTCATAAAATTGAAACTAAGACACAATTCTATAATAGAATAAAATTTGAAGAATCAAGGTTTCTATCTTTCATTGTGGTTATCTAAACGTACGAGCAAGGAATATAAAATACAGTACGAAGATCACATCGTAACCTCCAACCAGATGGTACAACGGTTACAAATGTTATCCTATATCTAAGAGAGATAGAGATTATGCTAAATTCAAGGTACTACCTAACTTATAGAAATTGGTTAAACATAGAAAACACGGTAACATTACTTTTAAAAAGATCAAATTTTAAGGAGATGTTGAGGATATGAGTTACTTTTGATCGTAGTCATAGACTCCGTGGGAAGCCTAAGTATTACTCATTTAACATTACCCATGTATTCACCATATTTCATTAAGACAGTAGGAAGGTCTTAGTCAAGCATAACCAAAAACAAGTTGGTACAACAAGATTCCATTCATCTCATAACATAGGCTACAACAGATATGGTTACAAAATTCATGGAAGGAGAATTAGTGGACCAAGAGATGGGGACTATATAATAGGTGTAAGGATCTATGTCATCATATTTGGTTTTATAGTCCACATATGGTGATATGCATGGATGGGTTTAACTGGGGTTTAATGGATTCCATTATAGGACATCAGTCTTTTATTGAATAAGTCTTTGGTTTAATCCATATTGGTTGGTCAAGATCCACAAAATCAATCGAGACCATACCCATCAGATTAGGGTAACCTAGAATAGGTTCTAACTTAAGTGGTTCGCCTAATTGTCAGTCGGGTTGGTAGAATAGGTTCTCTAAGTCATGAAGATGTGCCTTTTGTGACTTTTGGGTTTAAGTAGCACAAGGGGCCTCTATTGAGTGGCACACTAGTGGCATGTGCGTAGGGGGCTTTGAATAGATCACAACCATATATTGGGCCAAAAGATTTGAGTCAAGGTTGGATCTCTAATTGCAGTCGAAAAGTACATCGATGTTATGGTAAGGGTTATTGCTAGTCCTTTTTGCCCTGAAAGTCGTATTATAAAAGTAAAGTACAAGGAGACATGTTTGAAAGGGACATAATATGTCTACTTGAAGGTGGAGTCATCTACATCTTGTATATGAAATTTGTTAGAAGATAACAGCTGGTCTCGTGTTCCGAATATCGATGTCATGGTAGGGGACATCAAATGATCTAAATATAGAAAGTGGGAGTTCATGAGTCACTAATTTACCATTCTATTGAGAACCTATTTACTTTATTCCATCTTAAGCTTAGTGAATCAAAATGTAGAAGGCTTACAATCTATTCAATCTAGTAACTAGGACATGGTTTTAGGAATAATGAGGTTAGGAATATTTGAGTCGTGACATCGTACCTTGACCTTTGGTAATAATAAGTCACGATATGATCGATAACGTAATGTGGTAGTTATGAATCAATTTTGAGGATCGTAACCCGATTTCCAATAATGGTAATGATTGCGTACCACGATACATGAGTCGATAGAATAGAATGATCCACTCGTCCATAGTATACAAGTGTTATCGATGAGGGCAACGAACTCTACGATACATCATATGAAGACCTCTGACGACCAAGTCAAAATTTCTATTTGTGTCAAGCCTGCAGGACTATAGTCACAAGGGTTATAATGGTATCGAATGTAGTGCTCATGCATTGCTGTTGATAACTGGTAAATCATAATATGATAGAGTATTATGCTATGGATATTTGCCAAGCTAGTGAGTGTGTTATTCTAATGTTAAGTCACGTCTTAAAAATAAAATTGTATAACTAGAATAATACATGTTGGATCCCTAATCTCGAGATGGGTGTTTATTATAGTCATGGTAAATGCTTGTGTTTTTGTCTATTCCTCTTATGTCTAAATTGCAGGCTTGGTCGAGTAAAGGTTGTGTTAAGGTATATGGATTGCTAGTTAAGGCAAGATTCAAGAAAAATATTTAGAGACTCACAATAAATTGTTTCTTGCGAATAGTTAGTCTCCTAGGTTGGTGATTTGATCAAGGGAAAGATCCTAATCATTCTCGAACTCCAATGACTAGAAGATCATGATAGTAGGTTTAGGGTCGAGGGAAGGACGAGTAACTCGAGGCAAGGTTGTAGTCACACGGCTGGCCGATGGTAGCTACACTTGTATACAACTATCATGGCCACGGGGGATACTCTGTATCTATCTATCAAATACGAGCGTTCGTCTTTCCATTAGGGAAAGACAAAAGCAATAAGGAGTTCAAGAAAGATGTCATCGAATACAACTACGTAATTCAAAGGCGAATGTATAATTCAAGAGAAATTGTCAATGTAGTCGCGGATGAGATCCTAGTGTAAACCTCCTAAAATTTTTTTACTACAATTTTTATTTCTGGTGTTAATTTTTGTTTTTCGTATTTATACGTCGCGTACGAGTTCGTATTTTTTGTACTTGTTCGTCGAGTACGAATATGTGCGAGGTACATATTATATAAAAATATTTTATTATGAAATTCAAATTTTATATGGTAAATATTTTATTTATTTACTTATATTATCTTTATTATTCGATTTACAAACTGCATTAATTTAATATAAAAAGAGCTATTTACTTTTATTATACAAATATAATTGATAATTTCAAAAATGATGTTTTACATAAATAATCTTTTACATACGAGATACATGACTTTAAATTCATTGTCTTTTCAAAATTTATTTAATATTAATATTTTATTATTCAAAAAAAGTATTTTAAAATAGTGTTTTGGTTTAAATTTAATGGATTGTGATAATTTAAATTTGAGAAGATTTTATTAACTTTATTTTAAATAGCTTTTATTTGAAAATGGAATTTATCTATATAAATTTAGATCAGATTTATCTAAAATTTGAATTGGATTTGGATTTGATTGGAGTAATTTTTAAATTAATTTGAAATTAATTACAAAATTATCTTATGGGCGTTTAAACTATCCTAGTCTTTATTCTAATGGGATTCCCGCCTCCTATAAAAGGAGAGGTAGTTGCCCTCTTTTTTATGAACTCCACAACACCAAATTTTCACCCCATTGTGCATCGTGTCCGTGCCTCCCATCAACTATATTTTCTCCAATACAAATACATCATAATCTCGTCCCGAGTTCGACAATCCTGGACCTCCATCTTGACATGTCGGACACATCCCGACATTATCAAACCCCTAATCCTAGCCAAGCCCAACCTTTTCTGGTCGACCACCGCCATCAAACAGCCATCGACATCTCCACAGATTCTCTGTCGTGCCCCGTCCTCTACGTCTTGCCGACGATCCCGACCTGTCCTCTGTCGCTGACAGCCACCCTCATCATCGTAACAACCATAAGCTCTCATCCTCCTCTGTACAACTGAGCCCCGACTACCAGCAACTTTGGCAGCAACCACGACATCACCCAAATCCTCCTCCAGGTGTCGACTCCGGCCAACCCTCACCGGAGTCAACCATCTAGCCAACACCGTAAGAAACCACCTTCTGGCCCCAACATCTCCACCGCCATCAAAAGCCCGACCCCCAACTCGGCCACCGCCTAGGCCGACAATGCCGCCACAGCCACCATTATCTTCATCACCCCCATCGCCACAGACATCAAGCCGCGCCACCACCATAACCTTCGTCATGACCACCACCACACCCACCGACCGATTTCTGACCAACCACCCAAGCCCCGACAACACCACCACCACAGTAGATGCCACAACCAAAGACCAAAAGAAAAGCCCTCACCTGGCCTCCTGGTCGGCTCGCCTCCGCGTATGGATCCACAGCGCCTCTTCGCTCCCCGACGACCATCGCGTCGAGCGAATTCCTTCGTGCCACCCCATCTGTGGCAAGCCGCGCCCTAGCCTACGGATGAAGTCGAGGTTACCCCTCACCGTACCGAACTAAGCACCCAGCCGGCGTCTTTCGACCACCGCGGGCCCAGATCCTGTCAACCTACCGATCCTGAGCTGCCTCCCGCATCTGCTCCGGCGGTTGAAGGTCGCGCCTTCAGACCGAGCCGCCGGCGCCTCAGTGCCGCATCCCCTCCGTGTCGTTACCGGCGACGCCCCCGTGCCGATCCCCCACTCCCAATTTCTCCAGCCCCTCCTTTCTCTCACCTCCACCGTGAGCCTCTGCCTGGTCGCACGATGAGGCCGCCGACCGGGTGGGTCTTCCCTCCGACCGCAGTCCGAGCATTCCACCGCGGCCGCGCCTTGCCGAGATGTAATGCCCTAGTCCCAATATACTTAGGACTAGGTACGTATCCATGTCAGCTGTATACATATAAAGTATACTCCAATATATGGAAACCTTGTATGTATACATAAGCTGTAAAATGCAGGAAACCAAGAGTAATCTAATTTCATCCACAAATGAAGAATAAAGATATCATATAATCAACTGTAATAAGTCTTTGTACAATACGTTGGGCGGAGACAAAGTCCACTACCAACTATCTCAAATAAAATGTACAAGAAGTGATTGATAAAATAACGAGACGAACCAAGCGCAATCGTCTTCGAAAGAATGGAGAAGATCACGGCCTTAGCTAGAACACCTGTAAATTCAGAGAAGCACATACCTGGAGATATAACCAGGTCCTCAGAGGGACGTAACAAGATACACAAAGAATATGCCATAATAAACTGAATATATAATATGTCACAAACCGAAATAAGTGACAAGATGACAATAAGGTAATCTAACCGTACTACGGTGTTTATGCAGTTAAGGACAAACCTTCAATGCATGGACACTCTGGCTCAGTAGCAGTAATCTCAGGTATGGCCCATCAGGATACCAGGGACCTCAAAGCATAACATTCATCGAATGTCAGAGGCCAGCAGTAAATCAGTATCAGGATCCAGGACCGTATCTCCCGCGGAGATAACCGGCAATAGGGAAGTGCATACTTGGCCCATACGTTAAGGAACTGTTCTTCCCACCCAATGTCTAACAGATTTACATCCATGTCTCATATACCTCTACTAACTGCTAAGTCTCCTAACATGCCTCTATTAGCAGTTAGCCCTAACGCATGCGCATGGGGGATCGGCCCACACGCAAGAACCTCTACATGCTACTCATCTCACACATCCTCGTGGTAAAACTGTGTCAAGGTATATGCAATACACTACAAACGGTAGTCTTTTAACTCTAAGTCCTCATGCAATCAAAGGATAATAACAAAGTATATCTAATATCACTGAGCAGACAGTAAATCAAGAACTATAAGAACTGAAAATAAATGAACAGTGATATGTAATAAAATGCAACTGAATATAAACAGTATAATGGTAAGGTATCTTGTCTGAGGTTTATGTGCAAAAGAGAATAATCCAGTAGCTCGAGCAGACAAATAAACGAAGCAAGAAAAGTCAAATCCCGCAGATGACTCCGGATGCTGCAACAACATTAAGAATAAGTTTAGAATATAAGATATGCCTAGGAAATGCCTGTCCAAAAGTTAAATTCTGGAACATGGGCAAAATCGTAATTTCGGTTCAAAACGATGTCCGCCGTTGGACCCGCTTTGCACCGAAATGCGTGCCAACGTCTACGGTCTCTAATGTCGTCAAACTATATGTCTACAGATTTGTTTTGATGTGGCAAACCCAACGATATATCCAATTTTCGATTCCGGTGGACCGTGCACAAAATCGTCCGTTGAGTGGGATTGTGGGCCCGCCAAAATAGCGTCCCGATCAACGGTCTCAGAATCGGACCAAACTTGGCTCACAGGACCAGAAAAATATTTCGAGTCCAATGGCGCAAGTTTTATCGCGATATGATGAGTGTGCACAAAGTTGTGACTTAATTTACAAAGGGTCGATACGGGGTATCTCGACGGATACGCAATAATTTCGTCGCGCACATGCAACAAAATCGGGTTCCGTCAGTTCCCACACGTCGACAACATCCATACGCGCCTTTCGATGCGTATAGTGAGCGACCATGTCACCCGATTTGTCGGGGCGCACGCCGTATCGGTTGTTTTTCTACTTTTTGAAAATAGAATTTATAATTTTTTGGAAAACTTTAACAACGTGTAACTTTCTACATACTACATGAAAAGTAAATCCAGAAGGTTCGTTACAATCTCGGTTATGTTGTCTTTGACTGCCTTTAATTAGTTTTTACGAAATTTAATGGACAGCGAGAAAAGTGGCCGACAAGTTGGTGTTTCAAAACAGTTTTTAATATTTCAGAAAAGTGATTTTTTCTTTAACTTTGCCTCGATTTTTCGAGCAAGTTGGATGGCTATGTCGAAATCCACCTGGGGGATCTCGAAGAGGGTCATGTGGGCTTTCTACACGAATTTACGGATCTAAAATCGGATTAGAATCGAGAGAGAAATCAAACGGAGAAAATGGGTACCTTGTTTTTAAATTCTGTTGTTGTTGTGGTTGTTTCCGTCGCCGCTGTCGCGGGGTGTTTCTGTGCTCGCGAGGGGGAAGGAGTTGCCGAGGGTGGAGGAGAGAGGAGGAGGAAAGTGGAGGAAGAAATTTAGGGTTTTAATTTGCTAAAACTCATATATATATATATATATATATATATATATATATATATATATATTATATATATATATATTATATATATATTTATATATATATATATATATATATATATTTTATATATATATACATATATATATACATATATATATATATATATATATATATATATATATATATATATATATACATATATATATATATATATATATATATATATATATATATATATATATATATATATATATATATATATATATATATACACATGTAATGGGTTTCGGCCAAGACACTTGCTGCTTGTGGGTTTCTGTGTAGGGGGGGGGGGGTTCGGCCACATATGGCGCCCAAGTTGCTGTCCTTGTGCATGTGTGGGTGGTCGGCCAGGTGGTGGAGCCGACCACTCCATGAAATACTTTTTACTTTTTTCTTTCTTTCTTTCTTATCTCTTCAACTTTTTAAATATATATATATATATATCGACATATCTATATATGTATATATCCATACATACACCAAAATCTATTTAAAATTCAAATACCATTTAAAAGTCAACTATTCAATTATTTAAATAAATATATATTTATATATATATTTGAGCATAAATATATATATATTTGAGCATATATATATATATATATATATATATATATATATATATATATATATATATATATATATATATATATATATATATATATATATATATATATATATAAATTCGATCCTTAATAAATCAACTCAAAATAATAATATTTAAATAGGAAACATGGTTATTAAATCTCCACAAAATAACTTTAATAATAATAAATTAATAAGATCGACCCAATGAGTGCACTTACACTGCACACCCTTTCCCGGGTCCACAAAATGTACTATTTTGTAAAATATTATTTAAAATAAATAAAATACCAATAATTGCCCAAATAGTTAAATAATTTGAAATTGTAAATGAAATTCTAAAATAGTTTGGAAATTATTTTTACGTACATAAAATATGTCCACATGGCCACCTTAGTCACCCCCCATGCTCACATGGGCTTAAATTTGGTTCGGGCCCTGTTCGGACCGAATTGGCCAAACCGGGTCATAAAAAAATAAAAATAAAACCATAAATTGTATAAATTCATTTCTAAGTCTAATAAATTAATAAAAAATAATTGAAAAAAATAGGGGTTTTACATCCTACCCAACTTACAAGAATTTTGTCCTCGAAATTTAGGAATAATAAAGTAGATAGGGTGGAGGGGTAGAAATGAGTTATCAATACCAACATACAATTAAATTTGGGTGGGGGCGATAAAACGGCGTTCAACACCACCATGCAATGGAGAATTGTGGAGTCGATATATAGAAAAATATATCATGGTTATGGAATTGAATAAGGGTTGCCAGCGAAGGTAGCAAAATTTCGATAATCCAATTTGGAGAGTAACAAGGGATTGAGTAGATCAAAGAGAATAATTAGACGTTTGAGAGATATGGTTCCTTGAGAGAAACTGGAGACTAATCGCCTCGATTGAGAGTTTGATTTAAGTGAATGATTAGAATCATTCTCGAGTGCTCAAGAACAATTGGAAGGACACGATAATAATTCTAGGGTTGAGAAATGAGGAGTAGTTAAAGACGAGGATATAGCCACATGAGTCGGTCGATGGCTATCTACATTTGTGTATAATTAACCGATTGGGCAACCAAAGATAATACCTTGAGTCTATCTTAGCAAGTACAGTGCCTTGTCTTTCCAAAATGAGTAAAAGACAAGAACAACAAGGTTTCAAAAACAGTGTTATATATTGAGTACGAATTACGGGGTTCATAGGCGGCAAAAATAATTCAAAAGAGAATTGCCAAGGCTGTCGCGGATGAGACTCTAAGGCAAGTTTACTATGTCTTCATCCACGTAGAATAATATGTGATAAGCGAACCAAAGTGCAATAGGTTGATCAGACCATCATGTACCGGTTCTGATTTGACAATATGTTAGTGGGTGCACCCAATAAAATATGTCATGATCAAGCTCGAAAAGAATAAGCTTGCAAAAACTAAAGCTAATTTAGCAGCATGAGATTGTCAAAATATGAGTAATGGAGGTAATGATGAAGGAAATTAAATAGTCCAAGATCTTTTAAAATCGAGTCTTGTCCGAAGTGTGGGCCTATACAGTTGTCCTAGTTTTCTTCATTTATGGCTTCGTAGACTAGATAAGGTAGGGTCCTCTGAATTTAGAGTCTAAGTGAACTTACCAATGTGGTTCACAAGGAAAAATGTTTGTTAGATGGCGAGGTATTCTACCCAACTTACAAGAGTTAAACTAATAGTATCATAGGACAATGGGTCAAGCAATCAAGATAAAGTACAATTTAAGCATTTAAGGAATTTAGTAGAACACAAACACATATCGGGTCGAAGGAATTGAGTCGAGGTTGAATCCCTATCCGTGGTCGAAAATATATCGGTATCATGGTAAAGATTATAGTTTGGCCATTTTGACCATAAGGTCATATCAAGAAATAGAGTACAAGGAGATAGGTTTTAGCGGGACATGATATGTCTACATGAAGGTGGGCTTGTCTAGGCCTTACATATGGAATTTGTTGGAGGAAAAAGTCTAGTGTTGTACTCCAATTATCTAAGTCACGGTAAGAGACGCCAAAAGATTCAAAATAGAAAGTGGGAGTTTACGAGGTGATAATTAATGCACAATAATAAAGGAGATCAAGTTAAAACATGAGATAAAATTAATTAAGGAATCCGGTAAGATAATTTAGGAACACAATTCCGGAGAGAAGATAGTCTCCTAGATGAATACGGTTAATGAACCATTGGATCATTATTCAAATTGCAAATGGGTTAGGAGGTCGCAATTAAAAGATCTGAAATTGAAGGAAGGTCGAGTCAGTCGAGGTGGAAATACCATCACATAGCTTGGTAGATGACTAACAACACTTGTGTATATACTACTATCATGGTCATGGGTGACATGGTAATTAGTGTGGAATACTCAGTAGGGTTATCTTGGGGCCTACCATTAAAATTTAACTCAAGTTTCCTCCAAAAGTTTCTGAATAAATATAAAAATTTAACCACCAAAATTTGTACTCACTCCAAGCCATTCAAATTTATCATGACAAAAATTTAAATCACTTTCATAAATCTCAAAGCAAATTTTTATCATGTTACTACTAACCTTTTCCAAAATTAACGCTTAAATTCAACTATTTAACTCAAGAGTTCATAATTTACGAATCCATAAAAATTTCACAATCAATCAAAAATTTAACACTCTAAAATTTTCCCATAACTCATAATAAAACTCTTAGCATATTAAAAGCAATCTCAAAAATTAAGCTCAATGCTCTCATCAATTTTAACTTCTATTCATGCTAAGTTATTCCAACAAAATCACAACTTTTAAATGGTAACTTCCTTTAATCAATCAAAATAACTTTCCATCACATCCTTCGAAATTCTCCCAAAATTTTTAATATTAGCAATCTCTCATTAAACTAAATTTTTAAATAATCTTATCAGTCAAAATCTTTTTTTTTTATACCAAAAATCTAAATAGATTTGTAAATCCTCAATCATAGGACACCATTTAAAATAAAAATTTCTCAAAAATTGTTTTCATAAATTTTAAATATCTTAAACCAAAATTTACTGTCATTACTTTCACTTAAAATTCAAAATTTACTAAACACGAAAATTGCAAGTTGTACAACTCAAATTTAAATAATTCCTATGGCCATTTTTAAAAGCTAAGATCATTTTTAAACCAAATTTATAACTGTTCAAAGGTGTATAACTATAATACAATGAATCATAAACATCAAAACTCGAAAATCAAATAAATTTTATATTTGTTCAAAGATGTATATCTATCACCAAAAACTCATAAATATCACAACTCGAAAAGCAAATCAATTTTATATTTGTGCAAGGATGTATAACTATAATCCAATAATTCATAAATATCAAATCTTGAAAATCAATCAATTTCTTAAACCAAGTATGAAATTCTATAAATCCTCTGGTGTTTACTATTTAGAAATCTCAAGGTTAAACCTTTCCGTGGTAATGTCCTACTTTACCAATTACTAATCATTAAATCATACTGAAAAGCCTTTTTAACTCAATTAGAGTCTTGAATGTATTCCAATTGCCAATATGACCACTTTAGCCGTGTTTTTGACCTATGAGCATATACTAGTGTAGTCATCTTCCTAGTTGACACTAAGCACGAAAATAAGAATCAACGGTTGAAAAGAATCAAGCAAGATGCAATTCAAGAAAGTCGAACGAGAGTTCAAAATTTGAAGTCAAAGGAAGAGGTCAAGCTGTATGGATGAGATTCCTAGACTCTAATCCTTTATTACAGGTTCACATCGGTACAATTACGTAACCAAAGTGACAAACTTGACCTGCATGGGCCATCACAAAAATATGTAACGTCCCAGTCCCAATATACTTAGGACTAGGTACGTATCTATACCAGCTGTATACATACGAAGTACACTCCAATATATGGAAATCTTGTATGTATACATAAGCTATAAAATGCAGTAAACCAAGAGTAATCTAATCTCATCCACAAATGAAGAATAAAGATATCATATAATCAACTGTAATAAGTCTTTGTATAATACGTTGGGTGGAGACAAAGTCCACTACCAACTATCTCAAATAAAATATACAAGAAGTGATTGATAAAATAATGGGACGAACCAAGCGCAATCGTCTTCGAAAGAATGGAGAAGATCACGGCCATGGCTAGAATACCTACAAATTTACAGAAGCACACACCTGAAGAGATAACCAGGTCCTCAGAGGGACGTAACAAGATACACAAAGAACATGCCATAATAAACTGAATATATAATATATCACAAACCAAAATAAGTGACAAGACGACAATAAGGTAATCTAACCGTACTACGGTGTTTATGCAGTTAAGAACAAACCTTCAACGCATGGGCACTCTGGCTCAGTAGCAGTAATCTCAGGTATGGCCCATCAGGATACCAGGGACCTCAAAGCATAACATTCATCGAATGTCAGAGGCCAGCAGTAAATCAGTATCAGGATCCAGGATCGTATCTCCCGCGGAGATAACCGGCAATAGGGAAGTGCATACTTGGCCTATACGTTAAGGAACTGTTCTTCCCACCCAATGTCTAACAGAGTCACATTCATGTCTCATATACCTCTACTAACTGCTAAGTCTCCTAACATGCCTCTATTAGCAGTTAGTCCTAACGCATGCGTATGGGGGATCAACCCACACGCAAGAACCTCTACATGCTACTCATCTCACAAATCCTCATGGTAAAACTGTGTCAAGGTATATGCAATATACTACAAACGGTAGTCTCTTAACTCTAAGTCCTCATGCAATCAAAGGATAATAACAAAGTATATCTAATATCTCTGAGCAGACAGTAAATCAAGAACTATAAGAACTGGAAATAAATGAACAGTGATATGTAATAAAATGCAACTGAATATAAACAATATAATGGCAAGGTATCTTGCCTGAGGTTTATGTGCAAAAGAGAATAATCCAGTAGCTCGAGCAGACAAATAAACGAAGCAAGAAAAGTCAAATCCCGCAGATGACTCCGGATGCTGCAACAAACATTACGAACGAGTTTGGAATATAAGATATGCCTAGGAAATGCCTGTCCAAAAGTTAAATTCTGAAACAGGAACAAAATCGTAATTTCGGTTCAAAACGATGTCCGTCGTTGGACCCGCTTTGCACCGAAATACGTGCCAATGTCTACGGTCTCTAAAGTTGTCAAACTATAAGTCTACAAATTTGTTTTGATGAGGCGAACCCAAAGGTATATCCAATTTTGGATTCTGGTGGACCGTGCACAAAATCGTCCGTTCAGTGGGATTGTGGGCCCGCCAAAATAGCGTCCCGATCAACGATCTCAGAATCGGACCAAACTTGCCTCACAGGACCATAAAAATATTTTGAGTCCAATGGCGCAAGTTTCATCGCGATATGATGAGTGTGCACAAAGTTGTGACTTAATTTGCAAAGGGTCGATACGGGGTATCTCGACGGATACGTACTGATTTTGTCGCGCACATGCAACAAAATCGGGTTCCGTCAGTTCCCACACGTCGACAACATCCATACGCGCCGTTCGATGCGTATAGTGAGCGACCACGTCACCCGGTTTGTCGTGGCGCACGCCGTATCGGGTATTTTTCCACTTTTTGAAAACAGAATTTACAATTTTTTGGGAAACTTTAACAACGTGTAACTTTTTACATACTACATAAAAAGTAAATCCTGAAGGTGCGTTACAATCTCGATTATGTTTTCTTTGACTGCCTTTAATTAGTTTTTACGAAAGTTTAATGGACAGCGAGAAAAGTGGCCGACAAGTTGGTGTTTCAAAACAGTTTTTAATATTTCAGAAAAGTGGTTTTTCTTCAAATTCGCCTCGATTTTTTGAGCAAGTTGGATGGCTATATCGAAATCCACCTGCGGGATCTGGAAGAGGGTAATGTGGGCTTTCTACATGAATTTACGGATCTAAAATTGGATTAGAATCGAGAGAGAAATCAAACGGAGAAGATGGGTACCTTGTTTTTAAATTCTGTTGTTATCGTTGTGGTTGTTTCCGTCGCCGCTGTCGCGAGGTGTTGCTGTGCTCGCGAGGGGAAAGGAGTTGCCGAGGGTGGAGAAGAGAGGAGGAGGAAAGTGGGGGAAGAAATTTAGGGTTTTAATTTGCTAAAACTCATATATATATATATATATATATATATATATATATATATATATATATATATATATATATATATATATATATATATATATATATATATATATATATATATATATATATATATATATATATAACTATACATATATACACATGTAATGGGTTTCGGCCAAGGCACTTGCTGCTTGTGGGTTTCTGTGTAAGGGGGTTCGGCCACATATGGCGCCTAAGCTGCTGTCCTTGTGCATGTGTGGGTGGTCGGCCAGGTGGTGGGGCCGACCACTCATGAAATACTTTTTACTTTTTTTTTTTCTTTCTTTCTTATCTTTTCAACTTTTTAAATATATATATATATATATATATATATATATATATATATATATATATATATATATATATATATATATATATATATCGACATATCTATATATGTATATATCCATAAATACACCAAAATCTATTTAAAATTCAAATACCATTTAAAAGTCAACTATTCAATTATTTAATATATTTGAGCATATCTATATATATATATATATATATATATATATATATATATATATATATATTTATATATATATATATATATATATATATATATATATATATATATATATATATATATATATATATATATATATATATATATATATATATATATATATATAAATTCAATTCTTAATAAATCAACTCAAAATAATAATATTTAAATAGGAAACATGGTTATTAAATCTCCACAAAATAACTTTAATAATAATAAATTAATAAGATCGACCCAATGAGTGCACTTACACTGCACACCCTTTCCCGGGTCCACAAAATATACTATTTTGTAAAATATTATTTAAAATAAATAAAATACCAATAATTGCACAAATAGTTAAATAATTTGAAATTTTAAATAAAATTATAAAATAATTTAGAAATTATTTTTACGTACATAAAATATGTCCACATGGCCACCTTAGTCACCCCCCATGCTCACATGGGCTTAAATTTGGTTCGGGCCCTGTTCGGACTGAATTGGCCAAACCGGGTCATAAAAAAAATAAAAATAAAACCATAAATTGTATAAATTCATTTTAAGTCTAATAAATTAATAAAAAATAATTTAAAAAATAGGGGTTTTACACGAGATCCCTCTGTCGGCAGGTAAAACGCTCTCTCCACTCTCGCTCGTCACCTTCTCGAACTCACCCACTTCTTCAACTCTCAATAATTATTTCTCACTCTCTCCCCTTCTATTCTTATTCCAAGTCTTTTGTGTGTTCTCTTTCTCTTTCTCGGAAGAAAGGACAAAACCTAGCACTCTCTTTCTTATTATTATTACTATTTCTTATGTGCCGCTATAGAGTATATCCTACCAGAGAGTACAAGTACTTACTTATATATGTGGATGTATATTATTATTATTATTTTATTCAGTATGGTGATGTATAGTTATTATTATTATAAGCTTGTGTCAAGTATATATATATATATATATATATATATATATATATATATATATATATATATATAAATATATATATATATATATATATATATATATATATATATATATATATATATATATATATATATATATATATATATATATATATAATAGGCTTGCCTATACTAATTTTTAAGTGGGTTTCGATTTATAGAAATATTTTTATAATATATTCTAAATCTAACATATAGCTTTAATATAAAATAATTTGCTAGATCCCAAAATATTCATCCAAAAATATTTTGACCCATAAATTATATATAATTTTAAAGTATAAAATAAACTTTAGTATTTAAATATTTAAAACATTACTTATGAAATATAGTTTATATATATATGCTACAAACTTAGGGTTTTCAGTTAAAATAATTCTTTTAGATTTTTGTATTATCTAAAAATATATTTTAGCTAATAAAATCTATTTTTTCAAGTATTAAAATTATTTTCTTAAATAGTATATGTATCAAATTATTCAAAAATTCCTTCGATTATCTTCCTCTTCTGTGATTAGTCCTATTCTCAATCCCTTGCCAATTCTGTACTTATCTTATGTCGAACGTAACTAATTTGACTCTTCTGGACCCAATGGAACTGTCCGTACCACCATTAGAGGTCACCTTGTGTAGTTGTTATCTGAAGTCGCAGTTCGTGCCACATTGATTATTGCAGTACACCAGGCGTCCTACCAGGCAAGATACCTTGCCTTTACTGTTTGAATTTTCTGCTCAATATCATGCATGTTTTATTTATCTTTAAGTTGTTTCTTTCTAAATTATATGTAGATGCAAATTACTATATTTTATGCAATTGGCTTAGAGTTAAGGGACTACCATATGTTTAGAGCATCTCATAAACCGTCACGATGTGCCACGGCTTGTGTGTGAGTTGTGAGTTGCATATAGCTTCAGACTTACGTACCGACTGTATATCGGTACGTACAGGCCGTACGTTAGGATATAACTGCTAATAGATTTGTATAGAAGACTTGGCAGTTATTAAGGATTAAACAGTGTGGTAGAAACGATACGTGTTTCTGTGTCATGGTTACGACACACGTATAGTATCACTGGGGGGAGGGGACAGCTACTAGCGTAGGGGCTACATTTATTTTTACACACATTTGGGAGATAGTATCTCGGATGAGCGCTACGTATTACCCGGGCGATAGCGTCTCGGATGAGCGCTACTTGTTGGCCACTCTTTACTACTTGCTTGCGTGAATCCGTTACAGCCCCTGCGTAGAAGGTTGTCCTCTAAAGTGCATTCCACATAGAATGGTTAGGAACCTTTACTCATGTATACTTTCTGTTGAGCTTTTATTATTCTGTTTATTGGCATAATATTATGTGTTTTGTTACATCCCTCTGAGGACCTGATTATCTCTCTAGGTGTACGCTCTTGTCTTTCGCAGGTGTTCTAGCTGTGGCCAGATCATCTCTATTTTTTCGAGGATGATTGCACTTCGATCGTCTTCGCTTCGCTCGCCAAACTTTTTCTTTTATTATGTATTTCTTTTCATAGTTGGTAGTAGATTTGTCTCCGCCCAACTGCATGTACCAAATGACAATTTCATAGTTGATTATATGATATATTTTATTCTTTTATTTTGTGGATGAGATTAGTTAGCCTTGGTTTTTCTGTATTTACAGCTTATGTATACATACGAGGATTCAATATATTGGAGCATACTTCATATGTATACAGCTGGCATGTCTACGTTCCTAGTCCTACGTATTTTGGAACTGGAGCGTTACATGTTTTTGTGGTGACCCATGCAGGCCAAGTTTGCCGTTTCGGTTACATGATT
This sequence comes from Iris pallida, assembly GCA_029216955.1. Classification (NCBI taxonomy): domain Eukaryota; kingdom Viridiplantae; phylum Streptophyta; class Magnoliopsida; order Asparagales; family Iridaceae; genus Iris; species Iris pallida. The sequence goes on along the minus strand of JANAVB010008800.1, from coordinate 3,377,455 downwards.
GTACCGAACGGGCCTACAATATAGGATTAGAGTATAGGATCTCATCCACCAGCTTGACACTCTTCCTAGACTAATTTTTTTCGAATCACTTGTTTAACTTCATTGATCTATATCTTGTTTGAGTTCTTTCTACCGAAATCCTTATTTCCACACTTGATAGGAAGATGATTACACTAATATATGCTCATAGGTCAACCACATGGCTAGAAGGATTATATTGACAACTGGTATGCATTGAGATCCTATTTGAGTTATAAAGATATGAGGATAAGAGGGACCATATTTTTAAGAAGTATGAACTTAGGGATTAGTTAATTCCAAGTTGGGTAGTAGCAACATTAATAACTTCGAAGGATTGTTAGAATTCTATCTACAAAATAATAGTAGAATCTATATACAATTAAGAAAGGAAATTGAATCGATTTTTGAGTTTTGATTTTGAAGGTCTTTGAAAAATATTTATAATTCAGTGAATTATAGCTATATATCCTTGAAGAGATATAAATATAGTTGAAAAGAAATTTTTTTAAATGCTGCTAGATTTATGAGGACGAATGATAAAGCTTGGTAAACTCCTAAGATTTTAAATTGCGTTGTATGGTTCACAATTAATAAGTTCATGAAATTTTTGAATTTCCAGTTTGAAGTAATTTTGGTTTAAAATATTTGGAAGAAATGGAAACGATTGTTGAGAAAATTTTTAAATTCGAAATCGTGTCGTTTGATTGAGGATTTATAAATCTATTTAGATTTTGGGTTTGAAAAGTTGTGATTATGGATATCAAATTTTGGTAAATTTTTTTTTGAATATTGAGTTTATAAATTGAATTGCTAATATTAAATTTTTGGAAAAATTACTAACGAAGTCATTTTGATTGATTAAAGGAATTACCATTTAAAAGTTGAGATTGTATTTGAATGACTTAGAATTGAAGTTATGATTGATGAGTGCGTTAAAATTTTGAGCAAAAAATCTTAGATTGCTCATGATATGCTAAGGATTTAACTTGAGGATTTTTGAGAAAATTTTGGAGTATTAAAGTTATGAAGAAATATCAAAATTTTTATAGATTCATGGTTTATGAACTCTTGAGTTCGAAGGTTGGAGTGAAAACGTTAAATCTTGAAAAAGTTAGTAGTAACGGGATGAAAGATCACTTGGAGAATTATGGAAGGGATTAAAATTTTAATCATGATTAAATTAGACGGCTTGGATTAAATACAAATTATGGTTGTTCATTTTGGAAATTTTATTTAGAAACTCTTTGAAGAAAACTTAGGTTTTAAATTTTAATGATAGGCTGCCAAGATAACCCTAATAGGTTAGAAGGATTCCACACTAAGTGCCATATCCCTCATGGAAATGATAGTAGTATAAACACAAGTGTTGCGGTTATATTTCAATCTTGACTCACTCGACATTCCCTCAAATCTAGATTTTATCGTGACTATCTAACCATTTGAAATTTGAGAAATGATTAGACTGATCCTTGACCATGTTCCATCTAAGAGACTGTGTTCTCTCTAGAAACTGTATCCCTAACTTATTACCTTGAGCTATTAGAATCTGAATTATCTTTATTTCATGCTTGGTCATTTATTTTGTACGTTAATCATTATCTCATGAACTCCCACTTTCTATTTTAAATTCTTTGTATCCTTTACCGTGATTTGGATATTTGGAGCACAACACTAGACTTTTTCTTTCAACAAATTTTACATGTAAGACCTAGGCGAGCTCACCTTCATGTAGGTATATCACGTGCCACTAAAATACGTCCCCTTGTGCTCTATTCTTATGATGCGACTTTCGAGTCAAAATGGTTAGCTATAAATCCCACCATAATAATATGGTCCTTTCTGACTTCGGTTAGAGGTCAAATCTTGACTCAAGTCTTTCGACCCGATATATGATTGTGATCTACTTAATTCCTTATTATACATCAAATTTTGTGTGTTAACTTGATTGCTTAACCTTGTCATTTTATTTACATGCCTTTTACTTACGCATAACACCCTTCTACTCTCCATGCAAAATTAGCAACTTTTACTTTCCTCCTTTCCGATTAAAGTGCTTCACTCATATTTCACCTTGATTCCTCCGTGGTTTATGCAAATTGTGTTTATTTTATGATTTCCTTGTTCGAAGATGAAAATGGTCATGACATCCTTTGGTTGGAAAGAGGTTAGAATAGAAAATCCTAGAAGTGAGAGTAGTGGTAAAGTTGAATGAGATGATTGAATATGCATAAGTGAAATCTTGCGGTAAAACCTATGAGACGGAGTATATTCTATGATCAAGGGAGAGTAAATTCTTGTTCGATAAATTGGTTCCTTATTTTATGAGATGATAATAGAGTGTTTGAAGAATTCAAGAAGGATACAATATCTAAAACTTTTAAGGATTCAGAATTTAATAATGTGATGATTGTAAATATGAAGGTCATGTTAAGGTGAGATTGATTTTACTCTAGACTAAATTGGCTGAAGAATTTTTTTTAAAGGAATTTGACCAGAGGAAACTAGCTTGAAGGAAAATAGGTAGAAAGAAGAGCAGAAGAAATTATCAAATTGGAAGTTTGAGCTTATTCAAAATTTTACGATTTGAGATATAAATTCATATCGAAGTAACTATGATTTTATCTACGACTAAATTGACTGAATATTTATTGAATCTTAACCTTCGAAGAGATTATGAAAGACGGAACTTAGCTTGACAAAAAAAAAAAGTGTATCGATATGTTGGAAGAAATTATTTTTATCAAATCCAAAATTTTTGACTTATCAAATTTCTATCGTTGCGATATTGAATTAGATATATAAAAATAGTGGAAATTCAAAACTTTTGTGGAGCGATTATTGGAGGTAAAAAGATTTTAAGAAATGATGGTTATAAACCTTGAGAGGATTAATAAATATGGAAAGTTGAATATAAAAGGGGATTGATGATTATGATGATATCAAAGGAAAGTTAAAATTTTGAGTTATTGATCGTAAGTTAGACGGAGAAAACTTTTTGTCTAATTGGGAGTTACAAATTTTCAATATTTTGTTGAATGATATTATAGATCAAAAACCGTTATTGACGGGTTGTCATGAGATATCTTCTAACTATACCCGTGAATTCAATTCTTCCTCGTTATTTAAATTCTTTCGATTATTCCAAAATTTATTCCATGGTATGCTTTGTCTTCTCGCCGAAAAATTTGATTGAATTTTTTCACTCTATCTCCTCCACCCTGCCTACCCTATCTATTCCTAAATTTCGAGGACGAAATTCTTTTAAGTTGGGTAGGATGTAAACCCCTTAAAATTTTTTTACTACAATTTTTATTTCTGGTGTTAATTTTTGTTTTTCGTATTTATACGTCGCGTACGAGTTCGCATTTTTCGTATTTGCTCATCGAGTACGAATATGTAAGAGGTACATATTATATAAAAATATTTTATAATGGAATTCAAATTTCATATGGTAAATATTTTATTTATTTACTTATATTATCTTTATTATTTGATTTACAAACTGTATTGATTTAATATAAAAAGAGCTATTTACTTTTATTATACAAATATAATTGATAATTTCAGAAAAGATCTTTTACATAAATAATCTTTTACATACGAGATACATGACTTTAAATTCATTGTCTTTTCAAAATTTATTTAATATTAATATTTTATTATTCAAAAAAAAGTATTTTAAAATAGTGTTTTGGTTTAAATTTAATGGATTATGATAATTTAAATTTGAGAAGATTTTATTAACTTTATTTTAAATAGCTTTTATTTGAAAATGGAATTTATCTATATAAATTTAGATCAGATTTATCTAAAATTTGAATTGGATTTGGATTTGATTGGAGTAATTTTTAAATTAATTTTAAATTAATTATGAAATTATCTTATGGGCGTTTAAACTATCCTAGTTTTTATCCTAATGGGATTTCCACCTCCTATAAAAGGAGAGGTACTTGCCCTCTTTTTCATGAACTCCACAACACCAAATTTCCACCCCATTGTGCATCGTGTCTGTGCCTCCCATCCACTATATTTTCTTCAATACAAATACATCATAATCCCGTCCCGAGTCCGACAATCCTGGACCTCCATCTTGACGTGTCGGATAAACCCTGATATCATCAAACCCCTAATCCTAGCCGAGCCCAACCCTCCCCGGTCGACCACCGCCATCAAACAGCCATCGCCATCTCCATAGATTCCCCGTCGTGCCCCGTCCTCTACGTCTTACCGACGACCTCGGCCTGCCCTCTGTCGCTGACAGCCACCCTCATCATCGTAACAACCACAAGCTCTCATCCTCCTCTGTACAACAGAGCCCTGACTACCACCAGCAAATTTGGCAGCAACCATGACATCACCTAAATCCCCCTCCAGGTGCCGACTCCGGCCAACCCTCGTCGGAGTCAACCATCCAGCCAACACCGTGAGAAACCACCTCCTGGCCCCAACATCTCCACCGCCATCAAAAGCCCGACCCCCAACTCGGCCGTCGCCTAGGCCGACAACGCTGCCACAGCCACCATCATCTTCATCACCCCCATCACCACAGACATCAAGACGCGCCACCACCATAACCTCCGTCATGACCACCACCACACCCGCCGACCGATTTCTGACCAACCACCCAAGCCTTGACAACACCACCACCACAGTAGACGCCACAACCAAAGACCAAAAGAAAAGCCCTCACCTGGCCTCCTGCTCAGATCGCCGTTGCGTATGGATCCATAGCACCTCCTCGCTCACCGACGACCATCGCGTCGAGCGAATTCCTTCGCGCCACCCCATCTGTGGCAAGCCGCGCCCAAGCCCACGGACGAAGCCGAGGTTCTCCCTCGCCGTACCGACCTAAGCACCTAGCCGACATTTTTCGACCACCGCGGGCCCAGATCCAGCGGCCCCCACCGATCTTGAGCCGCCTCCCGCGTCTGCTCCGGCGGGTGAAGGTCGCGCCTTCTGACAGAGCCACCGGTGCCTCAGTGTCGCATCCCCTCCGCGCCATCACCGGTGACTCCCCCATGCCGATCCCCCGCTCCCAATTTCTCCAGCCCCTCCTTTCTCTCACCTCTACCATGAGCCTCTGCCTGGTCGCACGATGAGGCCGCCGACCGGGTGGGTCTTCCCTCCGACCGTAGTTCGAGCCGTCCACCGCGGCCGTGCCTTGCCGAGATCCCTCTACCGGCAGGTAAAACCCTCTCTCCACTCTCGCTCGTCACATTCTCGATCTCACCCACTTCTTCAACTCTCAATAATTATTTCTCACTCTCTCCCTTTCTGTTCTTATTTCAAGTCTTTTGTGTGTTCTCTTTCTCTTTCTCGGGAGAAAGGACAAAACCTAGCACTCTCTTTCTTGTTATTATTACTATTTCTTATGTGCTGCTATAGCATAGTATATCCTACCAGAGAGTACAAGTAATTACTTATATATGTGGATGTATATTATTATTATTTTATTCAATGTGGTGATGTATAGTTATTATTATTATTATAAGCTTGTGTCAAGTATATATAGATTAAAGATTTATATATATTATATATATATTATATATATATATATATATATATATATATATATATATATATATATATATATATATATTGTAACAAAAAAAAATATTGTAACAAAATATTATAGGCTTGCCTATACTAATTTTCAAGTGGGTTTCGATTTATAGAAATATTTTTATAATATATTCTAAATCTAACATATAGCTTTAATATAAAATAATTTGCTAGATCCCAAAATATTCATCCAAAAATATTTTTGACCCATAAATTATATATAGTTTTAAAGTATAAAATAAATTTTAGTATTTAAATATTTAAAACATTACTTATGAAATATAGTTTATATATATATATGCTACAAACTTAGGGCTTTCAGTTAAAATAATTCTTTTAGACTTTTGTATTATCTAAAAATATATTTTAGCTAATAAAATCTATTTTTCAAGTATTACAATTATTTTCTTAAATAGTATATGTATTAAATTATTCAAAAATTCCACATAGAATGGTTAGGAACCTTTACTCATGTATACTTTTCTGTTGAGATTTTATTATTCAGTTTATTGGCATGATATTATGTGTCTTGTTACGTCCCTCTGAGGACCTGGTTATCTCTCCAGGTGTGTGCTCTTGTCTTTCGCAGGTGTTCTAGCTGTGGCCATGATCATCTCTATTTCTTCGAGGATGATTGCACTTTGATCGTCTTCGCTTCGCTCGCCAAACATTTTCTTTTATTATGTATTTCTTTTCATAGTTGGTAGTGGATTTGTCTCCGCCCAACTACATGTACCAAATGACAATTTCATAGTTGATTGTATGATATCTTTTATTCTTTTATTTTGTGGATGAGATTAGTTAGCCTTGGTTTTACTGTATTTACAGCTTATGTATACATACGAGGATTCCATATATTGGAGCATACTTCGTATGTATACAGCTGGCATGTCTATGTTCCTAGTCCTACGTATTTTGGGACTGGAGAGTTACACCTAGATACCTCGATATCTCAATCCACGTGGGATATTCATATGAGGAGCGAACTAAGTGCACTACGACAGATCAGACAATAATACATTGATTCTAATTAGACAATATGCTAGCGGACATCCCCAATAAACATATGTTTTGAACAAGCTTGATAAAAGAGTATGCTTGTAAAACTAGGCTATAATAGCGGTGTTAGTAAAGGTAGTTCCAAAATATAAGTGCAGGGGATAATGATGAAAGAAAAATCTAGATAGTTCAAGTTCTTTGAGAATCTAAGCCGTGTCCGATATTCGTGCCTATACTGTCGTACAACTATCTTCTTGTCTAAAGCTTTTTCTGACCAAAAAAGGATATGAATTTCTAAGTTCTGTAGTCACGGTAATCCTCTTAGTATCCTCTTTAATGGTTTGCAACGACAAAAAGAATGATGGGTCATGCGGTATTCTATCTGGCTTATAAGAGTTCAACTAGTATGGTGATTTGAACAATATAACATATATACCTTAACACGAGTCTTCTTCCTAACCTCTCTATTAAGCACGAAGGGGAAAGGATAATATTTACAGTAGAAAGGAATTGAACAGAAAGAAATCAAGGTAGTCGGACGAGAGTTCAAAATTAGAATCAAGGGAATGGATCAAGCATGTGGATGAGATACCTCGAGTCTAATCCAATATACAGGCTCACATCGGTACAGTAACGTAACCGAAGTGACAGATCGACCTGTATGGGCCACTACAAAAACATGTAACGCCCCAGTCCCAAAATACCTGGGACTAAGTATGTAGACATGCCAGCTGTATACATACGAAGTATACCCCAATATATGGAACTCCCGTATGTATACATAAGCTGTAAAATACAGTAAACCATGATAACTAAATCTCATCCATAGAAATAAAGAATAATAATATAATCAACTATGCATTGTCATTTGTACAGGATGTTAGGTGGAGACAAATCCACTACCAACGATTGAAAAAGAGGAATACAAAATAAAGGAATTTGTCGAGCGATGCAAGGTTAGTCCAAGTGCAATCATCTCGAAGGAAGAGAGTAAAGCATGGTCTTGGTTAGAGCACCTACGAAACATCATAAAAGCACACACCTGTATATATCACCAGGTCCTCAGAGGGATGTAACAAGATACACGAAGAACATGCCATAATAAACTGAATATATAATATGTCATAAGCCACAAGTAAAGTAAAATAGTCCCAATCGTAACAAGATCCATTATTTCATCATCGAAACAGTGGACTACCCCTACAACCAAACAAGGACAAGGGGTAGCATACTATTCCGCGATGCGATATTTTCCCAAGCTACTAATGGAACGGGGGTGACATGACATTGACTAGGATTATCAAACCATTCTAATGTGTTTATGCAGTTAAGAACAAACCTTTAGCCGCATGAGCACTGGCTGTAAATAGGATCTTATATAGTCCCCTTTTGGACACCAGTGACAAAGCGCATAACGTTCAAAAATGTCAGTGGCCAACCTGAGGGGGTCATCATACGTATATCTCCAGCGAAGCTTCCGGGTTACAAGAGAATGTGCAATAGAAGCCCATACGACAAGGAAATGTTTTCCCCTCCCTATGCACCTATCTAAGTCGCATCCACGATCATGTACCTCTAGTAACTGTTAAGTCTCTTAGCATGCCTCTATTAGCAGTTAGACCTAACGCATGCGCACGGATGATCAGCCAACACGCAAGTACCTCTACATGCTATGCATCTCACGCATATCTTCTGGTACTACTGTGTCAAGGTTTATGCAATACACTACAAATGATAGTCCTTTAACTCTAGGTTCATATGCAATCAAAAGATAATAGATAAAGCAGAGCTAATATCACTGGACAGGTAGTAAATCATAAACTGTAATAATGGTACAGCTAGAAGAACTGAAAATAAATAAACAGTGATATGTAATAACTAAAAAATGTAGACTAAATATAAGCATAAATATGGCAAGGTATCTTGCCTGAGATTGTGTACAAAAAGACGACGTCCAATAGCTCGAACCGTCAGAATAGTGAAGCGACGAAAGCCAAATCCCGTATATGTCCTCGAATGCTGAAATAAACACCATAAATGTGTTTAAAATAAAATATATGTCTAGGAAATGCCTGTCCAAAAGTCTAATTCTGGAATAGGGGCAAAATCGTAATTTCGGGTCAAAACGATGTCCGCCGTTGGACCCGTTTTGCACCAAAATGCGTACCAGTACCTACAGTCTCTAAAGTTGTCAAACTACATATCTACAGGTCCGGTTTGAGGAGACAAACCCAACCGTATGTCAAAAGTTGGATTTCGGTGGCCCGTGTACAATTTTGTCCGTTGGATCGGGTCACGGGCCTGCCAAAATAGGCGTTCCGGTCGACCTTCTCAGAATCGGACCAAACTTGGCACACAGGACCAAAATTTTGATACGGTCCTGTTGGCACAAGTTTTATCTTGATACGACGAACGTACACGAAGTTAGGACCAAGTTTGCAAAAGGTCGATACGGGGGTATCTCAACGGATATGCACTGATTTCGTCACGCACACGCAACAAAATCGAGTTCAGTTAGTTCTCACACATCGACAACATCCATACGTGCCTTTAGATGCATATGGTGCACGACCACATCGCCCGGTTTGTCGGGACGCACGCCATATCGGTGGAAATTTTTGAGTTTTTGAAAATTATTTTCATGGTTTTTCTTGATTTTGAAAATTTGATTTCTCGACGCTCAGTCGATGAAATCCAAATCTATGTAAAGGGTTTTAAAGGGGTATAGGTTGTCTAAAACTGTCTTTAATTATATTTCTAAATTTCTCTATGGAATAGCATAATTCTGCCTTCCAATATAGGGGTCTCGTTCGAATTTTCTATTCAATTTGAACATATTTTTCATGACTTTTGATTCGATTTTCTAACCAATTTTTGTAGTATGAATCTACCTAGTTGAAGGGAATGAAAGAGGATTATGTTGGGATCGTACCTCAAGAATTGGTTCGTGAATTGATTGATCGATGAGGGATATATGATGTCGCGAAGTGGCCTTGCCTACTACAAATACTGTTGTTGTTTCCCCTGTTCCAGGCGCAGCTGCGGCCGTGTCCGGCGTGTTAGGTGGTGGTGCAGGTGTCGGGGTGGCCGTCCAGGGGTTGAGGAAGGCTGCGGGGTCGATCACGAACTCAAGGGGCCTCCCTCTCTCTCTATCGTTATATACTAGGGGGATCGGGTTTGCACGGGCTGCATTATGTTTTTAATTCTTTCTTATTCTTTTTAGTATTTATATAGATATTTATATATATATTCCTATATTTATATATGCTACCATATATATATATACACATATATACTCAAGTAAAATCATAATAAATTTAAAAAATTCCCAAAATATTTCTAAAATAATAATATTTTCTAAAACTACTTTAAATAGCGTTTTCCTTGTACAAAATTACTTATTTATAGCAATTACTACATTATATATATATATATATATATATATATATATATATATATATATATATATAATATAACAAAACTCACTAATTAATACAACTAATAATGATTAAGGAATATTAAAATAAAAATAAAAATATAATATAATAAATTCTTTTAGAAATATTAGGTTTTTTTTACATGTTTAAATATATCTATATCTATATATGGAACTACATATATATATTTATAATTCCAAAATTTTCCAAATAAAATTATAAGGAATTCCCGATACTAAAAATCGCTTCAATATACTTGGTAAAAGTAACAAGTAGAAAATACTTAAAACGATATCTACTAGTTAGAAACTCGTAAAATAATTTCAAGACTATTTAACGATTTGCAAAATATAATTTTTTTTAAGATTAGCATAATTAATAAAAAAAATGGGGGTTCACATCTATCATGTGGGGCACTTCTTGAAAACATAAGTATTGAAAGTACACCAGTAATCTTGATAACTCTTGTAACTCTAATAAATTAACTCGCCTGGATAACCTGGATAACTGCAGGGCTTGTGACTGCGGGAACATCTCAACTGCATCTTGCTAGTAAATAGGTCTGTAATAACCCTAGTTAGCTAATGATAGCAAGCCGTAGATCTTGATTGGCCGTGCCTGAATGCTTGTTCATGATTAACATGGGAATTATATTTTGTCTTTTGTTTTTCCTACTGTAAGCTATTGTTTTATTCTAACCCTGTCTTCTTGTCATTTAAGCATGTTCATTTATTTATTCTTCTATTTATTATCTGTTGGTTTTAGTTCCTTAGTGAATCCTCCCTTGTGGCACTTGCTATTTCTGGGGTCTGACCCAGCTGGTTTTGTATGGCCAAATTTTGGAGTGATACCCGAGGATCTTCCTGCTTATCAGCCAGATGGTAAACACCAGACGTAATCCTGGCAACGAGTGGGTTTCTTATTTTGCTTTCCCACTCTATTGTAAATTATTTTTTTGAGGCGTTTAACTGCCGAACAAGTGTTAGCTTGTGTTGAAACTTATATTTCTGTCTGCCTAAGGGCTGTTACATGATTGACAAATCCTAGGGTTGATCATGTATGACTTAAACTCTTGCTAGTCTTCATATTTTATATGACTAGTTTCATGATCATATAAATATGTAATGTTTGAGACGCCTTACTTTGTATGTCTGATGATCTAACATCTTGTAACTTTTATTTGATTGCTTGAGATTGAGCCACTAGGCTTGTTCCTGACCATAGAGACTGATAGATTATAGTTTAAACCTCATGCATCTAGACAGCCGTGACCGTATTGTAAGGTGGGTTGCACTTCGATGTATGTAGCTGGCTGTGTCTGTCCCCCGCTCTCCAGTATTCTAGTTCTGGGGCATGACACGATTTAAGTGGTGGCCCATGTAGGTCTTGTAAATCAAGATATGTGAGGGTTTTACCGAATAGATGTCTTAATCAGCATTCGTCCTTGATCTCTACTCGTGATTTCTAATCTTCCTAAATCTTGGCCTGATAAGGTGCTTTATTCTAGATCTATCTTGGTCCTTCTTTATTATTCCCCATGTCATTTTTCAGTGGCATTGTTCCTCGTCCTGCTGATCAGCCAGGTGGAGCACCCCTAGAGAACCAGCAACAAGTGAACCGGCCGCAACCTGGGGACCAAACCTAGCACTCAGGGGCAGCATCCCAAGTCATGCCTTCTGGAGAACAAGAGCTGCTAGTTCAGCCAGCCCAGCCTGTAGAGCCTGATAATAGAACCCTGATAGGACTCATCCGGGACTTGCTTGCATCACAAGATCGTCAGGGTGATGCCCTGTAGCAGATAGTACGAGATGCCATGGGCAGAGTTAGTTATTAAGGGAACAATACGGCTAACAGCTTCAAGCGTCTGAACCCTCCTTTTTTTGATGGCAGTGAAGATGCTATTGCTGCTGATGCTTGGCTACAGGATATAGAGATTATTCTGGAGGCAGCTAGGACTCCAGACGAAGAGAAGGTGGCCGTTGTACGCCAACAATTATTGGACTTAGCCCGCAGCTGGTGGGCGATACAAGCAGTTGGATTGGCGACACCTGTCTTGTGGGCAGTATTCAGTGACAAGTTTCAAACGAAGTACTTTGATGCAGTAGCTCGGTATGATCTGCAGACAAGGTTCAGCAATCTCAAGTAGATGGAAAAGGCGGTCGATGGATATACGGCCGAGTATTCTAGGCTTAGTCGATTTGCTCCCACCTTGGTAGCGACTGAATTGGACCGAACGCAGTGATTCCAGCAGGGACTCCACCTAGAGATCATTCTAGCAGTAGAGCAGTTTGAGCAGCAGACCTTTAATGCTATTTTGTGAGCATCTAGGAGGCATGAATATACCTCCCAGAGGATAGTAGATCGAACTGGAGGACGGAAGAGGCCTCATAGTCAGTTGTCTCAGTCATCAACACCAGTCCCGGCAGCTAGGGCTTTGACCATTGGATCTTCTAGGAGGGCGACCCCAGTTTCGTCGGTTCAGCACTCGACTCCGACATATCTTCAGTAGCAAAAGCAGAAGTAATCTTTCGCAATAGGCTGCTCTCATTGTGGGAAGCCTGGGCATTTGGTTTCAGAGTGTCGCAGGGCACAGGGGTTGTGCTCAGCTTGTGGGACACCAGATCACAAATTGGGTCCTATCCGCATAGAGCCAGTTCATCTTTATCAATCCTGACTAGTCCATCGGTTAGGGCACCAGCACCAGTACAGCAACGTCAGCAGTACCAGCCTCCGAAGCCGTTACCGCCTCAGGCTCAACAATATGCTCAGGCCCAAGCTCAAGTTCAGAACCAGCAGAGAGGTTACCAGCAGAGGGGACCAACACCAAGGAGACAGGGTCAAGCTATAGCTCTGACCATGGCATAAGAATTGGCATCAGGTGAGGCGGTGGCAGGTACCATTCTCGTCAACTTTTTTTCAACATCAATATTATTTGATTCGGGTGCATCGTATTCATTTATGTCTGCATGATTCGCTACATGGATAGGATTGGAGTCTGAGTCATTATCAGTAAGGCTCAATATACTTACCGGTAACGGTCTTGCTGGAGTTGATAGATTATTTTTCTCGTGTCGAATCGTAGTTAGCGGTAGAGAGTTTTTTTGCTAGATTGATAGAATTTTCGATGACTGACTATGATGTGGTCATAGGAATGGATTGGTTGAAGGATCAATACGCAAGAATAAACTGCCATGTTGGCAGGATTATTTTTGGTATTCCCGGCAAAAAAGAGTTTTCATTTTCCAGAGGCGAAGTAGAACTTTCTCCACTAGTCTTGCGGATGGCGGTAGCAACAGCAGTTCAGTTTCTCAGAGTAGTAGAAAAATTTCCTGATGTATTTCCCGAAGAGCTTCCAGGCATGCCGCCAGAGAGAGATAGAGTTTACCATTGATTTGATTCCAGGGACGATCCCAGTATCAGAGAGAGTCTATAGAATGACACCATCAGAGTTGGAGATCCTGTATAAGATGATTGAAGAACTCAGAACCAAGGGATTCATTCGTGCTAGTGGATCACCTTAGGGAGCCCCAATGCTTCTTGTAAAGAAGAATAATGGTACATCAAGATTATGTGTTGATTATCGTACCTTGAATTTTGTAACAATTAAGAACAGATATCTCCCACCAAGGATAGATGACTTATTCGATCAACTCAGTAGAGCAGCAGTATTCTCGAAGGTTGACTTACGGTCAGGGTACCATCAGATCAGAGTGAGAGGGCAAGACATCCCAAAGATAGTATTCAGATCTAGATATGGACATTGGGAGTTTCTCGTTATGCCATTCAGAGTGACCAATACGCCAGCAGTATTCATGGATCTCATGAATCGTATCTTCATGTCCTATTTGGATCAGTTCGTGATAGTGTTTATAGACAACATCTTAGTCTATAGCAAGAATGAAGCAGAGCATGAGCAACATCTCCGAATAGTCCTTCAGAGTCTCAGAGAGCACCAGTTGTACGCAAAGTTCAGTAAGTACGAATTTTGGCTTTATTGTATTTTATACTTAGGTCACATCATCACCAGAGGTGGAGTGGAAGTGGACCCATAGAAGATAGTGGCTATAGAGTCATGGCCAGTACCTAGTACCGTCGCAGAAGTTCATAGTTTTCTAGGATTGGCTGGCTATTACCGATGATTTGTGTCAGACTTTGCTCGGATTTCAGCACCATTGACGTAGTTGACCCACGAGGATATACAGTTTGCTTGGACAACATAGTGTCAGAGTTCATTCGAGAATTTAAAGCAAGGATTGATGACGACACCCATTCTCATGCTTCCAGATAGAACTAAAGGATTTTTAGTTTATTGTGATGCTTCAGGCAGAGGATTGGGATGCATCTTAATGCAGCATGGCAAGGTAGTAGCTTATACATCACTTCAGCTTCGTGATCATGAGAAAAATTATCCAACCCATGACTTGGAGTTAGCAACGGTGGTTTTTGCACTTAAGCTTGGAGGCATTACTTGTATGGAGATCGAGTAGAGATTTTTACCGACCACAAGAGTTTTAAGTATGTGTTTACCCAGAAGGATCTTAACATGCGTAGAGAAGGTGGCTAGAGCTACTGGTAGATTATGATATCAACCTGCAGTATCATCCTGGAAAGGCTAACGTAGTTGCAGATGCGTTGAGTAGAAGAACATGAGCTTACTTTCTAACAGCACAACCAGAGTTATTAGCGGATCTTCAAAAGATGGGTATAGAGATAGTTCTCCCTACTAATGTGGCATTAATGTCCAGTTTACAAGTTCAGTCCAGTATAGTTGAGAGAATCAAGATAGCTCAGTCATCGGATTCTAAGTTTCAGCGGCTTAAGGCAGAATATGAAGCAGGACGGAGAGCAGAGTTGTGCATTCACGAAGATGGTACACTCCGGTATAGAAGGCATCTTTGTGTACCCAGTAGTGATATCAGGCAAGAGATTATGGTAGAAGCTCATAGTTCACAGTATTCAATTCATCTCGGTGGTACAAAAATGTACCGTGATATCCGTAAGAGGGAGATAGCTCAGTTTGTCTCTCGTTGTTTAGTTTGCCAACAAGTTAAAAGCTGAACATCAGAGACCAGCTGAACTTCTTCAACCTTTACCAATTCTAGAATGGAAGTAAGAGCATATTACCATAGATTTTGTAACTGGGTTACCTAAATCCCCAGCTAGGAGAGATGCTATATTGTTTATAATTGGCCGACTCACCAAGGTAGCTCATTTTCTCCCATTCAGGATTGGTCAGTCGACGGACCAGCTAGCAGGGATGTATCTCAGACAAATAGTCAGATTGCATGGAGTGCCAGTCAGTATCATATCGGACAGAGATTCAAGATTTATGTCGCACTTTTGGCGGAGTCTTCAGGAGAGTTTGGGAACTCGTCTCAAGTTCAGTTCAGCTTATCATTCGCAGACAAATGGTCAGTCAGAGCGCATAATTCAAACTCTTGAAGATATGTTACGATCCTGTATACTTGACTATGGTGGTTCGTGGAAAGATTATCTGCACTTGGTAGAGTTCTTCTATAATAACAATTTTTACGCCAGTATCCAGATGGCACCCTTTGAGGCACTGTATGGCAGAAAGTGCATATCACCTTTAGCCTGGGATGATGTAGGCGAGAGGCAGATACTTGGTCCAAAAATGGTTATGCAGACTATTGAGGTGGTCAGACAAGTTAGAGATCATCTTCGAGTTGCACAAGATCGTCAGCGCTATTGGGCCGATTCTCATCGGCGTACTCTTGAGTTTTCTATCGGCGACCACGTATTCCTTAGGATCTCGCCTACCCGTGGCGTCTTTTGATTCGGCAAGCGGGGAAAGCTTAGTCCTAGGTATATAGGGCCGTTTGATATTCTCGAGCAAGTAGGTGATGTGTCCTATCGTCTCACTCTTCTACCGTTGTTATGTGAGGTACATGACGTATTCAATATATCCCAATTGTGACGGTACATCCCGGATCCGAGTCATATCCTTGATCATTCAGAATTGGTTGTTGTTACCAACCTTTCGTATGAGGAAAGGCCCGTATCCATATTGGACCGAAGGGAGAAGATACTCAAGAACAAGACTGTTAGTTTAGTCCGTGTTGCTTGGGGTCATCACTCTTTGGGTGAGTCAACATGGAAATGTGAGGATGATATCCGATCACGATATCCACACCTGTCTGACTCATAAGATATGATGTCTTCCTTATGTCTTATGATTTTAACTCCTTGCTTGCATGAATGATTGCTTGATTAATTGCTATTCATAGATTGCATGAGGTTAGTGTATCTTGCCCCGATATCTCTAGCCTCTTGATTAAATTCTGAGGACGGAATTCTTCTAAGATGGGTAGAGTTGTCACTCTCGTTTCCCGTTATACATATTTTTAGTATACGTGTACGGATTTCTTGTCACGACCCGCACCCTAGATTTAGGGCACGAGAACGTAACAACGTCCAGCCTACGCCGCAATGTCGGCGGTAGAACGCTGTCCTAGGTCTCAATGCATCTAACAGTTTATACTCCCCGAATGGGGGTGACATAGCAGAATGTAAACTCAATCACATCTAAGGTAGAGCATAAAGGAAGATAGATAAAACATGAAATCGAAAAGAGATACAACAGATAGAAGTCTAAGTGTCTAAGATACAAACTCAGAATACATCTCAAAACCCAAATACAGTAATCCATAAGTACAACTTAAGATGACTGAAAATAAACTATAAGCAACTCTAGGTTGACTCCGGTCAATAATCTAGTCAAACTAGGTCAAGTGTTGACTTACAGTTGACTTTGGGTCAACTGGTCAACTATGGTCAAACAGGGTCAATTCTAGTCTAATATAAAGTGTACTTCGTTATTTGTACGTCGAAACTTATGACACGCAAATCGAGATAAGAAGATTATCGGTAAGGTTGATAATCTTATTATAGTGATCCATGTGTCCAACTTGTCAATTTCAGCGATGTGAGATCACTGGAATTGGCTGATCTCAGTTTCGTTGTACTAATCCCGAAATACGAACATTATATGAATTAATTATTAATTAATTATAAAAAGGTTAAACTCAGAGAAATTATCAACAAACATTGTCGGACGATGAAATAAACATCGCCAACGTGTCCAGAATGGTCAAATTAGCTAGGATAGCCTACCAAACGGTCCAATTTGGACACAAGGGCAAAAAGATAATTTCGGGTCAAAACGGTGTCCGTGTCGGAGCCGTTTTGTACCGAAAAACGTGCAAAAAAATAAGTCAATAAAATATAACAAATTATATGTCCACAAAGCCAGAATGTCGATACGAACCCAACGGTATCTCCAGAATTGGATTCCGTTGACCCGATCTCAATTTGGCCCGTTGACCAGAACTTCAAATTCCGGCTTGCACGGAAATGCATACCGGAGCCAAAGTTCTCAAAACTCAGCAAACTACCTGTCAACGAGTCCAGAATGATGATACAAACTCAACGGTATCTCCGAAATTGGATTCCGATGAGCCGATCTCAAAATGACCCGTTGGCCCGGATATTGGTATCCGACTTGCACCGAAATGCGTGCCGGATCCAATGTCCACCAAAACCTAGCAAATTATATGTCAACGAGTCCAGAATGACGATACGAACTCAACGGTATATCCAGAATTGGATTCCGATGAGCCGACGTCAAAAAGTCTCGTTCACCCAGAAAGTGGGACCCGCTTTGCACCGAAAAACGTGCCCGGGCTCACGTTCTCCAAATCTAACAAATTTTATATGAAAACATGCAAGAACGATGCCACAAGTCTAATGGTGGTGTCAGAAATAAAATCTGGAGTCCCGTGTTCAAAATAGAATTTTACAAGTTGGAAATTACGAATTCGGACGACCAACTTTGGCGTCGAATTCAACCAATCAAACAAGCTCACAATGAAACGAAACTGGAGGGGTAGTAAGAGGGTTATACCAGCTTCGCACCGGAACTGGTAGCATGCCAAACGGAGCTGCGGTGGAGGATATACAAGCTGACGAAGTTGGCCCCGCAAAACTGTCCAAATTTAATATAATTTAAACGGTCAACTTGGTGGCCGGTTTTCATGTATCAAACGTTAAAATTAACGGACGAAAATTGACAGGGATGAAGGTGGATATACCGAGATTGCGACGGAGTGAAGAAATTACCGATCCAACGGTCGGATTTCTGGGAAAGCATGCGCGAAGTTGCTACGACGGAGCACGAATTCTGAGTTCCAAACTCGCGCGCGCCGACGGGACGTCGTTCAAAACGCACGAATCGCCTCGACGGCGCGTCCCGGAGGACGGTGGCCGCCAGGGGACGACATCCTTGGGTTCGTCGGAGGGGGGGCTACCCACGGCGGGGGTCGCCGGGGCACGACGGCCGACGGCGGCGGCGGCCTCGCCCACACGCGCGCGCGACCATGCACGCTGTTGTGCGCGCGCGGGCTGTACGGTGGCGCGACCAGGCCAGGCAGCTCGGGGAGGCCAGCCTGGCCACGGCGAGCGTTGGGGGCGGTGGTCCATGGCCAGTGGCGGCAGAAAATGATGGTGGTGGTGGCTGAATGGTGTGGAGGTGGTGGTGTTATAGATGGAGATGGAGGAGGAGGAAATGGAGGGAGAAGATGTGCTCGGCCAGGGGTGGCCGGCGGCGAGGCCACGCCGGAGGCCGGCCAGGGTGAGGTCAGAGCTCCGGCCACTGGGGTGGTGATGTCAGGCTAGGTGGAGGAGGTTGGTTGCGTGGGAGTGGTTGTAGGAATAGTTTTGTGGAAAATATAGAAAGGAGAGAGAGAGAAAGAGAGAGAACAATTAATGAGAGAGAAATGTGTTCTCCTCATAATTAGGGCCGGCCTATGGCTGTGAAGTATGGGGAAAAGTTGATGTAGGAAAATGAATGGAGGAGATTAATTTAGGGAATCAAAGGGCTACAATTTAAATAGAAAAGATTAGGTTATTCCTATAGGATTTAATTCAAGGAAAATTCTAATAAATAATTAAAAATGGGTGGAAGAATAATTAATATTATTTTGGACATGGAAAAATGAGGGTGTCTCGATGGAGGACAACATGGAGCTGGACTGGACTCGGTGGAGCCGGATTGGGTCCAAAACCGGACATTGTGCAAAAATCCAATTAAAATTAGGTGTTGATGTTCATGGGTAAATAAGTAGCACATGGGGATTCCAATAAATGGGACACAAGTGGCGGACGGGTAGTAGGCTCACGGTGGGCCATGTCTATATTTGGGGCGGACAGGTTTTGGTCGACAGGGGACCCACAAATCAAGTTGGAAGATGAATGTGACGCCGTGGAGTGAAATAAAATTGGGTCACGTGTCGGGAAAGTTGTGCGAATCAAATGGAGTGACGTGTCTGAGTGGGACACGAAGGTCATGGATGACGAGCGTCTCGAGTAGATCATCAATGAGGAGTTGGTTTCTAGAAACTGACTGGTCTTGCGCTCCCAAATTAAAAGTCACGGTAACGCGCTGAAAATGATCAAGGAAAAGAGTGGGAAAAATAAATAATAATCAATGGTCTAATTCGACCCGAAGTTCAGCGAAGCAAAAAGAGTACAAGGAAACAAGTTTGGATGGAACACTATATACCATCATGAAGGTAATCCTGTCCACTCCAAAACTCGTGAAGAAAATTTCCAGAGTTGAACATCCCTGACACTCCAAATATCAAAGGCATGGGAAAGTACACTTAAGAAAAAATACAGAATAAATTATTTATCAAACCAATCAATCAGAAAATAAAATAAAATAAAAAAAAATTAGCCCGAAATTTAGGGTGCTCACATCCTACCCACCTTATAAAAATTTCGTCCTCGAAATTAAAATGTCCATACTCCCTCTAGGTCAAACCCCCACGATAAAAGTCCCAGAACTTAAATAAAACATACTATCAAAAAAAGAACGGCATACAGGGTCATGGCATACGGTGGTAGTGAAAGTCTCATCTAGGTATACTAGTCATGCTAACTGAATCGGTCATAGGGTATCAAAATACACAAGCAATCTAGGATGCTGAACGAAAAAGTTACAGAAATAACAAATCATCAAAACTGTAAGGCGGTCTACCATCCTATATGAAAACTGGTACTTATCAAAAATAAAATAAAGGTAACTACCAATCATCTAAAAGGGGTACCATCCCAAGAAAATCAAATTTACCAGTTTAATTAACGAAAGTCGATTACATTGAAATCCAATCACAATATATATAATATAGAGAGCATTAGAGAGGAAAAAGCTAACATTATGTGTATGGGGACATGTTCATATGGTTAGATAGTAGGCGTGTGTGTACTGAACATACGTGAAGGTGTATATGAGGATTGTGTTTCAATTCAATGGCTATCAAGTTATACTAATCATGGCATATTGGTTAAAAATCTACAATACGCAACTTATTTACTCATAACATGCATGGCTAACCATATATATATATAAAAAGGTAGAGACTTAGTTATGTATTTATATATATTATAACATATACGTATAAACTCTATATATATCTATCTAGGTATATGATCATAACATAGAGAGGAAGGTTAGGTTACATGACAATGTATACTAAGTTAGAGTGTGTGTGTGTGTGTCCTTGTACAGGGTTATAGCTTAGTATTGAAAGGTAAAACCAGGTTTTAGTTCAACATTTACATAAAAAAAATTATCTGAAAATAAGCTAACATTTAACCAGTGTAATATTAACATAATACAATTTCAAAATTTAGGAGTTTGAAACATCACAACTAATTTCAATGCTCCCAATACATCCTAGCATGATAGAAATGAAACCCTAACATATTACCCATACATTTATCTACGCATACAGTTCGATATTATATGTTAAATCTGAAATTTAACTAAACATGGAAATCAATGTAAAGATGTTAACATGTAACTAGTTTTCAGGGTTTTGGAGAAATTTGAACATTATAAACCAACTCAATGTTTATCACAACTAACATGTAAGAATATGAAACCTAAATTTATATCCCTACTTACAACAATGTACACAGCTCTAAATATTTCATAAAAATAGAACAGCAATTTGAACTAATCATTCGGAATCTCGTATCAAGGGTTAATATGCACGCAGTCTCAGATTGGACAAATTTAACACAAAACTCAACCAATTTTTTTTTTGAATTGACACCCTATGTATAACATACATGTGCAGTGATGTAAACCTAAATAATAACATGAAATTTATATTCAAATTACGAATTTAAACATGGAAAAGCAGAGAACCAGAAATATTGGTTATGAAAATTTGGACATCAACAACATATCAATATGTATCTAGATATGTGGAAAAATCAAGTGTAGCATGCATACGTGTTAGGCAAAGTGTCTGTTATATATATATTCATATACATATTCTCATGTCCCAATAAAAATTAATTTCTACATCAGGACCAACATTTAAATTCCTACCAAAATTACAGAGTAGGTGATTGACAAAATCAAGACAGTTTTATTATTATCTAATACAAGAAAAATAGCATGAAAGAATAATGATAAAATCTGTTTTGCTTATCTGTTTAAAGAAGGAACCGTTTTGAAATCCAGAGTTAAATTATCAAATCCAAGATAAAGTCTAGCAAATTCATCGATTCATTGTATTAAGAAGAACTCATAGCAAGAAATTACACAAGGTTTATAAAACAACAAAACATACTCTTAAGTTAAATAATAGGAAACTAGACAAAACAAATAAATAATAATTCTTTTTTTTGAAAGACTGAACAAAAGTAGAGAAAACATGTTCAAAAATATTTAAGGTGCAATCTGATAATCATATGCGTCTATCCTAAATCATGGTACTCTAAATCCTCGTCATACTAGTAAGCAAGGCTACGATAATCACAGAGCCCTTGACTTATGCACATATCTCTAGAATCATGGTATTTAACATTTTTGCGGTGCCGCTAGCTTGGCTGCGAAAACCTTAAATTCTCACACCCGAGAAATATATCCAGAGTCAGACTATATGTCCTCACCATGCTGGCTAATGTGACTATAAAAGACTAGATTCCATAACATAGATGACTTAGCCCATATAATTTTATCTTGCCAAAAATTAAATTAAATCAACAATGAATACACAAAAATCAAATCAAATTTATCAACGAACATCAAACTCAAAAATGAACAAAAATCCATCAAAATACAAACTCGGATGCAATAGCTATCATCAAAATTCAAATTCGACAATCATCCATCAAAATCAATAATTACAAACTCGAATTCAACAATAATCTATAAAAATCAAATTTATCAACAGAAAGTAAAGATAATTAAATCAAGGGAAGAAGAGTTTTCAAATCGAAGTTAAAATAAGATTCTCAAGGGTCGTCCCAGGAATCTCTCAAGGGTTCCTAACTGTGATTGAGTACCTTCAAAATATATCCTAATCCTACTGCAGGCTGTAATGGTACTCTAGTTCGAATACCACTACACTTTAGTCTCGACCTGCATGGGCCACCACTAAAAACGTGTCACGACCCGCACCCTAGAGTTAGGGTACGAGAACGTAACAACGCCCAGCCTACGCCGCAGTGTCGACGGTAGAACGCTGTCCTAGGTCTCAATGCATCTAACAGTATAAGACTAAACAGTTTATACTCCCCGAATGGGGGTGACATAGCAGAATGTAAACTCAATCACATCTAAGGTAGAGCATAAAGGAAGATAGATAAAACATGAAATCGAAAAGAGATACAACAGATAGAAGTCTAAGTGTCTAAGATACAAACTCAGAATACATCTCAAAACCCAAATACAGTAATCCATAAGTACAACTTAAGATCACTGAAAATAAACTATAAGCAAAAACCCTAGCTATCTATGCAACCTCTACTGTCTCCTCTAGGCTAGCAGGCAACCTCCAGGCTATCTGTAAAATTTATCAACAGGTCCAGTCAGAACAGGAGTGAGCACATTACATCTCAACAGTTCATAGCAGGTTAGAAAATATAATCATGCAGTAAAGTAAGATACAGGATCTGAAGAAATACAGTATGTAAACAGGGAGAGAGAACTGTAATAGAAATATCTACTATAAATAGAGAACTAACAGTGGCTAGTGATGTAGAGTACAGGATAGCACATGTGAACAGGACAGATTTGTACATGATCTACACTAAAGAGTTGCACATGATCTATACTACTATAGAATTGTTCACATGATTACTAGCACTCCTCTGTTTCTCCAATCAATACACAAGGATCTAAACAGGTTATGTTATTGTACATGATATCACATGGAGGCCCATAAAAGGGTGCACATGATAGTATACATGAGGGCTCTGTGAACATGAGAGTACAAGATTCACAAGAGTGTACATGTATGGTGAAAGCACAGGAGTACATGATGAAAGTGAAACGCACATGACACAATGTACCCGATGCTCCCGAGGGGGATAATATCGCATGAAGAGATCCATATAGTACTAATCCGTGATAATGTCGTGACAGCATCAAGTATAGTAATCTAAAGCAGGAATATAATTCTAAGCAGGATATGAAATGATCAGAGAATGTACTCGCCTCGATAACCTGAGCAGCTGATAAGTATAGGGGGGTCCCACTGTCACTCCCCGTTTCCGGAATGCGTATTTTTATATATGAACAACTCATGTGTATTTATTTAGTATTTATCATGTATTATTCTGTATTTAAATTCCTTTAGTTTTATGTTAATTAATTATCTGCTCTTTAAAATTTTCATGTCAATTAATTTCCTGCAATTTTATTTCCTGTAATTTTATTTCTGCAATTATATTTCTGTAATTTTATTTCCTGCATTTTATGTGCTGCTTTAGTCTTATTGGGTTTCGGTTTGCTGAATCCCCTTAAACCCGGCCCAACACCCCACCTACCACCATCTTCCTATTTAAAGCTTCCATCTCTTTCTCTCTCCTCATTACTTCATTCTCACCATTACTTCTTCTTCTTCCTCTCATTACTCCCCGCCACCTACCTGCAGCAGGAGAAGGCAAGTGCAAACTTGCTTCTCAATCACCCATTTTTATGGTTCATTTGCCTTCTTCTCGTGATTCCAAGAGAGATTAGTTCTTAGCATTTTTGATTTCTCCGGCTGGTTTTCTCTAGATCTAAGTTGTAGTATTTCGGCTGTTCATGGGTTCTTAGTCCATCAACTTTGGATGTATTTCTCTGGCACTGGAGCGAAGGCTCCATAGTACTTGGAGTTCGGGAAATGTTGTACGCACACGTTCTTACGTGCTCGCGTAAAACATCAGCCCAGTCACGCACGCGTCTTTACGTATTTGCGTGTATTTTCAATCACGCATGCGTCTTTACGTGTTTGCGTGTATTTTCAGTCACGCACACGTCTGTACGTGTCTGCGTGTATTTTCAGTCCCGCACACGTCCGTACGTGTCTGCATGTATTTTTAGTCACGCTCACGTTCTCATGAGCGTGCGTGTATTTTTTAGTCACGCTAACGTTCTCATGAGCGTGCGTGTATTTTCAGTCACGCACACATCCATGAGCGTGTGTGTATTTTAGTCACGCACATCCTTGCGTGCGTAGATTTCTTGTCACCTTTTCACGCTCACTAGAGTCTGCGTGAATTTCCCTTCATGCTCACGCTGTGCTTGGTTGCGTGACTTTTCACGCTCACGCTTGCCAGCGTGTATCACTTTTCACGCTCACTATTCATGCCCATTTTCCACGCTCACCCCAGCTAGACTTAGCGTGACTTGTTGGTCTTAAGCATAGACTTCTTGTGTGACTTTTGGCCTTAGCATAGATTTGTTGGCGTGACTTCTTGACCTGGGTGTTTTAATTGTCTTATAATTATTCATTTAATGATGGCATGATAATTCTTCTATTATATCCTTACGCCTTTTTGCATGAACTTGATAAATCATGACATGTTAATATTGTAAATATGGATTGTTGTGTAGAATGTGTCATGTGTCTTGATTAATCCATGGATACCCAGTATGACTAGAACTTAATTCTGAGGAGTTATGGACCCGACCCCATGTAATATTGATGACTTTCATGCCTTGTCACCATTGATAATGATTATGACATGGACTAAATAATTGATCATGCGTTCCTAGTTGGAACTAAGAGACTGGCTAGTCGTCTTATTGAATGAAATGAATGAGACACGTTCATGTAATGAACTATTATACTCGATTAGCCGATCCCGAATATTGGCATACAGGCACATGCAGGCTTCAAAATAATTATTTATTATTTAATTTTCTATTTATCTTACAAAGACAGCATGTGTACTTTATGGTCAAGGCATGATTATTCCGTGGTTAAATTGATTGTTGCATCACGCTATGTAAAACCTACAACCTAGCCGCACGGGTATCGTTGTAGAGTTGCGCATATCGTACCCCGTACGAAAGTACTCATTCGAATGACCATGATCCACGGCATGGAACTTCACTCAACGTAGAGACCATTAAGTCAAATAAAATAATGATGGCATGGAGAGAATGGATTTCCGAGTTCTTACATGGCAGCCCCCTTGGGACTATTAAGTGCCCGACGGGCCGGCTGGTTCCTACAGATACTGTAAACCTGTCATACGGGCAGAAAACAATATCTGCTATTATTATTGTACATGCTATAACGACGGGCGTCCCGCTGGGACTCGTCTAACTACATGATTGGCGTAATTGATTGATTGGATAGACTAGCCTTGCTTGCACATAGTAAGAACTGAGGAATCCCTAATTGCATAATTCCAGGATAACTTGGGACTCATAATAGCAAGCCATATAATTTGATTGGCCGTTCAAGATGATTTGTTTGTGTACTGTACTACTCTGTTACCTAACTGGGATGATCAGAATGTCAGGACATGACGGGCCAACTTTTGTCCTTGTTTGGTTGGGAGGTTGGTTCGAAGTATCGTGATGTGATGTGAATCCTAGTAGCAAGCAGAGATCTATTATTATATTCTTTTACTTACTGGTTTATGTCCTTCATATCATCCTTCCTTGTGGTACTTGCTATTAGAGGTCTAACCTCTCTGGTTTTGCATGGCCAGATTTAGAGCCGGTTCCCGAGGATCCAGCGTACTTCTACCTCCAAGATGGTCAATACTAGAGGCATGATTGCAGGAGGACTCGAGTGGGTTCCATACTTCACCGCTCGTTTTGTTATTTACCTTTATACTTAGCCGTTTGGCACCGACATGTTGGTCGGATCGTCTTGTACTTACTTTTGCATGATTGTAATTAAGTCAGACTGCAGCTGATAACAATTGTGTATACTTGCTATATCATCTGGCTATATTTTGTAAAGCCAGATCTCAAGAACATTTTGACTGAGCGTTTGGGACGCCTTACTGCTTTATCTTACATGTTCTCTATTACTGTTTCCTTGTTTGAATGATTGAGACAATAGATGTGAAATGACCATAGTAAGACCTTTATGTAGTATGTACCCCCTCGTCTGGTTAGACAACATTGATTGTATTATACGGTATTCATCTACCGGTAATACGTAGCTGGCTGAGTCATTCCCCCGCTCTTCAGTATTCTGGTTCTGGGGCGTGACACCCACTGAAGCCACAGAGTCCTATTTAAAGCAACACAGGTTACAAGGGGTTCAAGTTGTAATAAATGAATCTCTATAATCAATCTATATTATTCTAGGTTCTTCTAAGTCAAAACAACTCTAGGTCGACTCCGGTCAATAATCTAGTCAAACTAGGTCAAGTGTTGACTTACAGTTGACTTTGGGTCAACTGGTCAACTCTGGTCAAACAGGGTCAATTCTAGTCTAATATAAAGTATACTTCGTTATTTGTACGTCGAAACTTACGACACGCAAATCGAGATAAGAAGATTATCGGTAAGGTTGATAATCTTATTATAGTGATCCACGTGTCCAACTTGTCAATTTCAGCGATGTGAGATCACTGGAATTGGCTGATCTCAGTTTCGTTGTACTAATCCCGAAATACGAACATTATATGAATTAATTATTAATTAATTATAAAAAGGTTAAACTCAGAGAAATTATCAACAAACATTGTCGGACGATGAAATAAACATCGCCAACGTGTCCAGAATGATCAAATTAGCTAGGATAGCCTACCAAACGGTCCAATTTGGACACAAGGGCAAAAAGATAATTTCGGGTCAAAACGGTGTCCGTATCGGAGCCGTTTTATACCGAAAAACGTGCAAAAAAATAAGTCAATAAAATATAAAAAATTATATGTCCACGAAACCAGAATGTCGATACGAACCCAACGGTATCTCCAGAATTGGATTCCGTTGACCCGATCTCAATTTGGTCCGTTGACCAGAACTTGGAATTCCGGTTTGCACGAAAATGCGTACCAGAGCCAAAGTTCTCAAAACTCAGCAAACTACCTGTCAACGAGTCCAGAATGATGATACGAACTCAACGGTATCTCCGAAATTGGATTCCGATGAGCCGATCTCAAAATGACCCGTTGGCCCGGATATTGGTATCTGACTTGTACCGAAATACGTGTCGGATCCAATGTCCACCAAAACCTAGCAAATTATATGTCAACGAGTCCAGAATGATGATACGAACTCAACGGTATATCCGGAATTAGATTTTGATGAGCCGGCGTCAAAAAGTCCCGTTGACCCAGAAAGTGGAACCCGCTTCGCACCGAAAAACGTGCCCGGGCCCACGTTCTCCAAATCTAACAAATTTTATATGAAAACATGCAAGAACGACGCCACAAGTCTAATGGTGGTGTCAGAAATGAAATCTGGAGTCCCGTGTTCAAAAATGGAATTTTACAAGTTAGAAATTATGAATTCGGACGACCAACTTTGGCGTCGAATTCAACCAATCAAACAAGCTCACAATGAAACGAAACTGGAGGGGTAGTAAGAGGGTTATACCAGCTTCGCACCGGAACTGGTAGCACGCCAAACGGAGCTACGGTGGAGGAGATACAAGCTGACGAAGTTGGCCCCGCAAAACTGTCCAAATTTAATACAATTTAAACGGTCAACTTGGTGGCCGGTTTTCATGTATCAAACGATTTTAATTAACGGACGAAAATTGACAGGGATGAAGGTGGATATACCGAGATTGCGACGAAACGAAGAAATCGCCGATCCAACGGTCGAATTTCCGAGAAAATGTGCGTGAAGTTGCTGCAATGGAGCACGAATTCTGAGTTCCAAACTCGCGCGCGCCGACGGGACGTCGTTCAAAACGTACGAATCGCCTCGACGGCGCATCCCGGAGGATGGTGGCCGCCAGGGGACGACATCCTTGGGTTCGCCGGAGGGGGGGCTACCCACGGCGGGGGTCGCCGGGGCACGACGGCCGTCCGCGGCGGCGGTCTCGCCCACACGCGCGTGCGAAACCATGCACGCTGCTGTGCGCGCACGGGCTGTACGGTGGCGCGGCCAGGCCAGGCGGCACGGGGAGGCCAGCCTGGCCACGGCGAGCATTGGGGGCAGTGGTCCATGGCCAGTGGCGGCAGAAAATGATGGTGGTGGTGGCTGAATGGTGTGGAGGTGGTGGTGTTATAGATGGAGATGGAGGAGGAGGAAATGGAGGGAGGAGATGTGCTCGGCCAGGGGTGGCCAGCGGCGAGGCTACGTCGGAGGCCGGCCAGGGTTAGGTCGGAGCTCCGGCCACTGGGGTGGTGATGTCGGGCTAGGTGGAGGAGGTTGGTTGCATGGGAGTGGTTGTAGGAATAGTTTTGTGGAAAATATAGAAAGGAGAGAGAGAGAAAGATAGAGAACAATTAATGAGAGAGAAATATGTTCTCCTCATAATTAGGGCCGGCCTATGGCTGTGAAGTGTGGGGGAAAAGTTGATGTAGGAAAATGAATGGAGGAGATTAATTTAGGGAATCAAAGGGCTACAATTTAAATAGGAAAGATTAGGTTATTCCTATAGGATTTAATTCAAGGAAAATTCTAATAAATAATTAAAAATGGGTAGAAGAATAATTAATATTATTTTGGACACAAAAAAATGAGGGTGTCCCGATGGAGGGCAACATGGAGCTGGACTGGACTCGGTGGAGCCGGATTGGGTCCAAAACCGGACATTGTGCAAAAATCCAATTAAAATTAGGTGTTGATGATCATGGGTAAATAAGTAGCACATGGGGATTCCAATAAATGGAACACAAGTGGCGGACGGGTAGTAGGCTCAAGGTGGGCCATGTCCATAGTTGGGGCGGACAGGTTTTGGTCGACAGGGGACCCACAAATCAAGTTGGAAGATGAATGTGACGCCGTGTAGTGAAATAAAATTGGGTCACGTGTCGGAAAAGTTGTGCGAATCAAATGGAGTGACGTGTCTGAGTGGGACACGAAGGTCATGGATGACGAGCGTCTCGAGTAGATCATAAATGAGGAGTTGGTTTCAAGAAACTGACTGGTCTTGCTCTCCCAAATTAAAAGTCACGGTAACGTGCTGAAAATAATCAAGGAAAAGAGTGAGAAAAATAAATAATAATCAATGGTCTAATTCGACCCGAAGTTCAGCGAAGCAAAAAGAGTACAAGGGAACAAGTTTGGATGGGACACTATATACCGTCATGAAGGTAATCTTGTCCACTCCAAAACTCGTGAAGAAAATTTCCAGAGTTGAACATCACTGACACTCCAAATATCAAAGGCATGGGAAAGTACACTTAAGGAAAAATACAGAATAAATTATTTATCAAACCAATCAATCAGAAAATAAAATAAAATAAAATAAAAAAATTAGTCCAAAATTCAGGGTGCTCATATCTCTGACGTTTGTCAGGTGACCCGTGTTTTGACTTGTCTTCTTTAGCCGTCCTGGGTTAATCTAGCCTTGGTTTATTTGGTCTTGTTTCATCATAGATTGAGTTGGTTTATTTTGGTTCATCTTGGCTTGGCTTGGTTTGGTTTTGTGTGGTTTGAGATGAGTATGTTGGTATATAAGTCAACCCCTCTCTCTCTCTCCTCCATAACTCTTCATTTATTTTCTTCATCTTCTCTATTACTCCTCCCAACCCACCAAAGGAACCCTAGGCAAGTGCAACTTGCTTCATGATGGAACTCAAATTTTATTGTTCCATTGTCTTCCTTGCTTGATTTTAAGCCTCTTTAGAACTTAGAGATTTTGGGATGGTTACATTTTTGTAGATCTAAGTTATAGTTTCTTCGATTTTTCTTGGTTTTGATATCTTAGACTTTGTTATTTTCGAAAACTGCTTTTTCCATGTTGTAGAGAATTCAATTTCATTCAGTTTAGACCTTTATTTTGCCCAATTTCGAGTCCTTTAGCCCAAGTTATGGACATTGGAAGTTTCTAAAACTCTATGTCCAAAAGCTTGCTGGTAGGGATGACACCTCGTGCACCTTTTAGTCCATGCACCTTGCACCTCGCGCACCTTTTGGTCTGTGCACCTTGTACCTCACGCACCTCGTGCACCTTGCACCTTGCACACCTTTTGGTCTGCGCATCTTGCACCTTGCGCACCTCGTGTACCTTGCACCTTGCGCACCTCGTGCACCTTGCACCTCGTGCAGCTCGTGCACCTTGTACCTCATACACCTCGTACACCTTACACTTCGCTCACCTCAAGCACCTTGCACCTCGCACCTCATGTACCTTACACCACGTGTACCTTACACCTCATGCGTCTTGTACCTTTTGCCTGTGAGCGAATCACTCTAAATGACTGTTGTTGCCGTTTAAACTATTTTGTAGATAGAATCTTGAAAAACTCAAAACATGAAAGTTGTAGATCTTTGTCTTGGCGTCAAGAATCTTCCTGTCTCACTTTAATCAGAGTTCATATGTGACTTATAGTTTCAATCTCATGGGTGTTCTTGATCTTCTTTGCATTTTTTTTCCTATACTTGGCCTAAATTGCGACGACCTGACTTGACACTTGATAGTCTTGAGATAGTAAATTGAACTTGACTTGAACATGATAATATGAACCCGTCTTGATAACTCTTGATAAGTGGCCCGTTGAGGCGCATTCCAAACAAGTACTCTTGACATGACAAGTAACCTGACATGACATGTATAATCTTGGAAGGGCTGTTGCGACAGCTATCCTGACTTGCTAAGTAACTCTTGTCTTGACACCATGGTTAACTTTCTTAATTGTGCCTGTACAAGCTACCTGTCTCGTCTTGCATCATGTCTAGGACATGGATTCCTGGTTATCACGGTCAGGAATTCACAATGAATCTGACTAGATTGATCAAGTAGTTCATATAGAGGGATTTGTCCTAGTTACAGGCGATCCCATTATCCCGGCCACACCTAAGGGACTTGTAGCCTGCCGACGAGTATGGCACATTTCCAGCCCATTGTCATGTGGAACAATTCTTAAAATCATAAGTACTGAAAGTGCACCAGTAATCTTGATAACTCTTGTAACTCTAATAAATCACCTCGCCTGGATAACCTAGATAGCTGCAGGGCTTGTGACTGCGGGAATATCTCAACTGCATCTTGCTAGTAATTAGGCCTATGATAATCCTTGTTAGCTATGTAGAGCCTAAAAATTAAGATACGCCACGTATTAAAGTGTTTAACCATTAGATGGCGCCAAAATATTATATTGCGCCAAACAATCAAGTTGCGCAGCATCAGGTTGCGCCAACGTCAGGTTGTGCTGGAGTCAGGTTGCACGAGCGACACGTAGCGCACTTCCTCGAGAAGCTGTAACGGCATCATCATTTCCTGACAACTGACAGCACAGAGATTAAGGAAAATTCATTCGAATCCCACGCAACGCGGCGCTCGAGAAGATTTTATCAACATGTAATTAATGCTGACAGTTGGTTCGCACAAGTCACTGTATGGCACGATGATTAATCAGTAAAGCACAGAAGACCTAGTCAAAGGCGCCAGTCGTTGATTTGTGCCTATGCGCAGTCTGACAAATTGGCGCCACTTGATCAACTCTTATTTTAAAACAGGGTGACGTGGCACAGAAGCCATCAACTTCGCAGAGCGTGCCCACTACACTACTCACGACCACGCGTATCTCAATCAAATGATGCCACACGTCTACAGCAGTTGGTGCAAACCGCTCGTACAGGTTGTTACGTTGCGTCCACGCGCAACCTGATGAAACACGCGCAAGGTGATCAAATGGTGTTCATGACAGAGTGATATGGCGCACAAGCCACTAACTTCGCAGAACTTGCCCACTATACTGCTCACGACCACGTGCATCTCAATCAAACGATGCCACGTATCCACAGCAGTTAGTGCAACCATTTGCGCAAGTGAACATGAGGCGCGCAACCTGAAGCGCGCGCAACCCAGAATAAATGCTAAACAGTTATTTTAAGAACTCTATAAATAGAGTTTCAAATCAATCTCAAATCATCAAGAGTGATCATAATCTCCTGCTAAAGTGCTGTTGCATCCTCCAGAGGCTCGTGTCTTCGATATCACATCGTCCAAGGGATAAAGTGATCGTCTTCTGATCAGATTTCTATAGTTGTACTTCCCCAGAAATTAATTGTACTCCTGTACTCTTTTTCTTAGTTTGTAATAAAATTTTTGTTCTTTACAAAAAAATGGCGACTCTGCTGGTGACGACTTTCTCCTCCGACGAGAAAGTGACAACTCAATGTGATACCACGTCAATCGGCAAGACGCAGAAGACCCTGGTCGTTCAAGTCGACCAGACAGCCTACGAGACTATGATCAATGCTGGGGGTGCCAAACACAATGCTGTCGCTGTTAAGAGCAAGACACGCTCTGTTTGGACTCCTATGTCCTCGGTGGCATAATCTCCTGCCTCAGCGTAACTTGTGCCCATCACCGCTTCGGCACAACCTAAAGGAAACAGCCTTTTGGCTAATCCCTCTACTTCTCCGATTCTTAAATCGAAGAAGACTCTGTCTCGACACACTGCTGTCCAAAACAAGGAAAAGTGCCCCTTGGCCTTCTCTTCCGTAGCACAACCTGCACCTGTTCTCGCCTCTACGTAACTTGCACCTATCACTACTTTGGCGCAACCTAAGGGAAACAGCCTTTTGGTTAATCCCTCCACTTCTCCGATTCTGAATTCGAAGGAGACTCTGTCTCGACACACCTCTCTTCAAAACAAAGGAAAGCACCCTTTGACCTTTTCTTCCCTGGCACAACCTGCGCATGTTCCTGCTCCAGCGCAACTTGTGCGTGTTCCTTCTCTGGCGCAACCTATGCATGTTCATTCTCTGGCGTAACCTGCACATGCTTCTGTACTAGCACAATGTAAAAAGAAGTACTATTTAGTGACTCCCTCTTTGTCACCAAACTATAAAATTAGTGAGAAGCCATTAAATCAAGGAAAACGTTCTTTAGCCTTTCTTCATTCTGCACGAGTCATTGACTTGGTGGAAAGTACTGCCAATGCAAATAGGAATTCTATTCTCCTTAACAGAGATAACCAAATCTCTGTCAGAAAGAGGGGTTCTTTTCAGAATGAACCTTCCATGCAAAAGGTCATTATGCCGACTCCAAAGAGATCAGGACAGGATCTACCAACCTTATGTATTTTAAGATCCCGACAAGGCAAACTACTAGTATCTCAAGTAGATGCACAAGCAGCTCCTTTGTCAGACTTGCGCACCTATATCAACAGGTGCCAATTAGGCTCAACCTCGGGAAATCATAAGATGTATCAAGCGCAACCGCTACCATTTGCTAACTTGCACCAGAGGAAGAATGCTGAGGTAAAAGATCCTGTGACTTATGCAAACCAGCTTAGCATATTCTTGTACACTCAAGGTACAGGACACCTCAGAAACATGAACCATGTCCCGAATATCATCAAGGACTACGTTCCTGTAACTTTTTCTCGTCCTGTTAGTGACCTCCATGAACTCTTAATACAGAAGCGGAAGGATGCAAATCCATCCCGTCCAGCATTGGTCCAACATCAAGA
Source organism: Iris pallida (assembly GCA_029216955.1). Lineage (NCBI taxonomy): Eukaryota > Viridiplantae > Streptophyta > Magnoliopsida > Asparagales > Iridaceae > Iris > Iris pallida. The sequence continues at coordinate 3,343,562 of JANAVB010008800.1, read as the reverse complement.
ACATCATTGTAACCACCATCATGAAGTTGTCTTCAAATGCTGCTGTCAATCAGCCAAGCGGTCCATTTTTGACCGTTTGAGTTATGTTCAGACTCTTGAACCAATCCTAGTGGACGAAGATGAATTACTCTTTGCTCCTGTCAACATAACATCTCGAAGCACTGGGGTGGAAATCGTCGAAGACGTAATGCATCCCGTAATCCTAGTCAGCAATACTTAGATCGGATTCATGAATCCGGTGAAGGAGTATACCAATATACTCGATCAAAAAGCCGAGACATAATCGGTCAAAGGAATCTTCTTGATTCAAACCAAGATTCCTTCAGTCAAAAAGACATCCCTATTACTTATTCTGGGGGTAGTTCTTTATGTGACTTTCATGCTGACAGTGAAAGTTCTGAAAGGACCATCCTTTCCACTAGCTCGTCTTCAAAGGCTAGAGAAGTGACTGCTTATGCTGTCACAGAAGATCAAGATACCTCTACTTCTTCCAATCAAGAGCAGAGAATTGCTACTTTGGAGGCTAGTTTGAAGAACATGACTGATTATGGCACAACATACAGTCCCACCAGTCGCGAATCTGATTCCAAATCAAGAACCTGTGACAACATCAGTTTCCACCAATATTGATCTGCGGGAACAATCTCCTCACACCGCTTCTATTCCTGTGCAGGCTATTCCAAGTCAATCTAGTACAGGGGGTGGTACTTATCATGCAGTACCCCCTCCTAACACATTGAATCAATCCGCTACTCCGCAATCAACAGGAGATAACAATGAGGTCGTAAAACTTTTACGTACTCAATTTGAAGCTTTTTAACAGAAGGATGGTATGCAGAGGCTTGGGATCAAACAACCCTATCCTATAGAATAGAAAGAGGTCCAATTTCCTCCTAAATACAAACCCCCTACTATTATGTTGTTTGATGGCAGCACGTCTCCAAGTCAATACCTCAACCACTTTGAAGTAATGACTGATCAACTTCAACAAAATGATGCTCTTCTTACTAGAGTATTTGTTGGCTGTTTAGCCGGTACAACATATGACTGGTATCGTAGTTTACCAGATGGGTGTATAACCTCTTTCACTGGCTTCAAACAAATGTTCTTGGAACAATTTTATGAGGGAACCAATGTAAAACCCCTAAATTTCTACTATATTTTTTTATACTGAAATTTTTTTATATTTTTGTATTTATACGTCGCATAGTCGTATTGTACGTCGCGCGGAAAATTGCGTTTTTCGTATTTACTCGTCGAGTGCGAATATGTGCGAGGTACATATTTTTGGAAAATAATTTTTATTATGATAAATTATTTAGCAAGAAGGTATTTTAAGGATTTGATTATTTATGTTTTCTTTCGTAATTGTTTTATCTAAATTATTAAAAATATATTTTAAATATATTTCCTATTACTATTTAAAAACAATTATTCTCATTTTCGAAATTATTATGCTATTTAATTAAAAATATAGTTTGAAAGTATTTCCTATTAATATTTAAAAATATTTATTATGATTTTTGAAATTAATTATTATATAAATTCTATAAAAAGATATTTTTGATTTATTTATGATAAATTAAATGGTGATTAGATTTATTGATTTAAATTAAATAGTTTAATTTAAATGTGTTATTTATCTATATTTAAATTGGATTTGGATTTAGATTTAGATATGGATGTATTTGTTTAAATTATCTATTTGGGTTTTAAAAATCTTAATCCTTACCCAACTGGGAATTCCCACATCCTATAAATAGGCAGGTACTCCTCTATAATTTTTTCACATCCACAAAATTTTCCATCCAAAAATATGTGCATCGTATCTGTGTCCCGATCCCCTTCCACTATTTTTTCTCTCTTTTTACATTTACAATTTCTTTTCCATGTCCGACAGCCCCAGACACGTCCTCCAAATTCGATGTCGCACAAGACACGACATCCAAAACCCCAAACCCCCAAATCCATGACCAAATCCCTAACCCTAATCCTAATCCCAAATCTAACCCTAACCCTAATCCTAATCCCAAATATAACCCTAACCCTAATTGGTCGACTCCTCTCCAGCCTTTCCAACCCCAGCCCCAATCCAGCAACCCCATCACCACCTTCATCAGCCTCGTCACCACCTCTACCGCCCTGCCGTCACCACCTGAACCATCCCTCTTGTGACCAATAATCTGGACACATTAACACACCACTAGAATAACCACCACCGTCCCCTTAGTCCAGCCGTCCCCGACCATAAATCCCTGACCGTCCCCACCACTATAATCACCAACATCAATCCCGGTACCACCAAAATCACTCACCGGTGACCGTCGGCATGCCGATATCGTGCTCCATCCCCTGGCGAGATTGTGAGCGCCTGCTGTGCCGCCGTATACTCCGTTACCGCGCCTCCATTTGGCGACCACCACCTCACTCAGTCCTCACTGACCGGTGATCATCGTGCAACCGAAGCTCCATAAAAAACCCCTCGTCGTGTTTTCCCACACAATTGACCACATCTGAGCCCTCACGACCTCTCCACGACCGCGTTCACCATGAACCGCCCTCCGTCGCATCTCTAGTAGGTCGCCACGAGCCGTGCTTCCCCAACCGGGCACCGCCACTGGATCGGCGTTGCCCCTCCGCCGGCCTCTCCCCGTTCCTCCGCCGCCCGCGCGTCCGCCCCTCCCGGCCGAGCCAGGACTGCCGGCCTTCGCGCGCCACCCACCGGCGTCCCCCCTCCGACTTTTCCCCAACTCCTCCGATCCTCCACCTCGCGCCGCCGGATCTCCCCGTTCTCCGTCGCCGCACCCCCTCAAAACCCTTTCTCCGCCTCCGTCTCCGCCGCTGGCCGACAATCCCTAACCCTTTCCTCTCCCAATATTTTCCTTCTCACCCTCTCTCTCTCCTCTTTTTAGGAGTAAGGTTAAGTAATGGTCTGTTTTGCTGTTGATGTTTTTTTTGTATTTTGTTTTTATTTCGTTTATTAATTTTTTAAAGTATCTGTTATTACTATAATAATAATAATAATAATAATAATAATAATAATAATTATTATTATAACTATTATTATTGTTTATTTTTACAGTTGACTAAGATTTATGGTTAGTATTAGTATTATAAATTTTAATATATATATCTATATATATATTCTTACAAATTACTAGTAATATTATTGATATTCTATATACAATATCATTGTATCATTTTGTCAAATTAATTTATGACTCTTCAGTCTAAAAATGGTACTTTGACAAAATTAAGGTTAAAAATATTTTTGTCATTATGTTTCTAGCTATTTTCAAAATATGGTATTCGGCTTAAAGGCTAAAGTATTAATATAATTTTGTGTGATACTAGCCTAAAATATATTTATTTATTTATACTACTTTCTATGGTATTTTAAAATATGGTTATAATATTTTCTACCTAAGTAAATTATAATTTTTGACTTACAATAATTTTAAAATATACTAGAAAAATAAAACATAGTTTTTTTTAGGATTGCAAATAGTTTCTAAAATTATATATATTTTAAATTCCTTCTATTATCCCCCAGCCCATGACTAATCCCGACATTCCTATTTTCTCTCCAATTCTACATTTCATTTAGTCAAACCTAACTAAGTCGACCGTTCTGGACCCAATGGGATACTCCGTGTCGTCAACAGAGGCTCCCTTGCGTAGTTGTAACACCGAAGTCGATCTTGTACCACCTTTATTGTACCACACCAGGCAGCTCACCAGGCGTCGCAACAGGCAAGTATACCTTGCTAATTAACTGTCAAATTATTTATTTTCTGCATTATTTATTTTGTCTCATATTGTTAGTTTCCTTTGTTATGAACTGCGCGTCCAAGCCACACTTGGGTGCAAGCGACTCTATTAGTCGTTTTACTTTACTTTATGCATGTTAACTTAGTGTTAGCGGACTACCTTCTTGTTGGGGGATATCCTTATATCTCCCTTGGCCATGACACGCACACTACACGGTTGGAGACATGTTGCTAGGGGCACGACTTATGGACTGGCCCTCTCTAAAGTCGTGTGACGGATAGATGATCGTAACTGCTATGACTAGGGTTTTAGAGACTCAAGAAGTTACAAAACTGGACGAGCCATGGACATGACTTGGTCAGTGTGGAAAATATTGGGGGAGGACAGTCGCTAGTACGTATGGAAATCCAAACAGGTAAACCACAGTCTCCGGATGGAACTGTGGTAATTTATTTGCAGATGCCCTCTGACGTTTTGGACGTTACGGACGGATACAGATGACTGGATGCCAGTTACGTACACATAGCCTAAAATCCCACCCATGCGCATGAAAGTTGTCCTCTAAATTATACATCAGGTGATTAGAATCTCCTTTGCATATTTCTGTCTAGAATAGTCTTATATATATTATTTTATTATTTTGACAGTTCATTTTAGCATATTCTTCCTGTATCTTGCTAAGTCCGTCTGAGGACCTGGTTATTCCCCAGGTGTGTGCTTCATGATTTGCTGCAGGTGTTCTAGCCAAGGCCGTGATTCTCTACATTCCTTCGAAGACGATTGCGCTTGGTTCGTCTTGCCATTCTATTGATCGATTTTTGTACATTTCTTTCATTGAGATAGTTGGTAGTGGACTTTGTCTCCGTCCAACGATTGTATCATAAATATTCAAGTAGATTTTTATATATTATTCTTTTCATTGTGGATGAGATTTAGTTTGTCTTGGATTACTGTATTTTATAGCTTATGTATACATACAAGGCCCTGTACTTCGTATGTATACAGCTGGCATGTCTACGTACATGGTCCTACGTATTTTGGACTGGGGCGTTACATATTTTTGTGGTGGCCCATGCAGGTCAAGATAAATTGTTTGGTTACATTACCGTACCAAGCAAGCCTGCTGTGACGCCCCAGAACAAGAATACTGGAGAGCGGGGGCGTACATAGCCAGCTACGTATATTGAAATGGAATCCACCTCTCTATACGGTCACGGCTGTCTAGATATATGAGGGTTTAACTACAAGCCAACAGTCTCCTATGGTTAAGAACAAGCCAATTGTCTCAATCTCAAGCAAGCAATAATAGTTACAAGATGTCAGAGCACCAAATTTATAATAGCATGGCGTCCCATACATTACATATTGGATGATCATGAAGCTAGTCGTACAAAATGTCAAGACTAGTTCAGTCATACATGATCAACCCTAGGATTTGTTAATCATGTTACGGTCCGTAGGCATACAGTAAGTAAATATGCATCGAGCTAACAGGTGCTCGTCGGCTAAACGCCTCAAAAGAATAATTTTACAATGTAGTGAGCGAATCAAAATGGAAAACCCACTCGTAGCCCGGGTTCCTTCTAGTCGCCACCATTGGGCTGGAGGTTCGGTAGATCCTCGGGTGATGCTCCGAAATCTGGCCACACAAAACCAGCTGGGTCAAACCCCAGAAAGAGCAAGTGCCACAAGGGAGGCCACGAAATAAGAACAAAAGCCAGCATATCAGAATATAAGAAAATGGAAGAAAAGCACAAGGAATAAAGAGTACAACAGGACAATAAACGACTAGGGATATGGAACCGTTCCGGGAGCCAGGTTACAACCTGTAAACCAAACAAGGACCGAGGTTGTAACCCTTCTCCTGAATAGCACTATGTCTCTACCCATTTATTGTTAAAGATAAGTAAAACAACCATGTTCAGAGGTACCAGGTACAAGGACTAGACGAGACTTAGACAATGCTGGAAATGAACCATTCACAAGCGGCCAAGCAAATACTACGGCTTACTACTTTAACTAACTAGGGTTATTATAAGCCTAATTACTAACAAGATGTAGATGAGAAATTTCCAGTCCCAAGCCCTGCAGACTATCCAGTTATCCTTCCGCGGGTTGAGAGTATGGTTGGGTACATCGCCCAGAAGACGATATACCCTTAGGTGACTTAGAGGGTACAACACATGACAGTGTGCTAGAAATGTGCCCTACTCGTCGGCAGGCTAAAAGTCCATTTAAAGCGCCCAGATAACGAGATCGCCTGTGACTAAAAATTCTCCATGAACTATAGTTTGATCTAGTCATTAGCCTAATCCATATTCAGTATGAATCCCTGACCGTGGTAACTAGGGAGTCACGTCCTAGACATGATGCGAGACAAGACAAGTGGATTGCACAAAGCAGCAAGAATGAACACCCACGGAGTCGGAGTTGATTATACGAGTCAAGTTAGCCATCGCAACAGCATCAAGTCAAGTCAAGTTACAAGTTACAAGTTACAGATTACAAGTTACAAGTCAGGAGTGCGCCGCCACGGGCCACTATCAAGTTATCCAGTTGCAAAGATTAATCATGGATCACAGGTTACAAGTTAAGAGGGCACCCCATCGGGTCACTTCCAAGAAGATCAGAAGCACTAGGATCATGAATCACAGAAATCACGAAAGCCGTACTAGTCAGAAGCAAAACACCGAAAACCGTGCCAGGACGTGCTAGGTCAAGACAGTCGTGTTGTGTGAAACAAGATCTCAAAACCCTAATCCACAAAAGAGTAGCCAAGTCCAAGAAAATAAAACCAAATCACCATGGGCAACCTGTTGCGCTGGGGATCAGATTGCGCTAGGGAAATGGACTGCGCAGGGGAATAAACTGCGCTAGGGTCGGCTTGCGCTGGGTTGGGTTGCGCTGAGAGTGGGTTGCACTGAGAGCGGGTTGCGCTGAGAGTGGGTTGCGTTGGGTCAAGCCGCGCAGGGTTAAGCTGCGCTAGAATTGGGTTGCGCTGAGGGTGAGCTGCGCTAGGGTTGAGTTGCGCTGGAGCCAAGCTGTGCATGGGATGAGCTGCGCTAGGGCTGGGTTGCGCTGGGGAGCGAACTGCGCTGGGGCAAGCTGCGCCAATGGAAGGAAGGCGCTGGATCTAAGGAGCGCCAGCGCAGGTCAGCCCAGTGCAAAGCGCTGGCCGAGGAGTTGCGCAGTTCGGCCATGCGCTAAAGAGCGCTGGTCGAGGATCATCTTCTCCACCAAGCCGAGAGGAAAACCCCAAGAATACCAAATTTCCAATCTTCATATCTTAGCCAAAACAAAACCAAATTTGGATTTTCAAAGTTCTAACTTGTGTAAAATTGAATTCTCTTCCACATGGAAGCCTCAAAACAAGGAAAAATCTAAGTTTAATAGATCAAAACCGAGAAAATCCGAAAATGGTTAAAACTTAGATCTAGAAAAATGGAAGCTCCAAATCACAAAATGCCAAGTTCTAATGTTGTTCACCATGGCCTAATCTAGCTAATGGACAAATAAAATGGGGTACTTATTTGGTGGCAAGGTGCACTTGCCTATGGTGTTGGTGGAGGAAGGAAGAAGAAGATGAAGAAAAATTAATGGAAGTTATGAGGAGAGAGAAAGTTATGTGGGGTTTTAATGAGGGAGGGTATGTTGTGTTGAGGGTGGAGGTTAGCTAAGTGTGGTCCAATGCATACTAAACCAAACCAAACCAATTCTTTCTCCACAAAATAAAACCACGCCAGGTCCAAAACCCATTTTACGAGAAAACCAAAATCCGTAAGTTAAGCCAAAACTCAATTACAGGCCAGAATCTGAGAAAATAAAATACAGGTCCGAAATACACATAAGCCTAATCAAAATACGTATTCCGAAATACAGACGTTACAACTCTACCCACCTTAAAAGAATTCCGTCCTCGGAATTTAAATCAAGATGCTTAGAGATGTAAGAGCCAGCTATAATATCTACAAATAAGCTACACTAAGCAAACAATCAAACAATCATACATACAAGTAAGGGATGGAAAGCATAAGGCATAAGGAAGACATTATACCTTACGAGTCAAACAAGTCAGGATATCGCGATGGAATGTCGTCCTCACGCTCCCACGTTGACTCACCTAGAGAGTGATGACCCCAAGCAACACGGACTAAGCTAATAGTCTTGTTCTTGAGTATCTTTTCTCTCCGGTCCAATATAGACACGGGCCTCTCCTCATACGAAAGGTTGGTACCAACAACCAATTCCGAATGGTCTATAATATGGCTCGGATCCGAGATGTACTGTCTTAATTGGGACACATGGAATACATCATGCACCTCACTTAGCGACGACGGAAGAGCGAGATGATAGGATACATCTCATACTCGCTCCAGGATATCGAACGGCCCTATATACCTAGGACTAAGCTTTCCCCGTACGCCAAAGCGAATGACGCCGCGGTTAGACGAGATCCTAAGGAATACATGGTCGCCGATAGTAAACTCTAAGGGACGTCGATGAGCATCGGCCCAATGTCGTTGGCGATCTTGGGCCACTCGAAGACGATCTCTGATCCTTATGACCACTTCAACTTTCTGGGCAATCATCTCTAGACCGAGCATCTGCCTCTCTCCAACATCATCCCAGGCTAACGGGGATCTGCACTTCCTACCATACAGTGTCTCGAACGGAGCCATCTGAATACTGGCCTGGAAACTATTATTGTACGAGAATTCTACCAGGTGTAGGTGATCCTCCCACGAACCACCGAAGTCAAAGGTACAAGATCTCAACATATCTTCAAGGGTCTGGATTATGCATTCCGACTGGCCATCTGTCTGCGGGTGATAAGCTGAGCTAAACTGAAGGTGAGTTCCCAAACTCTCCTGCAAGCTGCGCCAAAAGTGTGACGTAAACCTTGAATCCCTGTCTGAGGTGATACTGACGGGCACACCGTGAAGCCTGACAATCTGCCTGAGGTACATCTCTGTCAACTGAGCCGTCGACTGACCAACTCTGAATAGGAGAAAGTGAGCTACCTTCGTGAGCCGATCAACTATAACCCAAATATTATCTCGACCAGCTGGGGATCTAGGCAATCCAGTCACAAAATCCATGGTCACATGCTCCTACTTCCATTCTGGAATCGGCAAGGGCTGAAGAAGTCCAGCTGGCCTCTGATGTTCAGTTTTAACCTACTGGCAAACCAAACACCGAGAGACAAACTAGGCTATCTCTCTCTTCATGCCATTCCACCAAAAATGCTGATGAATGTCACGGTACATCTTTGTACCACCGGGATGAATAGAATACTGTAACTGTGAGCTTCTGCTATGACCTCCTGTCTGATATCTCCACTGGGTACACAAAGACGAGTGCCGTGTCGAAGTGTACCATCTTCATGAATACACAACTCTGGCCTTCTTTCTGTCTCACACTCTGCTCTGAGTTGCTGAAGCTTAGAATTTGCAGACTGCGCCATCCAGTTCCTCTCAACTATGCTGGACCGAACCGGTAGACTAGCCATCAACGCCACGTTGGTAGGAAGAACCACTTCAATTCTCATCTTCTGAAGATCTGCCAATAACTCTGGTTGCGCCGTTAGAAAATAAACTCCGGCTCTCCTGCTCAACGCATCTGCTACAACGTTGGCCTTCCCTGGGTGATACTGCAAATCCACATTATAGTCCACAAGTAGCTCGAGCCATCGTCTCTGCCGCATGTTAAGGTCCTTCTGGATAAAAACATACTTCAGGCTCTTGTGATCAGTAAATATCTCCACTCTGTCTCCATACAAGTAGTGCCTCCATAACTTAAGTGCAAACACTACTGCTGCCAGTTCCAAGTCGTGGGTCGGGTAATTTCTCTTATGATCACGAAGTTGACGTGATGCATAAGATATTACCTTCCCATGCTGCATCAAGACACATCCCAATCCTCTGCCTGAAGCGTCGCAATAAACTGTGAAACCTCCGGTCCCATCTGGAAGTGTGAGAATGGAAGCCGTTATCAAACCTCGCTTCAACTTCTCAAATGATTCCTGGCACTCTGGTGTGCAAGCAAACTGTATATCCTTGCGGGTCAACTGGGTCATCGTCGCCGAAATCCTTGTAAAATCTAAAACGAATCGCCGGTAATAGCCGGCTAATCCAAGAAAGCTGCGAACATCTGCCACTGAGCTAGGTACTGGCCATGTCTCGATAGCCACAATCTTCTGGGGATCCACTTCCACTCCTCCTCGGGTAATGATGTGACCCAAGTACGAAATACGATCGAGCCAGAACTCGCATTTACTGAACTTGGCGTACAACTGATGCTCTTTAAGCGTATGAAGGACGATTCTGAGATGCTGCTCATGCTCTGCTTCGCTCTTGCTGTAGACCAGGATATCATCTAGGAACACGATCACGAACTGATCCAAGTAAGGCATGAAAATGCGATTCATGAGGTCCATGAATACGGCTGGCGCATTGGTTGCTCCAAATGGCATAACAAGAAACTCCCAATGCCCATATCTAGATCGAAAATCTATCTTCGGGATGTCCTGCTCTCTGACTCTGATCTGGTGGTATCCTGACCGCAAGTCTATCTTTTAGAACACTGAAGCCCCTTTGAGTTGACCAAACAAGTCATCTATCCTCGGGAGAGGATATCTGTTCTTGATTGTCACTGAGTTCAAGGTACGATAATCTACACATAATCTGGACGTACCATCCTTCTTCTTCACAAGATGCATCGGGGCTCCCCAAGGCGATCCACTTGCACGAATGAATCCCTTGGTCCTCAGTTCTTCAATCATCTTGTACAAAATCTCCAACTCTGAAGGCGCCATCCGGTAGACTCGCTCTGATACTGGTGTTGTCCCGGGGATCAAGTCTATAGTGAACTCGATCTTCCTCTCTGGCGACATTCCTGGAAGTTCCTCTAGGAAGACATCTGGAAACTCTTCAACTATCCGGGGTAACTGTACCGCTGCTATTGCCATCCGCAATACCGGAGGAGATGGCTCCACTGCGCCTCTGGAAAATAAAAACTCTGGCTCGCCTGGAATACTAAAGATAACCCTGCCGATGTGGCAGTCTATCCTAGCATACTGGTTCCTTAACCAATCCATGCCTAAGACTACATCATAGTCTGCCATAGGGAACTCTATGAATCTAGCGGGGAAATCTCTACCGCTAACTACGATCCAACACGAGAAAAACACTCGATCTACTCCCACAAGACCATTACCAGTAAGTATATTGAGCCTCACTGATAATGACTCGGGCTCCAATCCTATCCGTGTCACGAATCGTGCAGACATGAATGAATGCGATACACCAGAATCAAATAATACCGATGCTGGAGAGGAGTTGACGAGAATAGTACCTGCCACTACCTCACCTGGTGCAACTTTTTCTTCCATAGCCATCATCATTGCCTGACCTTGTCCTCTGGCTGTGGGTCCTCTCTGCTGGAAACCTTCCTGCCTGCTCTGCACTTGGGCTTGGGTGTACTACTGCTGGTTCTGCTGATGAAATGCCTGGGCCTGAGGCAACAATGGCCTCGGGTACTGCTGCTGCTGCATAGGTGCTGGTCCCCTAACCGACGGACTAGTTGGATTAGAAGAGGACGAACTACCCCTATTCGGGCAGGCTCCTATCTTGTGATCTGCCGCTCTACAAGCCAGGCACAATCCCTGTGCCCTACGACAATCTGCTACCACGTGCCCTGGCTTCCCGCAATGAGAACATCCTATCGCGGAAGTTTGCTTCTTCTTCTGCAGCTGCGGGTACGTCGGGGTTGAATGCTGAACCGACGTTACTGAGGTCGCCCGCCTCGGAGTTCCAATGGTCAAACCCCTTACTGCCGGGGCTAGTGCTGACAATTGGTACATCTGATTGTGGGACCGCTTCCTACCTCCGGTCCTATCCACGATCCTCTGGGAGGTGTACTCGTACCTTCTAGCTGTCCTCAATACTGCATCGAACGTCTGGTGCTCGAACTGCTCAACTGCCAACAAGATCTCCAAATGCAGCCCCTGCTGGAACCGCTGGGCCCTGTCAAACTCGATTGCCACCAAGGTGGGGGCAAACCTACTGAGCCTAGAAAACTCATATGCAAAACCGTCGACCGTTCTGCCTCCTTTCTTCAAGTTGGTAAATCTCGTCTGCAGGTCGTACCGAACTACAGTATCGAAATACTTTGTCTAGAATCTTTCTCTAAACACCGCCCAAGTAACCGGCGCTGCTAATCCCACGGCCTGTGCCGCCCACCAACTGCGAGCTAAGTCTAGCAACTGTAGGCGTACCAACGCCACCTTATCATTCTCATGTGTCCTAGCTGCTTCCAGAACCATCTCGGTATCCTGAAGCCATGCGTCCGCGGCAATCGCATCTTCGCTGCCGTCAAAGAATGGAGGATTCAAGCGCTTGAAGCCATTGGCCGCGCTGTTCCCTGGATGACCGCCTCTGGTCAAAGCATCTGCCACTACCTGGTGTAAGACGTCTCCTCTACGAACCTGGAAACCTATCAAGGTTCTGATGAGACCTACCAAGGTGCCATCATCAGGCTCGACAGGTCGAACGGGCTGAACTGGGGGCTCTCCTCCAGTAGGTACAACTCTGGAGGCTACTCCAGAATGCTGGGCTTGAGCTCCGAGTTGCTGCTGGTCCACGGAAAGTGCTCCTCCTTGCGGATCGACAGGGTCAGGTACAGTGCCGCTGAAGAAGACGACATAGGAAATAATAAGGAAGGACCAGGACAGATCAACGATACAAGCATGTGATCAGGTCAAGATTCTCAAGGATTTGAAGATACGAGCAGAGATCAAGGACGAGTACTGATTGAGATATCTATCCAGTAAACCCTCACATATCTTGATTTACAAGACCTGCATGGGCCACCACTTAAACCATGTGACGCCCCAGAACCAGAATACTGGAGAGCGGGGGCGTACATAGCTAGCTACGTATATTGAAATGGAATCCACCTCGCTATACGGTCACGGCTGTCTAGATATATGAGGGTTTAACTACAAGCCAACAGTCTCCTATGGTCAAGAACAAGCCTATTGTCTCAATCTCAAGCAAGCAATAATAGTTACAAGATGTCAGAGCACCAAATATATAATAGCAAGGCGTCCCATACATTACATATTGGATGATCATGAAGCTAGTCGTACAAAATGTCAAGACTAGCAAGAGTTCAGTCATACATGATCAACCCTAGGATTATCATGTTACGGCCCGTAGGCAGACAGTAAGTAAATATGCATCGAGCTAACAGGTGCTCGTTGGCTAAACGCCTAAAAAGAATAATTTTACAATGTAGTGAGCGAATCAAAATAGAAAACCCACTCGTAGCCCGGGTTTCTTCTAGTCGCCACCATTGGGCTGGAGGTTCGATAGATCCTCGGGTGCTGCTCCGAAATCTGGCCACACAAAACCAGCTGGGTCAAACCCCAGAAAGCACAAGTGTCAGAAGGGAGGCCACGAAATAAGAACAAAAGCCAGCATATCAGAACATAAGAAAATGGAAGAAAAGCACAAGTAATAAAGAGTACAACAGGACAATAAACGACTAGGGACGTAGAACCGTTCCGGGAGCCATGTTACAACCTGTAAACCAAATAAGGACCGGGGTTGTAACCCTTCGCCTGAATAGCACTATGTCTCTACCCATTTATTGTTAAAGATAAGTAAAACAACGATGTTCAGAGGTACCAGGTACAAGGACTAGACGAGACTTAGACAAGGCTGGACATCAACCATTCACAAGCGGCCAAGCAAATACTACGGTTTACTACTTTAACTAACTAGGGTTATCACAAGCCTAATTACTAACAAGATGCAAATAAGAAATTCCCAGTCCCAAGCCCTGCAGACTATCCAGTTATCCTTCCGCGGGTTGAGAGTATGGTTGGGTACATCGCCCAGGAGACGATATACCCTTAGGTGACTTAGAGGGTACAACACATGACAGTGTGCTGGAAATGTGCCCTACTCGTCGGCAGGCTACAAGTCCATTTAAAGTACCCAGATAACGAGATCGCATGTGACTGGAAATTCTCTATGAACTATAGTTTGATCTAGTCATTAGCCTAATCCATATTCAGTGTGAATCCCTGACCGTGGTAACCAGGGAGTCACGTCCTAGACATGATGCGAGACAATACAAGTGGATTGCATAAAACAGCAAGAATGAACACCCACGGAGTCGGAGTTGATTATACGAGTCAAGTTAGCCATCGCAACAGCATCAAGTCAAGTCAAGTTACAAGTTACAGATTACAAGTTACAAGTCAGGAGTGCGCCGCCACGGGCCACTATCAAGTTATCCAGTTGTAAAGATTAATCATGGATCACAGGTTACAAGTTAAGAGCGCACTCCATCGAGTCACTTCCAAGAAGATCAGAAGCACTAGGATCATGAATCACAGAAATCACGAAAGCCGTACTAGTCATAAGCAAAACACCGAAAACCGTGCCAGGTCATGCTGGGTCAAGACAGTCGTGTTGTGTGAAACAAGATCTCAAAACTCCAATCCACAAAAGAGTAGCCAAGTCCAAGGAAATAAAACCAAATCACCACGGGCAACAGGTTGCGCTGGGGATCAGATTGCGCTAGGGAAATGGACTGCGCAGGGGAATGGACTGTGCAGGGGAATGAACTGCGCTAGGGTCGGCTTGCGCTGGGTTGGGTTGCGCTGAGAGTGGGTTGCACTGAGAGCGGGTTGCACTGAGAGCGGGTTGCGCTGGGTCAAGCCACGCAGGGTTGAACTGCGCTAAAATTGGGTTACGCTGAGGGTGAGCTGCGCTAGGGTTGAGTTGCGCTGGAGCCAAGCTGCGCAGGGGGTGAGCTGCGCTAGGGCTGGGTTGCGCTGGGGAGCGAACTGCGCTGGGGCAAGCTGCGCCAATGGAAGGAAGACGTTGGAGCTAAGAAGCACCAGCGCCGGTCAGCCCAGCGCAAAACGCTGGCCGAGGAGTTGCGCAGTTCGGCCATGCGCTAAAGAGTGCTGGCCGAGGATCATCTTCTCCACCAAGCTGAGAGGAAAACCCCAAGAACACCAAATTTCCAATCATCATATCTTAGCCAAAACAAAACCAAATTTGGATTTTCAAAGTTCTAACTGGTGTAAAATTGAATTCTCTTCCACATGGAAGCCTCAAAACAAGGAAAAATCTAAGTTTAATAGATCAAAACCGAGAAAATTCAAAAATGGTTAAAATTTAGATCTAGAAAAATAGAAGCTCCAAATCACAAAATGCCAAGTTCTAATGTTGTTCACCATGGCCTAATCTAGCTAACGGACAAATAAAATAGGGTGCTTATTTGGTGGCAAGGTGCACTTGCCTATGGTGTTGGTGGAGGAAGGAAGAAGAAGATAAAGAAAAATTAATGGAAGTTATGAGGAGAGAGAAAGTTAGGTGGGGTTTTAATGAGTGAGGGTATGTTGTGTTGAGGGTGGAGGTTAGCTAAGTGTGTTCCAATGCATACTAAACCAAACCAAACCAATTCCTTCTCCATAAAATAAAATCACGCCAGGTCCAAAGCCCATTTTACGAGAAAACCAAAATCTGCAAGTTAAGCCAAAACTCAATTACAGGCCAGAATCTGAGAAAATAAAATACAGGTCCGAAATACACATAAGCGTAATCAAAATATGTATTCCGAAATACGAATGTTACACCTGCGAATAGGATTAGAAGTCTAGGATCTCATCCACATACTTGACCTCCTTTCTCGATTCCATATTCGAACTATCGTTCGACTCATTGACTGCATCTTGCTTAATTCATTCTATCATTATTCTTATCTTCCCTTCGTGCTTGCTAGAGATTGACCCTACTAGTTAGATATCCCAAACATCCTTAGCTTAATTCTTTTAAGTTGGGTAGAATACCCCACGACCTGACACACCCTTGACCATTAAGGGAATACAAATAGTATTATCTAGACCATAGAGACTAGAGGAATTTAACCCATTTGGTCAACCAAGCCTTGGTCAATAAAACCGTAGAATGATGGTATAGGAATAAACAAGACTTAGATTCTCATGACTCTTAGACTATTCATATTTGTTCTTATTTCATCTACCATCGTACCTATGTACTACTATCTAGACTAATGATGCTAACATAGCCTAGTATTTGCAAGCTAATTCTTTATCGAGCTTGATCAAGGCATATGCTATGGAGTGGCCACTTACTAACATATTGTCTAATCAGAACTGGTGCATGATGGTCTGATCAACCAAGTGCACTTTGGTTCACTTTTGTCTATTATTCTACGTGGATGGAACATAAATAAACTTAGCCTTTAGAATCCCATCCACGACTGCCTTAAAAATTCTTTCAAAATTATACGATCGTCCTTGAATCACGTATTGGTATTCGATAAAATCGTCATTGAACTCCTTATTGCTTTCGTCTCTACCTATTTTAGAAGGACGGAGGCGTGGTACTAGAAATTCCTCTAGCTACCCTATCACCTATAACCCTCAACCTACTCTCAAAACATACTTTCTAGGTATTTAATCCATTCTCTCTAACCTTTATTTGCATATTCTAACTTTAACTCCCACTTTTTTTTTCTTGTGTTAACCCATGATTATCCTTGCCGTTATTGAAATCGAGATTTCCTAATGCATCTTTCGTTGAGCATTGTGAATTGTTTTGTGCCTTACCACCCCCCTGCGAATCCTTAATTTCGAGGACAAAATTTCTACTATATTTTTTAATACTAATTTTTTTTTTGTATTTTTGTATTTATACGTCGCATAGTCGTATTGTACGTCGTGCAGAAAATTGCGTTTTTCGTATTTACTCGTCGAGTGGGAATATGTGCGAGGTACATATTTTTGGAAAATAATTTTTATTATGATAAATTATTTAGCAAGAAGGTATTTTAAAGATTTGATTATTTATGTTTACTTTCGTAATTGTTTTATCTAAATTATTAAAAATGTATTTTAAATATATTTCCTATTACTATTTAAAATAATTATTCTTATTTTCGAAATTATTATGCTATTTAATTAAAAATATAGTTTAAAAGTATTTTCTATTAATATTTAAAAATATTTATTATGATTTTCAAAATTAATTATCATATAAATTCTATAAAAAGATATTTTTGATTTATTTATGATAAATTAAATGGTGATTAGATTTATTGATTTAAATTAAATAGTTTGATTTAATTGTGTTATTTATCTATATTTAAATTGGATTTGGATTTAGATTTAGATATGAATGTATTTGTTTAAATTATCTATTTGGGTTTTAAAAATCTTAATCCTTATACAACTGGGAATTTCCACATCCTATAAATAGGCAGGTACTCCTCCATAAATTTTCCACATCCACAAATTTTTCCATCCAAAAATATGTGCATCATGTCTGTGTCCCGATCCCCTTCCACTATTTTTTCTCTCTTTTTACATTTATAATATCTTTTCCATGTCCGACAGCCCCGGACACGTCCTCCAAATTCGATGTCGCGTAAGACACGACATCCAAAACCCCAAACCCCAAAATCCATGACCAAATCCCTAACCCTAATCCTAATACCAAATCTAACCCTAACCTTAATCCTAATCCCAAATCTAACCCTAACCCTAATTGGTCGACTCCTCCCCAGCCTTTCCAACCCCAGCCCCAATCCAGCAACCCCATTACCACCTTCATCAGCCTCATCACCACCTCTACCACCCCGCCGTCACCACCTGAACCATCCCTCTTGTGACCAATAATCTGGACACATTAACACACCACTAGAATAACCACTACCACCGTCCCCTTAGTCCAGCCGTCCCCGACCCTAAATCCCTGACCGTCCCCACCACTATAATCACCAACATCAATCCAGGCACCACCAAAATCACTCACCGATGACCGTCGGCATGCCGATATCGTGCTCCATCCTCTGGTGAGATTGTGAGCGCCTGCTGTGCCGCCGTATACTCCACTACCGCGCCTCTATTTGGCGACCACCACCGCACTCAGTCCTCACTGATCGGTGATCGTCGTACTACCGAAGCTCCATAAAAACCCCTCGTTGTGTTTCTCCACACAATTGACCACATCTGAGCCCTCACGACCTCTCCACGACCGCGTTCACCCTCGAATCGCCCTCCGTCGCATCTCCAGTAGGCGCGTAGCCGTGCTGACCGACGGGACGGCGCCGCCATCCGGCCGTCTCGGAGTCGCCATGAGCCGTGCTTCCCCAACCGGGCACCGCCACTGGATCGACGTTGCCCCTCCGTCGGCTTCTCCCCGTTCCTCCGCTGCCCGCACGTCCGCCCCTCCCGGCCGTGCCATGACCGCCGCCCTTCGCGTGCCACCCACCGGCGTCCCCTCTCCGACTTTCCCCCAACTCCTCCGATCCTCCACCTCCTCCGCAGCCCCTTCGGCGCCGCCGGATCTCCCCGTTCTCCGCCGCCGCACCCCCTCAAAACCCCTTTTTCCGCCTCCGCCTCCGCCGCCGGCCGACAATCCCTAACCCTTTCCTCTCCCGATCTTTTCCTTCTCACTCACTCTCTCTCATCTTTTTAGGAGTAAGGTTAAGTAATGGTCTGTTTTGCTGTTGATGTTTTTTTTGTATTTTGTTTTTATTTTGTTTATTAAATTTTTTAAAGTATCTGTTATTACTATAATAATAATAATAATAATAATAATAATAATAATAATAATTATTATTATTATAACTATTATTATTGTTTATTTTTACAGTTGACTAAGATTTATGGTTAGTATTAGTATTATAAATTTTAATATATATATATATATATCTATATATATATTCTTACAAATTACTAGTAATATTATTGATATTCTATATACAATATCATTGTATCATTTTGTAAAATTTATTTATGACTCTTCAGTCTAAAAATGGTACTTTGACAAAATTAAGGTTAAAAATATTTTTGTCATTATGTTTTTAGCTATTTTCAAAATGTGGTATTCGGCTTAAAGGCTAAAGTATTAATATAATTTTGTGTGATACTGGCCTAAAATATATTTATTCATTTATACATCTTTCTATGGTATTTAAAAATATGGTTATAATGTTTTCTACCTAAGTAAATTATAATTTTTGACTTACAATGATTTTAAAATATACTGGAAAAATAAAACATAGTTTTTTTGAGGATTGCAAATAGTTTCTAAAATTATATATATTTTAAATTCCTTCGATTATTCCCCAGCCCATGACTAATCCCGACATTCCTATTTTCTCTCCAATTCTACATTTCATTAAGTCAAACCTAACTAAGTCGACCGTTCTGGACCCAATGGGATACTCCGTGTCATCAACAGAGGCTCCCTTGCGTAGTTGTAACACCGAAGTCGATCTTGTACCACCTTTATTGTACCACACCAGGCAGCTCACCAAGCGTCGCAACAAGCAAGTATACCTTGCTAATTAACTGTCAAATTATTTATTTTCTGCATTATTTATTTTGTCTCATATTGTTAGTTTCCTTTGTTATGAACTGCGCGTCCAAGCCACACTTGGGTGCAAGCGACTCTATTAGTCGTTTTATTCTACTATATGCATGTTAACTTAGTGTTAGCGGACTACCTTCTTGTTGGGGGATATCCTTATATCTCTCTTGGCCATGACATGCACACTACATGGTTGGAGACATATTGCTAGGGGCACGACTTATGGACTGGCCCTCTCTAAAGTCGTGTGATGGATAGATGATCGTAACTGCTATGACTAGGGTTTTAGAGACTCAAGCAGTTACAAAACTGGACGAGCCATGGACATGACTTGGTCAGTGTGGGAAATATTGGGAGAGGACAGTCGCTAGTGCGTTTGGGAATCCAAACAGGTAAACCACAGTCTCCGGATGAAACTGTGGCAATTTATTTGCAGATACCCTCTGACGTTTTGGACGTTACGGACGGATACAGATGACTGGATGCCAGTTACGTACACATAGCCTAAAATCCCACCCATGCACATGAACGTTGTCCTCTAAATTGCACAATAGGCGGTTAGAATCTTCTTTGCATATTTGTGTCTAGAATAGTCTTTTATATATTATTTTATTATTCTGACAGTTCATATTAGCATGTTCTTCCTGTATCTTGCTACGTCCGTCTGAGGACCTGGTTATTCCCCAGGTGTGTGCTTCATGATTTGCTGTAGGTATTCTAGCCAAGGCCGTGATTCTCTCCATTCCTTCGAAGACGGTTGCGCTTGGTTCGTCTTGCCATTCTATTGATCGATTCTTGTACATTTATTTTGTTGAGATAGTTGGTAGTGGACTTTGTCTCCGCCCAACGATTGTATCATAAATATTCAAGTTGACTTTAATATTATTATTCTTTTCATTATGGATGAGATTTAGTTTGTCTTGGATTACTGTATTTTACAGCTTATGTATACATATAAGGCCCTGTACTTCGTATGTATACAGCTGGTATGTCTACGTACTTGGTCCTACGTATTTTAGAACTGGGGCGTTACAACCAACGACATGACTATGTCTGCTCTCATCAAAATCAAACGACGATATAATGAAACGACTGAACGTTTCATTGAACGGTTCCGTCGTAAAGCACTCAAAATGCCTCTCGGTACTCCAGATGCTTTAACTATAGACACTTACAAATCAAACTTGTTGTCTATAATCAGCATGTAGACAGAATTAATACAGTTCCAGGATTGGCCTTCTTTCATAATGAACGCCAAAGCCGCTGAAGAGAGCGCTGACAAATTCAAGCAATTAGGCATTCAAATGCCTAATCTTGACAAAGATGAATGTGTTACACAAAATAATAATGGCCGCCAGAACAATCACAAGAGCAAGGAGACTTTGGCCATTAACCTCAAAGGCAAAGAAGCCCTAGCCATTAATGTAAATCAGCCAACATCTACCCCTACAGCACCACCACAACAGGAACCTTGTCCAAAATAAGAATACTCTTTTGATAAAGATGATATCATGAGTATCTTTGATTGCCTCATCAAGAGCAATAAACTCCAACTGCTAGAACCTAAACGACCAGATGAAGGTGGTAAGACTGACCATCCTAAATATTGTGTTTACCACAGGTTTATTGGACATCCAACTCGAGCGTGCTATGTGCTCAAGGGTAAAATACAAGAGATAATCAATTCTGGTGCAATCACTTTCCAGCAAGACATGAAAACTGTAACGGCTAATGTCGTCTCTTTACAGTTTGGAGATTTTTCAGCTCAACTTGTGCAAGACGGCGTCATCCCCATTCCAAGAACTACTCTGAAAATTGTTAATCTTTCACCTGCACGAAAGGATGGTCTTGTTTCCCTGTCTACTGATAAAGGGAAGATCGTATGGATCTATATCACGATCCGCACCCGAGGTAGGGGCACGAGTACGTAGTTACGTCCAGCCTACGTCGTAGAATCGGCGGTAGAACGTTGTATATGTCGTCTATAAATACTAAAACTAGACAAATATAAGGGTACCTGTCATCTCCGTACGGAGGTATAATATGGCATAACTCAATCACAAGACAAACTAGGATAGATAGCACGAAATAGAAATATGATAGAAGGGAAAACTGAAAAAGAGTTCAAGATCCAACACAAGCTCAGAGATATAAACACATCACAGAAACTCAAAATATAATATAAAAACTACAGTCTGAAAGCACTAGCTGGATCGCAGTCCAGGCAAGCCTAACTAAGCTATACTAGTCAAGGGGTGCAACATCTAGTGGCTCTGCTGCCAGGTCAAAGTCCTGGCCTAGGTCTCCATCTGCCCCGACCCTATAGTAGGTCGAGCAGTCAGCCTCGGAATCATCTATAATATATCAACGGTATCCTGTCAGGAAAATGAGCAAGTACAATGCCGAAAGCAGTTCTAATATATTGACATATTCCATAAGAGACAGGTATAATGAAATACCAGACAAAATCAACAGGAAATATATAACAGGATGTGAGTACTGAATATCATAACATGGTGAAAAAAGTACTGAATGTAGAACTGAGAAGGATATATGATGTAATAAAGTAAATATAAAATGTGCCATGAATTATTAGAGCGTTATGTGATCGGCTTGGAAAATCGGACAGGCTATCCACTTGGCCCGGCAATCATAAGAAAATCTCTAGAAAGAGTTATGCCGGCCAACCTGGATAACGAGCACAAGGAATAAGATCTCGCTACACCCTACATGAAGTGAGGGTAGCACAAGCACAAGAATATAGTGACAGGGTACGTAATGACACGAGATTTCCTTAGAGGGTATCTACTCCCTCTCTGGAATCGGTGTCTATACAAGTACAGGGAACAAGGGATGCATGTACTAATATACCAAAAAAGTCCAGGAATAACATCTCATGACAGGATCCGACGTATACTAGTCCGTGAACCATCGTGCCAGGAATTAAGTAAGACACTACAACAGAATCGGATATAGAAGCTATCAACACATCGAACAACTATCAGAGAATGTACTCGTCTGTGGTCCTGAGCTGTCAGTGAAAATAGATGCTCAGAGTGATGTCACAGACCTAAAGATAAGATATCATGAGTTAATTAGGGTTTAACAGTGTATGACATGATTTCTAGTATATGTTATACAAATCTAGGTCAAACTAAGTCACACCAAGTCAACTAAGTCAAACTAAATCAAACTAGATCAAACTATGTCATGCTAAGTCAATCTAAGTAAATCTAAGTCATACTAAGTCATACTAGGTCTAACAAAGTCAATCTAGGTCAAACAAGATCAAAACAAATCAATCTAGATCATACTAGGTCAAGGGTTGACATACAGTTGACTTTTGGTTAATTGGTCATCTCTGGTCAACTTCTAATCCAATCTAGGTCAAACTGGCTAATGGTTGACTCATAGTTGACTTTTGGTCAACTGGTCAACTCCTAGTCCAATTTAGGTCCAATGTTGACTTGCAGTTGACTTTTAGTCAAAACAGTCAACCTTAGTTAAACATGGTAAAATCTAAGTAAAGTATCCTATTCCTAACCTTTATCTACCAAGATAACTCACTTCTAACCATTACCTACCAAGATA
Source organism: Iris pallida (assembly GCA_029216955.1). Classification (NCBI taxonomy): domain Eukaryota; kingdom Viridiplantae; phylum Streptophyta; class Magnoliopsida; order Asparagales; family Iridaceae; genus Iris; species Iris pallida. The sequence goes on along the minus strand of JANAVB010008800.1, from coordinate 3,320,781 downwards.
ATCCACTTCTAACCATTACCTACCAAGATAACCCACTTCTAACTATTACCTATCCAGATAACCCACTTGTAACCATTACCTACCAAGATAACCGACTTCTAACCATTACCTACCAAAGATAACCCACTTCTAACCATTACCTACCAAGATAATCCAAGTCTAACTATTACCTACCAAGATAACCCAAGTCTAACCATTACCTATCAAGATAACCCAATACCTTAGATACTAGGTAATACCCTTACCTTAGTAATATATATTACCTTAGGTTAGTAGATAACTCACTAACCTAGGCGAATAGATCCTACTAATACTTTAGACTAGTATCTAACCATCTATCTCAATATCCTACCAATACCTTACCCTTAGACTATAGGTAATCCCCATTATCTTGTCAATACCTTAGACATTACCTTAGCCTACTAATTTACCCTCTAAGATACTGATTTGTATCTTAGGATACCCACTCATCTATATCCTAAGATACTAACGTAGATACTAGATACTAGTATGATACCAACCTATATCTTACCCCAAGATATCATATACCTTGTCCTATTGATATCCTAATACCAATACCTTAGTTGTAAACCCAATACCTTAGTCTAGGTATACATACCTTAACTATCAAGATACCAATCTTAGATATCTAATATCTATCCTAAGCTACTAGCTAACCAATAACTTAGATATCTAACCTTAGTTACCTAGGTAAATATCCAATACCTTACCTTGTAATAAGGCAAACCCATTACCTTAAGGTAAGATAAACCATTACCTTGGTTGGAAACTAATACCTTAACCTCTAATACTAATACCTTAAATATCTAGACTCTAACCTTCCATCCTAAATATTAGATAGTCAATACCTTAGTAGCTAATACCTTAGTATAAAGTAAATTCCCTCTACCTTGTAGGTAAGTCCCCTTTACCTTGTAGATAAATACATTACCTTAAGGTAATAGGCAAATACCCAAAATATCCTAAGATACCACTATGGTATCTCAAGATATCACTCTATATCCTAACTTATATCTCTAATACAAGATACTAACCAACTCTAACATATAACTTCTAACCATATATTCTAACTTAGAAAACTAACACAACTAACATCCACCAACTAATATCTAACCATAGCATATATGTATATATATCCATCTCTAACTCTAACCAACTAACATATGTCATCTCTAACTAACAATAACATAGACTAACACAACTAAGTATCTAATTTATACAAGATATCACTATCTAACTTCTAAGATACCTCTAACCTCTACATAGATTCTAACATAACCACTAACATACTAACATATCCATACATACAACATCTAAATCCCTCTCCAATCCAACACTAACACACATACAAACACATATACCAAATCTACCCCCCCTCTCTTCTAACACACCCATACACATCTATATACAAACATAATACCACTCAACCAAAACACAAATCACTCAACAAACCACACTAGCCTCAAGTCAAATAGGATGACATGATCCTCCCAACTCTCTCACCTTACAACACACACTACACGACCATCTATACAACATCAAACACACACTAACACATATCCTCTGTCAATCTCACTTCTCTCCACTAACCACACACATCCTTATCTCATTCAAACACACACACTATACTAACATATATTATATAACAATAATATATATATATATATATATATATATATATATATATATACATATATATACTATATCATATATATTTTTGACAACCTATGATACCTACATTCACATAATATCCATACTAGGCTAATAGGTTACACAAAATGCCTATGTCACATAGTCACTCTTCTACTTAAAACCAATAATGTACAAATTGGACCTTTACTAAATTCTAGGATTAAATTATGTTGTAGCCCTTCGTATTAGCTTTCCGAAACTTCAAACGGATCGCATTTTCGTGTTCGGAAGCTCCCGGAATCGCGAAAACACCGAAACGCGTTCATCTTTCGGACAGCTGACACTCAAACAGTTTTACAGAAAGTTCTAGAACGAATTTGGCTTATTAAAATATATATTTGGAAAGCTAACTTCGATACGGTTCTTTTAAAAAATGGAAGATTAATCAAAGTTCTGAGCTAAAAGTTATGGTATTTCTAAGTTGCTCTGGCTATTAAAAACGTGGATAAAAATTATGACAAATTTGGGTTGTTTTGAACAAAAGAGACACATGTAGGCCAAGATACTTGGATACCAACATAGGTATCCAAATGAAACTCATTCTAACCATCCTAACTAAGATCAATCCACTCTCTAACCATTTTAAAACTGAATTTAAAACACAATTAATCCTATTAGGCAATAAACTAAACACATGGGGTGTCCTAATTTGGGATCTATCAAGTAGGACACAAAACACATATCTAAAATCCTCAAGAGAGCTCCAAATGGCCTCAAACTAGAATCTAAAGGGGGTACATGCATGGGGGTGGATCCTATGGATTCAAAACTAACTAATATGCATAGGAAATCAATTTAGAGGGTTGGTTTTACCTATTGGGAGTGGGATCCCAATGATACACTCAAAGGACACGGTTCCGACACGAAAGCTCCTCCAAAATGGACACCCTTCCTTGCTTCTTGCTCCCAATCCTTGCTAGCACCTCCTCCTTGGTTGAATGAGAAGAAATGATGGAAGATTGGAAGAAGAATGGAGGGATTTGGAGATCAAAATCAAGAGGGAAGCTCTCAAGTTTGGGGAAGAACAAATTTGGGGAAAAAAAGAGGGAAGTGTGAAATAAAAAAGAGGGACACCTCTCCCCCTATAGGTGGCTGTCCATACATGCCCTAATGGGCCTATATGAAATGTCCAAGATGCCCCTACAAGTCTCATTTGGGTCAACTTAAGTCATGACAAGGTTTGTGGTCAAAAAGGTCAAGTTCAAGTCTCTAATTTAACCATTCTAAGAAAGCAAGATTAGTCTAAACTTACTAACTTAATTAGTGGAGTTTGTGGCCATGACTAACTAATCTTGGGGTCCCGTCTAGAGTCTAAGCTACCCGGGTCACTAACACAAGTCGGAACGAGATGAAAATCGAACCCGACTTAACAAATCCCATAAAATTAATATTAAAATATAAAAATTTCCAAAATAATAAAATATAAAAAATAACCAAAATCATAATACATCAATTTAAATATTATTAAAATAATCTAAAATTTACCAATTAATCAAAATTCTAAATAATTCAAAAGTCACAAAATGACCAAAATATCCTTAGCCTAAAAAGTGGTAATTAGCTAATCTTATCACACGGGTTAGACCTCCAAGGTCATGGTTAGTCTCTAGGCTAAACAGTTCTAAGGTTACACTAGCAAAACATCAAAATTATAATACACTAATTTAAATAATTTTAAATTAATTAAAATTCACCATAAATTATTATTTAATATTAAACGATAGATTTTTACAAAAGTTCAAAATTACCCTCATTTTAGAAAAGTGATGGTTACAATCCATCCAGATTTAGTGGCGGACTTCGAAACACCAGCTTCTTCCACCAAGTCTAAGAAGGCCACTAAAAATAAATTATGTCATATGATTTCATTTGGTGAGCATTGTCTTCCACCTCTAACTGCTACCTTCATCTCGGCAGCAGATAATCCTTCTTCTTCTTCCACTGATAAGGCAACATTATCAAAATCAGAAGCCGAATACCAACCAGCTTTCCATCTGTACAGTCCATAATCTCGTGAACTCATGACAAAGATGGGATATGATCTACAAAAGGCCTCTGGTTTGAATCATGGAAAGGGATCTCATGTACCTCTTTCTCTATGTCTTTCTCACAACCAATCTCGGGTTGGTTTGAGTTACTGGACAAACTCTCTATCTTGTCGAAAGAAATCTTCCAAAAATAAGATCCAGGCAAAGAATTGTAATATGGTTTTCTTTGAGCCTGTATCCGAAGAAGAAGTCCTAACAGGTACCAGATCGGGGAAACCTTACCTAAGAGACTATTCAGAAGGTCAAGAAAACCCTGCTCCAGCTCTGGAGGTTCCTCAAGCATCATTTTCTCCTGCTGTCAATAATCCATCAGCTTCGTCACCCCAAATAGAGTCAACTCTTCCCAAACCAACGACAACCGACAAAGGAAAATAGCCTGTCCGTTTTGACAAAGTATTGAAGAACACTTCAACCTTGGGACTTGAGAAGCCGTATAACTTTAATATACTGGCTCAGCTGGCTAATACTCCGGCAAGATTGTCAATATTTGAGCTACTCCGTCTTTTAAGGAAGACTCGAGAAACATTGAGTGAAGCTTTGACGCAAGCTGATACTTGTCTAGCACTTCTCAAAAAACTAGAGGATGAGCCTATAACATGCCTTCATTGTCATAGTGTGATGGAACTGATGCCAAACATCACCTTTACACAAGATGATATACTGTTGGAAGATAATCGTCATGATCGACCCCTCTACTTCACGGGATATGTCGATACCATGAAGGTTGATCGTATCTTGATCGATCCTGGATCTGCACTTAGCATCATGCCAAAGACTCTACTAGATGCATTGAAGATTCTCGTACACAATCTTTCAACAACCATCACGACAATCTTGGGATTCAATTCTGGAAGAAGTGAACCTTTGGGAAAGATTCGCCTGAAAGTACAAATAGTCAATCTTCGTATGAAGGTTACTTTCTACGTAATTGATAATCACGGCTCTTACAATGCTTTGCTGGGAAGACCCTTTCTGCATGAGCATAATATTGTACCTTCTACTTTACATCAATGCTTCAAATATGTGGATGTCAATGGAGAAGTCCAAAAGGAAGTAGCTGATTTAAATCCTTTCAGGGGCATTGAATCATATTTTATGGACTCTCGGATGTGCAAAGAAAAGTTCATGAAAGTTGTATTGGCAATGGATAGTGAGGAAGATCAGAAATATACTTTAAAAGATGTTCTCATGATCCCCGTCAAAGGATGTGCTATTTGTCCCTCTTCTTCTCAGACATTGACTATACATCTTTCCTCCAATAACAAACAACCTCCTGCTGTAGAAAAGGAACAAAGGGAGCTCACCTCTTTTGAGCCTCTTGTTATCGATCTTCGTCGTAACAAACCTTCTCCTTCTCCTTCTCCTCCTCTGGTTATCAACCTTACTAAGCCTTCTGTAAAGGCTAAGAATCATGTTGTAAATGATGATGTACAAATCAATAAAGTAGCATCTCCTTTACAGTATACTGATGTCTTTTATTATACTCGATGTTATTTAAAAATGTTAGATAACTTCGAACCACTTGCCATAGGAGCAGTTGAAGCTTCCCGGAATGAAGTATTGCTTGAGCCAATGCAGGACTCCTTCTTCTTAGTTCCTTACAGGAAGAAAGATGAACTTCCTATACTTTTTAGTAAAGGAACGAAAAAAAAGATCACGCCCGATAGCGAGGAAGAAAATCACGATAACGGAAGACTTCAACTACGTCGTTATAGTCAGCAATCAAATGATATCATTCAAAAGATGGGCTATAATTTTAAAGCTGGTCTCAATAGCGGCAATGGAAGGTGAACTCCTATTCGTATTCTTGCTCCGAAAGGAAAATCACAATAATACTACAGCAAAACGAAGCAGGGATTAGGTTATACTTTACCAACTTCGACTCCAGAAGCTTCTGAATCCGAGAAAGAAGAATGATCTAACTATTCTGATTCTCTCTCATGGGATTCAGATACCAGTGTAGGGCACATCCATCGCGTGACTTTATCTTCTAATATGGTGACTGTCGAGTTCTCGGAAGATGACGAAGACTTTGTCAAAGCTTCTGAATCTGATCCTTGGACACAAAGGATGAATACTCAATGGATGCTTCGCTTTGAGCAACGTGAACCACCTACTGAAGATCAGTTGGTTCAAGTCAATATTGGAGATGAAATTGCCATAAAACCGATATTTATCAACAAAAGCTTCTCTGAAACAGATAAACAAGAGTTTTGGTATTTCTAGAGTCAGGAATACCCTTCCTCTTTAAATCCTCAATGGAGTCTATCCAAATCATCAATTCCATCTTTTGAAATCCAGCTGTTTTAAAAGATATCTTTTTTATCATAAATATCTCATCTTTTTAGGTATGATATCCTGTCTTTAAGTCCTAACCGATTTAAAAATCATTTATAGAAAAATGAGTTCACGTCCACATTACCTCTGAATTCTATTTTCTATATCAATAGATTCACGTCCATATTACCTCTGAATTCTATTTTCTGTATCAACGACTTATTACGTCCACATTACCTCTAATAAAGTCATATTTTGAAATGACAATACTCTGAGTTATATTCTGTCACGTCTACATTACCTCTGAACAGATATAATTAATATTATCATTTTCTTTTAAGAGGATATGTCATGTCCGGTACCTCTGAACATATTTTCCTATCCTTATCTATTACTTATATCTACTATGGGTATATAATAAGTAATAGAATCATAAAAAGAGCATTATTTTATTGCCATAATGTTCAAAATATCAAAAAAAAGTACATCATTTAAAAGACAAGAAGATAAAAAGATCCTATAGACTGCTTCATTGGGGAGGCTGAGTGCTGAGATCAATGATTAATCTTTTCAAATTCTCTGCCCTCTCTACTCTGGAGTCAAGTACCCTTTGTCTTGCGAGAGCTCTCCCGGATTCTGGATCAAAAGGTTACAGCATTTTTGCTCGACATTCTAATTTTGCACCTTCAGTCTGAATAAGATCATCCCGTTGCCTCCTCAGGTCATCTAATTGGCTCGCAGCAATTTGATGCATCTCCAATACTTCTTCTTCGCGTCGTCAAGCTGCTTTAACTGCTTCTTGGAGCCGAGCCATTTTAATTTCTAGTTCTTGGAGACGAACTTGATATTCAGCAGCTTCTTTTTCCTTCTCTACAGCTTCAGTTTTATAACGTTTAACAGAAGAAGTTGTCTCGACAATACGAGATTCCAACTCTGCAGAACGCTGTAAGAAAGCTACCACGAAAGCTTCAAATTCTGTCCTTCATATTACAGCTTCGCGAGCCATCACTTCGCATTCAGTATCTACAAGTTTCTGGATGTTTCCTCTTGTTAGATCTTTGTAAGACTTGATTGATTCTTCAAGTTCATTCAAAATATGATCTAAATAATTGACTCTATCCAGATCTTCAATCTTGCGGATAGCTCTGATGATGAAGGAGGAAGGGCCCCTTACTGATTCATAAGGTTGGTCTTTTTCTATGAACATTTGAATTAGAGGCTTTAGAGAAGTGAAGAAAGTATTAGTATAAGCTTCAACCATAGCTCTATTCTTTGCTGAGATCCCCGGGGTAGCCACTTCTATTGGAATTCTTGCTTCTGAAGTAACTGGAGGAACTACAGATTATACACTAGGAGATCTGAGTACTAGCATCATAGAAGAACTACCCTCTCCAGTTTGGGTCCCCATATCCAGAGGAGCCATAGCCGAGCTGAAACTGAATGTGGTCGATGCAGCTTTCACAAGTGTCCCCACAGGACCCACTGTAATCAAGATGCACAGTTATCACATATAAATTACAGAAATTAAGGTAAATAAAAGTCAAAATTTTACCTGACCCTGGAAATATATATAGGATTTCACGCAACATGTCCAAATCAGAACGGAGTCTGGCCATGGTAGATTTAGACACAGCTGCCTGACTACTTCCAGCGTCGGAACCGCCTGATAAGAAACGGCTACTTCCGACCCCTGATTCTGCTTGTTCAGTTGGGACAATCACTTCTGTATCCTTGACCTCAAAAGTTTGGTTGATGGAAGTTTGAATCTCTGCAGTATTAGTGTTGAGATTTTCATTGATCCCAACATCTTCAGGAGCCATGACCTGATTTTCATGATCTTCAGTTTTATCATGTTTCTTAGGCTCATAAGTTTTTGGACTTGAAAGCCCCTTTTCAACAACAAGATGCTCTTCATCTTCAATAATAGTATGGCATTCTTCAATTGGTAATGTTTGATTCGGCAGGATTTTTACTGAAATCTGGTCTCCTTCAACGGTGCTTGTAGAATCATCCTCAAATGCATCACCGTAATCACAGTCTTCAAGAGCCGCTATTATTTCTTGATCCTCTTGAGAGTGAGTATGAGCTTGGGGTACGAAAGGAACAGCGACATCAGGATTGGATTCTGTGAAAGGCAACTCGTTCTCGGGAAGTGTAGACTTTGGGACTCCTGGAGTTGGAGATGACATTATAATTCCCGCGGCAGCTAGCACGGTCACGTGAATCGTCATTTGTGTAACTATGGGCTCCAAAATTCCTTCTGTAATGATCGAAGCTGGAGTGGTAACCTCTGCAGATAAAAAAGGGGGGAATTAGTGTTAATATGTTACTCAATCAAGATCACATTGAAGGAATATTAAAATTTACCTGGTGGAGGTGGTATATCTTGTGAAGGCAATATTTCTTGATGATCTTTTGGAGACACTATTAATCTCCTTTTGGCCTTGCATACCAGAGGTGTTTCATTTTCTTTTCAACCTCATAAAGGTCAACTTGTACATTGGATTCTCTAATAACCTCTTCTTGGGCAACTGGGTTGCATCTTGGAACTAAAGAAGGAGTTGCCTCTCCTCCACCAGAGGATGCTCCGGTGTGCATCTATTTTGTTTGGGACTGCGTGGTCCTGGTGGTAGGCTGCTCTGCAATGACTAGTGTAGTCTTCTTTCTCTTTCCTACAACCATAGGAGAAGAAGGAAGATCATTAGAATGAGAAGGGGATGATGACTCTCCAGTCTTTCTTTTTCTTCCAAGTCCTTTTGCTGGGGACTTCTCCTTCCGTATCTTCAATGATACATCTAGTGGTTCGTTGACTTCATCATAAAAGCCTACGAGGGAGACTTCCAGAGGTTCAGCAGCGGGTTCGTGATTCTCTTCATCTCTGAAGGATCGTGCAGTGTGAACTCCAGCTCTTGAACATCTATTACTGGCAAAGCTGTCAGCCAGATTAAATTTTTTGAAAAAGGTATTGGCTGAAGTATAAAAATTTGCGTATGTATATAACATACGCGGGCCTATCTGAGAGACATGAGGCATCAAGAATATGGCCTTAGTCCCTCTTGCATGATAGTATCTCCAAGCTCTGGCACCGTCTATTAGGTAACCCTTCACCTGTAAACAGGTGGTGGCATTACCTACATGCAGTTGATCATAACCAAACTGTCGGAAAAATCGGCTTGGTAAGTACGGTTCTAGAAAGAACTCGCCTTCAAACCAGTAAACTAAATGTGAAGGCCGAATTGTCTTCAACCACGCGAATTCAGTCGAAGACAGACGGAGAGATGCTGCTTCTAGGTCCATGAGTTATGGAGGAAGATTCTTATATCCTTGAGGAGGAGGAACACATTAAAATCTCCATCCAGACCCTCGGTTTAAAGCTCTTCGACATTCTGACCGCACATTGATGTTCCATCGAGCATTGGAATAATGTCTGATAAAGTCACCTCCGAATGCACCCATATCGGGGTCCATCAAGTCAGGATAATGTAATAACAACCACCTAAATAGATATGTGTATGGCATTTCGGTACGAGGGAAGTCGTCCCGAGAATTTTTATCATACACCATGGTGTTAACGAAAGAACGCAAGCCAGCATTCAAGCAACATGTCATCGCCGAAAGAAGATCCATCTTGTAGCCGAATACTAGACGTACTGTGGCAAATAGCACACCTCGATGGAATCGGTCGACGGTACTGGCTCCAGGTATCACAAACTGTTGTAACCATAAAGAGAGGAAACCCGCCATATGGGCTTCTTAAGACATGGTTCTGTAACCCTGTCTAAGATAAATATTGATTTTAGTACCAGCAGTAAAGGGGTACCAATCTATATCCAAGATGTTATCATGGTGCTTAGTTTTCTCTATCAATTTTTCTACATCGCTGCGGTCGAGCGGTTTGAAGAAACAAGGATTATAGGCTTGACTTTCAATAATCTTTTCTTCATGAGGATGCCCGAGAAACAAATATGGCAGCCATTTGGTAATATAGAAAGTCCCTTTGAAAGCACTTTTATAATAAAGGAAACAAATCAGATAGTGGCATAATAATTTTTCGAACACAGCCACCATCTTAGGGTTCTCTGTAGAGAGAGTATCCAATTCCTCATTCGTTGGCACATATTCTTCATAGGGGTTTTCACCCATTGGCAAATGTGAAAGACACTTCATTTCATGAAGAGAGAAGCTAATTTCCCCGTGAGGTGTCATGAAGGCACTGGTCCTCTCATTATATCTTTCAACTAAAGCCAGAAATATGAGAGCATTTGGGCGAAAGCCATGAGCAGTGGTCCAAATCGGATCATAGAGTTCTAATTCAAGGAGTTTATCCTTAAAATAATCTAAAACCCAAACCACTACACTGCTCCAGCGTTTCATGTCGGGATTCACTAAGCCCGTTAAGCGCATAGTCTGATCTGGGTATCTTCCTTCAGCCTTCGCAAAATGTTCGCGAAAATAGGTACTCGGACGAAAAGCAACATTGATGAATCTTCAGGAGGTATGCAGCTTGGTCTCAAACCTCTCAGATGGGAGCTGTATCTCTCCGAAGTGCTGTAGAACAAATCCTTGTTCTGTGGGCCCAATCTGTAGCATATCCTCCCGACTCTGGCCTGTTGAATCGGGGTCAAGTCCCATGCCATACGGCAAGGATAAATAGAAAATGCATATCGAGACAAAGACAAGTATCTCGACATTTCTGGAAGGTATATGATTCTATCCCCACATTGATAAAATCTGTCTTCTTTCTTCGCTTTGGGCTGGGATGCCTTCTTGATCGCCTCTCCAAATAAGAAAGCTGGTTTTACTTTGATACCCATAAGTTGATAGGTCAATGTGACAAACTATCTTAGTTAGGAGTATCAAAGAATTTGAAATTATATACTTAAACATAGCTTGTACTAAAGTTGAATGGATCAGATATCTTACTATGTAAATATCAAATAGATCCAGGTCTAAAGTTTACTCTTGCTATGACTTCATGAAGTATTGAACAGATTAAGCATCTTATTATGCATATACATGATATACATATTTATGTACCTGTCATTTCTATAAATTATGCTAAAGAACTGGTAAAGCACGATCTTGTAAATTTTAAGATGAACAGGTACTTGCAGCTACATTTCAAGACATTAAAAGAGTCTAAAAGACAAAAATGTGGTTCTTGATCATAAAAGAACTTTACAGATCTCTTGACGAAGAGACTGTTTACTCTTGACGAAAAGTTTGTCTAGAAAATTATTCCTAGAATCATCGAGGGGGATGGGGTTAAGCCCATAGTTTAATCACCAGCAGTGGCAACCCAACCGAGTCTGACTGGAGATCCCAAGAAGCGGTTCAATGGGTAGGAACAAGCTGGACTAGGTGATAATTATGGAACACTAACCTTGAGATTAAATTCTCTTTAAAATAAAAGCCCAAGAGGCTGTACATGTGTACATTGATACCCCATCCCTATGGGACAGTATTCCTTATGTGATATGGATAGGGTGAGTTTAAACTCTTAATAAGTCCAAGCATGATATGCAGGGTTGATTCCTATCACCAACCCTTGAGGACTTACCTATAATAGAGGTCATGAGGGCCGTGACTATAGGACAGGGCGATCCTAGACAACTCTCATGAATATATAAAAGTGCGCATGTCCAACCAAATGCGCCACCCGATACACCCAAGTACCTATAGCGTACTATGTGTGCTATTGTCTGAATCCGGTACAAGAAGACTGATTCAAGGCGTAGTCCATCAAGCTCTTCTTCAGACAAAGACAATAGTCACTACGTGAGATTCAAGGCTGTAGTCCATCTCATTTATGCATAGTATATATGTAAAACCCCTAAATTTTTGGGAGTATTTTTTGTTTTGTTATTTAAAAAGACTTAAAAATTAATTTATACAATTTATGATTTTTTTTATTTATTTCATTAGAAATGATCTTAGCCATTGTTGAATTTTGGAACACAAGACTACCATGAATTTTGGCACGAAAGATGTAGCAGTGTGCCTTGATTAGTGTACTAGCCACGCCGGAGGAAGCCTAGCCATGGTGATATCCAAATTAGAAAAACCAGACCAAATTGTGAATTGACTTATTTAAAGTATTTTAATTAAATATTATTTTATATATTGATTTTTAGATGACCCGGTTGGACCAAACCAGTCCGAACTAGGTCCGAACCAAATTTAAGCCCATGTAGGCATGGGATGGGATCAAGGTGGCCATGTAGACATATTTTATGTACGTAGAAATATTTTCTAAGTTATTTTAGAATTTTATGTACAATTTCTAATTATTTAAATATTTATACAATTATTGGTATTTTATTATTAAAAATATTTTGTAACACGTTGTACAATTTTCTCGACTCAAATGAGGGTGTGTGGTAAGTTCACCCATTGGACTTTTTTTTTATTAAAGTTAATTTATGGTGACTAAATAAACAGATTTATTCTATTAGATATTATTATTATTATTTAGTTAATTTTATTGTCAAATGAATTTAACTATATATGTACAGAAGTTTAAATTGATTTATATATGGGTAGATAAGATTAAAATTTTCATTTGGATTTTATGGAGATATATATATATATATATATATATATATATATATATATATATATATATATAAAGAAAAATATATATATATATATATAGATAAGAATATATAGATAAGAATACGATAAAGCAAAAGAAAAAATATATATAACACAAAGTGTGGTCGGCCCCACATGTGGGAACCGACCACAACATTAGCAAGTAGCAGCAGCTGCTTTGTGCGCCCTCCATTAATAGCTAGCAGCAGCACCATTGTGCCAACCCCCCCAACCTTATATAATATATATATATATATATATATATATATATATATATATATGTCCGGCGGGCCTAGCTCTAGTGGTTAGGAGGGTTGGCTCCCCTAGCGGTGGGCTAGGTTCGAGCCCTCCCTTCCCCACCCGAGGTGGCTGGGCGGCTTTGGCCGCGGCCTCGGGTTGGGGGCCCCTTGCCGGATACCCCACCCCCCCTGGCCCCCCCCTCCCCGGGTTACCCCCCCACCCCCGGACCCCCCCCCCCCCGGGCCCCCCCCAAAAAAAAAAAAAAAAAAAAAAAAAAAATATATATATATATATATATATATATATATATATATGACTCTAAAGAAAACCTAATCTCCTCCTCCTTCTTCCTCTCTCCTTCCTTCCTCCTCTCTCCTCCACCCTCGGCCAACCTATCCCCTCCGTGAGCAGAGCAGCACCCCGCGACAATGGCAACAGAAACGACAACAACAACAACAGAATTCAACTTTAAGGTACCTAAATTCTCCGTTAGATTTCTCTCTCGATTCTAGCCCATTTTTAGATCCGTAAATTCGTGTGGAAGGCCCACATGACCCTCATCCTCCAGGTGGATTTCGACATGGCCATCCAACTTGCTCGAAAAATCGAGACGAAGTTGGAGAAAAAACCACTTTTCTGGAATATTAAAAAATATTTTAAAACATCAACTTGTCGACCACTTTTCTTTCTGTACAATAGGATTATGTAGAAACTAATTGAAGACAGTCAAAGACAACATGACCGAGATTGTAACGCATCTTCTGAATTCACTTTTTATCTAGTATGTAAAAAGATACACGCTGTTAAAGTTTCACAAAAAATTGTAAATTCTGTTTTCAAAAAGTAGAAAAACACTCGATACGACGTGCGTTCCGACAAACCGGACGACGTGGTCGAGCACTTTATGCATCAAAAGGTGCGTAAAATTCTGTTTTCAAAAAGTAAAAAAACACTCGATACGACGTGCGTCCCGACAAACCGGACGACGTGGTCGAGCACTTTATGCATCAAAAGGTGTGTATGGATGTTGTCGACGTGTGGAAACTGACAGAACCCGATTTTGTTGCATATGCGCGACAAAATCAGTACGTATCCGTCAATATACCCCCGTATCGACCCTTTCCAAATTAAGTCACAACTTTGTGTACACTCATCAAATTGCGACAAAACTTGCGCCATTGGACTCGAAATATTTTTCTAGTCTTGTGAGCCAAGTTTGGTTCAATTCTAAGAAGGTTGACTGGGACGCCATTTTGGCGGGCCCACAATCCCACTCAACGGGCGATTTTGTGCACAGCCCACCGGAATCCAAAATTTGATATACCGTTGGGTTCGCCTCATCAAAACAAATCCGTAGACATGTAGTTTGATGACTTTAGAGACCGTAGGTTTTGGCGCACATTTCGGTGCAAGACGGATCCAACAGCGGACATCGTTTTGACCCAAAATTTACGATTTTGTCCCTGTTCCAAAATTTAACTTTTGGACAGGCATTTCCTAGGTATAACTTATATTCCAAACTCGTTCGTGATGTTTGTTGCAGCATCCAGAGTCATCTGCGAGATTTGGCTTTTTTTGCTTTATTTATTTGCCGGTTCGAGCTACTGGATTATTCCCTTTTGCACATAACCTCAGGCAAGATACCTTGCCATAATTTACTGTTTATTAGTCTGCATTTATTTATTGCATATCACTGTTCTTTTATTTCTAGTTCTTACAGTTCTAGATTTACTACATGTTCAGTGATATTAGCTTATTTGTTATTATCCTTTGATTACATGTGGACCTGGAGTTAAGAGACTACCGTCTGTAGTGTATTGCATATCCTTTGACACAGTTGTACCATAAAAATGTGTGAGATGAGTAGCATGTAGAGGTCCTTACGTGTGGGCTGATCCTCCATGTGCATGCGTTAGGACTAACTGCTAATAGAGGCATGTTAGGAGACTTAGCAGTTAGTAAAGGTATATGAGACATGGATGTGACTCTGTTAGGAATTAGGGGGAAGAACAGTTCCTTAATGTGTGGGTCCTTATGCACTTTCCTATTACTGATACTGCTGGCCTCTGACATTCGAGGAATGTTATGCTTTGAGGTCCCTGGTATCCTGATGGGGCCATACCTGAGATTACTGATACTGCTGGCCCCTGACATTCGAGAAATGTTATGCTTTGAGGTCCCTGGTATCCTGATGGGACCATACCTGAGGTTTCTGCTACTGAGCTAGATACCCATGCGTTGGAGGTTTGTTCTTAACTGCATAAACACCGTAGTACGGTTAGATTACCTTATTATTGTCTTATCACTTATTTTTTTGTGGCATATTTTGTATTCAGTATTTATGGCATGTTCTTCCTGTATCTTGTTATGTCCCTCTGAGGACCTGGTTATCTCTCCAGGTGTGTGTGCTTCTGTGATATTGCAGATGTTCTAGCCGAGGTCGCGATCTTCTCTATTCATTCAGAGATGACGTGTCTTGGGTCTTCCTTTGCTACTCCCGCCAAATCATTTCAGTTTCATGTATATTTTTCCATACTTGTTGGTAGTGGATTTGTCTCCGTTCAACGTATTGTACAAAGACTTATTACAGTTGATTATATGATATCTTTTATTCTTTATTTGTGGATGAGGTTATATTACTCTTGGTTTACTGCATTTTACAGCTTACATATATTTATTATACGGCTGGCATGTCTATGTTCCTAGTCCTATGTATTTTGGGACTGGGACGTTACATGTTTTTGTGGTGGCCCATGCAGGTCGAGTTTGTCACTTCGGTTACGTTATTGTACCATGTGAGCCTGCAACATAGGATTAGAATCTAGGAATCTCATCCATACAGCTTGACCTCTTCCCTTGGCTTCAAATTTCGGACTCTCGTTCGACTTTCTTGAATTGCATCTTGCTTGATTCCTTTCTACCATTGATTCCTATTTTCGTGCTTAGTGTCAACTAGGAAGATGACTACACTAGTATATGCTCATAGGTCAAACATATGGCTAGAATAGTTATATTGGCAATTGGAATACATTTAAGACTCTAATTGAGTTGAAACGTTTTTTAAAAAAGTGTAAAAAAATATAAAATTTAAGAAATTGATTGGATTTTTGAGTTTTGATATTTATGATTTATTGGGTTATAGCTGTACATCTTTGAAAAAATATAAAATTTATTTGATTTTTGAGTTTTGATGTTTATGATTTATTGGATTATAGTTATACACCTTTGAACAGTTATAAATTGGGTTTGAAAATGATCTTAGATTTCAAATGTGGTTGTAGAAATTATTTAAATTTGCGTCGTACAACTTGTAATTTTCGTGTTTAGTAAATTTTGAATTTTAAGTGGAAGTAATGATGGTAAATTTTGGTTTAAAATATTTGAAAGCTATGAAAACAATTTTTTAAATTTTTTATTTTAAATTGTGTCCTATGATTGAGGATTTACAAATCTATTTAGATTTTGGGTTCTTGAAATTTTTTTTTGTGAATTTGGATATCAAATTTCGTAAAAAAAAATTATTTTATTTCATGATTGATAAGATTGTTTGAAAATTTAGTTTAATGTTGGATTACTAATATCACAAATTTTTGAAATAAAATATAAATAAATTAATGATGTGATAAGGTTGTTTTGATTGATCAAATAAAGTTACAATTTAAAAGTTATGATTATGTTGGAATATCTTAGTATGAATAGAAGTTATAATTGATGTGTGCATTAAAATATTGAGCTAAAATTTTGATATTACTTTGTATGTGCTAGAAATTTTTATCTGGGGAGCTATTAATTTTATAGAGTTTTAAAGTTATGATTGATTATGGATATTTTATATCTAGATTCATGATTTATGAACTCTTGAGTTTAAAAGTTGAATTGAAAATGTAAAATTTTGAAAAAGTCAGTAGTAACATGATAAAAACTTGCTTTGAGATTTATGATAGTGATTTAAAATTTTTTATGATAAATTTGAACGGCTTGGAGTGAATACAAATTTTGGTAGTGTATTTTAGAAACTTTTATTGAGAAACCTTTGGAGGAAGCTTGAGTTAAAATTTTAATGGTAGGCCATCAAGATAGCTCTAATAAGATAGATGTACTCCACACTAATTGCTATATCACCCATGACCATGATAGTAGTATGTACACAAGTGTTGTTAGTCATCTACCAAGCTATGTGACTGTATTTTTACCTTGGCTTACTCGACATTCCTTCAATTCTAGATCTTTTAATTGTGACCTTCTAACCCATTCGCATTTGAATAATAATTTAATGGTTCCTTGACTGTATTCATCTAGAAGACTATCTTCTCACTAGAACTGTGCCCCTAAATTATTATTTTTACTGGATTCTTTAATTAATTTTATTTCATGCTTTAACTTGATCTTCTTTATTTTTGTGCATTAATTATCACCTCGTGAACTCCCACTTTCTATTTTAGATCTTTTGGCGTCCCTTACCATAACTTGGATATTTGGAGCACAACACTAGACTTTTTCTTCCAACAAATTTCATATGTAAGACCTAGACGAGCCCACCTTCCAGTAGACATATCATGTCCCACCAAAACCCATCTCCTTGTACTCTATTTCTTGATATGACCTTCTGATCAAAATGGTCAAACTATAATCTTTACCATGATACCGATATATTTTTCGACCACGGATAGGGATTCAACCTCGACTCAATTCTTTCGACCCGATATGTGATTTTGTTCTACTTAATTTCTTAAATGCTTAAAATTGTGCTTTATCTTGATTGCTTGACCCATTGTTCCATCACACTACTAGTTTAACTTTTGTAAGTTGGGTAGAATACCTCACGGCCCAACAAAGCCTTTATCCTTGTGACCCATGTTGATAAGTTTGCTCAGACTATAATTTCAGAGAACCCTAACTTAGCTAGTCAACCAAGCCAACTGCACAGGCCCAAACTTCGGGCATAAATTAGATTTTAAAAGATCCTAGACTATTTAATTTCCTTCATCAGTACCTCCCTTGCTCATATTTTGACTATCTCATGCTGCTAATGTAGCTTCAGTTTTGCAAGCTTATTTCGTTATCAAGCTTGATCATAACATATTTTATTGGATGCACCCACTAACATATTGTCTAATCAGAACCGGTGCATGATGGTCTGATCAACCTATTGCACTTTGGTTCGCTTTTTATATATTATTCTACGTGGAGGGAGACATAGTTAAACTTGCCTTAGAGTCTCTTTCTCGACAGCTTTGACAACTCTCATTTGAATTATTTTTGTCGCCTATGAACCTCGTATTTCGTACTAAATAGCATCGTCTTTGAACACTTTATTGTTGTTGACTTTACTTACTTTAGAAAGACCACACACGGTACTTGATAGACCCAAGATATCATCTTTAGTTGCCCTATCAGTTATTTATACACAAGTGTAAATAGCCACCGATCGACTCATGTGGCTATATCCTCGCCTTTAACTACTCCTCATTTTCTCAACTCTAGAATTGTTATCGTGCCCTCCCAATTACTCTTAAGCACTCGAGAATGATTCTAATCGTTCACTTAATCAAACCCTCGACCAAGACGATTAGTATCCAGTTCTCCCTTAAGGGATCACATTTCCTAAATGTCTAATTTATTCTCTTTGGTCTACTCAATTCCTTAATGTTCTCTAAAATTGGATATTCAAAATTTTGTTACCTTCACTAGCAATCCTTATTTGAATTCCATAACCATGATATAATTTTGTATATATCGACTCCACAATTTTCTATTGCATGGTGGTGTTGAACGCCGTTTTATCGCCTCCACCAAAATTTAATTGTATGTTGGTACTGATAAACTCTTCATATTCCCTCAAACCTATCTACCCTATTAATCCTAAATTTCAAGGACGGAATTCTTGTAAGTTGGGTAAGATGTAAAATCCCTAAATTTTTTGGAGTATTTTTTGTTTTGTTATTTAAAAAGACTTAAAAATTAATTTATGCAATTTATGATTTATTTATTATTTTATTAGAAATGATCTTAGCCATTGTTAAATTTTGGAACACAAGACTACCATAAATTTTGGCACGGAAGATGTAGCAGTGTGCCTTGATTAGTGTACTATCCATGCCGGGGGAAGCCTAGCCATGGTGATGTCCAAATTAGAAAAACAGACCAAATTGTGAATTGACTTATTTAAAGTATTTTAATTAAATATTATTTTATATATTGATTTTTAGATGATCCGGTTGGACCAAACCAGTCCGAACTAGGCCCGAACCAAATTTAAGCCCATGTAGGCATGGGATGGGACCAAGGTGGCCATGTAGACATATTTTATGTACGTAGAAATATTTCCTAAATTATTTTAGAATTTTATGTACAATTTCTAATTATTTAAATATTTGTACAATTATTGGTATTTTATTATTAAAAATATTTTGCAACACGTTGTACAATTTTCTCGACTCAAATGAGGGTGTGTGGTAAGTTCACCCATTGGAATATTTTTATTATTATTTTATTAAAGTTAATTTATGGTGACTAAATAAACAGATTTATTCTATTAGATATTATTATTATTATTTAGTTAATTTTATTGTCAAATGAATTTAACTATATATGTACATAAGTTTAAATTGATTTATATATGGGTAGATAAGATTAAAATTTTTATTTGGATTTTATAGAGATTTATATGATATATATATATATATATATATATATATATATATATATATATATATATATATATATAAGAATAAGATAAAGCAAAAGAATATATATATATTAAATATATATATATATATATATATATATATATATATATATATATATATATATATATATATATATATATATATATATATATATCTTTTGCTTTATCTTATTCTTATATATATATATATATATATATATATATATATATATATATATATATATATATATATATATATATATATATATATATAACACAAAGTGTGGTCGGCCCCACATGTGGGAACCGACCACAACATTAGCAAGTAGCAGCAGCTACTTTGTGCGCCCTCCATTAATAGCTAGCAACAGCACCATTGTGCCGAGCCCCCCCAACCCTTTATATATATATATATATATATATATATATATATATATATATATATATATATATATATATATATATATATATATATATATATATATATATATATATATATATGGAGCGGATCAAAAGCCCCCCTTAGAAAACCCCCTAAAAAAACCCCTCACTCTAATTCATAATATTAATGTTAATATTAATGTTAATGTTAATATTAATTTTTTATTTTGTAATATTAATGTTAATGTTAATATTAGTATTAATGTTAATATTGATGTTAATGTTAATGTTAATGTTAATATTAATTTTAATATTAAGTTTAATGTTAATTTTAGTATTTAATGTTAATATTAACATTAATATTAACATTAACATTAATATTCACATTAAATTATGGATTATAGTGAGGAAGGTTTTTAGGGGGTTTTCTAAGGGGGATTTTTGATCCGCTTCCACATATATATATATATATATATATATATATATATATATATATAAAAATATATATATATATATATATATATATATATATATATATATATATATATATATATATATATATATATATATATGACTCTAAAGAAAACCTAATCTCCTCCTCCTTCCTCTCTCCTTCCTTCCTCATCCTCTCTCCTCCACCCTCGGCCAACCTCTCCCCTCCGCGCGTAGAGCAGCACCCCGCGACAACGGCAACAGAAACGACAACAACAACAACAACAGCAGAATTCAACTTTAAGGTACCTAACTTCTCTGTTGGATTTCTCTCTTGATTCTAGCCCGTTTTTAGATCCGTAAATTCGTGTAGAAGGCCCACATGACCCTCTTCGAGATCCTCCAGGTGGATTTTGACATGGCCATCGAACTTGCTCGAAAAATCGAGACGAAGTTGGAAAAACCCACTTTTCTGGAATATTAAAAACTCTTTTAAAACATCAACTTGTCGGCCACTTTCTTTCTGTACAACAGGATTTTGTAGAAACTAATTGAAGACAGTCAAAGACAATATAACCGAGATTGTAACGCACCTTCTGAATTCACTTTTCATCTAGTGTGTAAAAAGTTACACGTTGTTAAAATTTTATGAAAAATTGTAAATTCTGTTTTCAAAAAGTAGAAAAACACTCGATACGGCGTGCGCCCCGACAAACCGGGCGACGTGGTTGCGCACTATACACATCGAAAGGCGCATATGAATGTTGTCGACGTGTGGAAACTGACAGAACCCGATTTTGTTGCATATGCGCGACGAAATCAGTGCGTATCCGTCAAGATACTCCCTTATCGACCCTTTGCAAATTAAGTCACAACTTTGTGTACACTCATCAAATCGCGACGAAACTTGTGCCATTGGACTCAAAATATTTTTTTGGTCTTGTGAGCCAAGTTTGGTTCAATTCTGAGAAGGTTGACAGGGACGCCATTTTGGCGGACCCACAATCCCACTCAACGGGTGATTTTGTGCACAGCCCACCGGAATCTAAAATTTGATATACCGTTGGATTCATCTCATCAAAATAAATCCGTAGACATATAGTTTGACGACTTTAGAGACCGTAGGTTCTGGCACGTATTTCGGTGCAAGGCGGGTCCAACGGCAGACATAGTTTTGACCCAAATTTACGATTTTGTCCCTGTTCCAAAATTTAACTTTTGGACAGGCGTTTCCTAGTATATCTTATATTCCAAACTTGTTTGTGATGTTTGTTGCAGCATCCGGAGTCATCTGTGGGATTTGACTTTTCTTACTTTATTTATTTGCTGGTTCGAGCTACTGGATTATTCCCTTTTGCACATAACCTCAGGCAAGATACCTTGCCATAATTTACTGTTGATTAGTCTGTATTTATTTATTGCATATCACTGTTCTTTTATTTCCCGTTCTTATAGTTCTAGATTTACTACATGTTCAGTGATATTAGCTTATTTGTTATTATCCTTTGATTGCACGTGGACCTAGAGTTAAGGGACTACCATCTGTAGTGTATTGCATATCCTTTAACACAGTTGTACCACAAGGATGTGTGAGATGAGTAGCATGTAGAGGTCCTTGCGTGTGGGCTGATCCCCCATGTGCATGCGTTAGGACTAACTGCTAATAGAGGCATGTTAGGAGACTTGGCAGTTAGTAGAGGTATATGAGACATGGATGTGAATCTGTTAGGCATTGGAGGGGAAGAACAGTTACTTAACGTATGGGTCCTTATGCACTTTTCTATTACTGATACTGATGGCCTCTGACATTCAAGAAATGTTATACTTTGAGGTCCCTGGTATCCTGATGGGGCCATACCTGAGATTACTGATACTGCTGGCCTCTGGCATTTGAGGAATGTTATGCTTTGAGGTCCCTGGTATCCTGATGGGACCATACCTGAGATTTTTGCTACTGAGTCAGATACCCATACGTTGGAGGTTTGTTCTTAACTGCATAAACACCGTAGTACGGTTAGATTACCTTATTGTTGTCTTGTCACTTATTTTCTTTGTGGCATATTTTATATTCAATATTTATGGCATATTCTTCCTGTATCTTGTTACGTCCCTCTGAGGACCTGGTTATCTCTCCAGGTGTGTGTGTGCTTCTATGATATTGCATGTGTTCTAGCAGAGGTCGCGATCTTCTCTATTCATTCGAAGATGACGTGTCTTGGGTCTTCCTTTGCTACTCCCCCCAAATCATTTCAGTTTTATGTATATTTTTCCATACTTGTTGGTAGTGGATTTGTCTCCGTCCAACGTATTGTACAAAGACTTATTACAGTTGATTATATGATATCTTTTATTCTTCATTTGTGGATGAGATTATATTACTCTTGGTTTACTGCATTTTACAGCTTACGTATATTTATTATACGGCTGGCATGTCTACGTTCCTAGTTCTACGTATTTTGGGACTGGGGCGTTACAATATAACTGCCCAGAAATTTTCTTACTCTTCTCATCTCTTGTTTCTTTCCTTCTACTACCTTGGAACTTGACCTTTTGGGGGGGATTGTTGGCAACATATGTTGTTTTGAGCAAAAGCTCAAGTCCAATTTTCACTTAGAGATTCAAGGCTCCTCCTTATTTATTTTTGACCATTATAAACCCAATAAATTGGTAATGTTTGACATCTTAAATCCTGTCCATATACATTGTATCACTTGTTTTTTATTTGAATTATTTGTAACGTTTAATTCTTTATTTGCTGGATTAAATTGCTTTCAATCTCCATTACTCCATGACCGTTGGATAAAAGCCTATATATTGAGGCCTATCTCAATACTTCGAGATATACCAAAAATTCCTTTATGAATACTCTCTTCTCTAATCTCGTCTTTTTCGATCCGAGCTTTCCTTTCTTCGTTGTTGCTCTAGGTAGAGCTAAGTCAGGGTCACTCTCTCTTCGTCGTGTGCGGCAAGGAGATTCCGGTGGAGCGGAGATTTTACCACTAGGAGCGTTCAGATACGGTCTGCACATAGACCCAGACTAACTCTTAGGGCAGTGCTACGTGCACGATTTTCCCGGAGGTCGGTAACATTTACATATGTAATATCTCGAAATTCGTGATACGTATTTTATTGCGTATTCGTATTTCTGACCCGTATTTTTATTTTTATTTTTCTTGTCTAGTTAATTGTAGCTTATTTCGTAATTAGTATTGTGGTTTAATTATCATTATAATTATGGTTTATTCTGATCAGTGGATTTTGGCTCTAATTGGATTATTGGCCTGTAATTCATTTTACCTGACTTGAGGATTCTCGGCTTTTCGTATTTTGACCCGGCTTGGTTTTATTTGGTTGGACTTGGTTTGGGTTGGAGATGGCATGACATGGTTTGGTTTGGTTTTGGCATTGGATCACCTTAGCCTATACTCCCCCTCATTCCACCCTAACCCCCTCACCATATAACCCTCTCCCTCATTCTCTCTCTCCTCTATTTTTCATTTTTCCCTCAACCCTTCTTCTTCCCCAAGAGAACCCCCCCCACCTCCATTAGGCAAGTGCACCTTGCTCACACTTGAGGGCCGGATTTTATGTGCCCATTAGCTAGATTAGTACATTATGAGCAACATTAGGTCTTGGGTTTTCTTGATTTGGAGCTTGAAATCTTGTAGATCTAGGTTTGGAGTGTTTTCGGATTTTTGGAGTTTTGATCTCCTTAACTTGTTCTTTTGCTGGATTTGATGCTTCCATGTTGTAGAGCATTCGATTTTACACAAGTTAGAGCTTTGAAAATCTGGATTTGGAGTTGTTTTGATGGATTTGTGATGTTCCAAAGATTTGGAGTTCTTGGGTTATCTTCTCGGATTTTGGAGAAGACAACCTGCTGTCTCAGCAGACTGCGCCTACTTTTTCCGATTGCGCCTCTTTTTCGAGCGTACCTCTTTAGGCGCGGCTCGCTCGAACGCGCCTTCTTAGGCGCGGTTCGTCTCCTTCCTCTCGAGCGCGCCTCCTGGGTGCCATTTTAGGCGCGGTTCGCAGACTGTGCCTGCTTTTCGTGGAATCAGGCGCAGTTTGATTCACCCTTGACCGATTGCGCCTGTTTTCTCCATAACTAGGCGCGTTTCATTTGGACCATTGACCTAGGCGCGATCTGATTTATCAGATTAGGCGCGGTTCACCAACCCACTGACCTTAGGCGCCATTTGATCTCATGGACTAGGCGCGATCTGATCTATCAGATCAGGCACGGTTTGACTTCATGAAATCAGGCGCGGTTTAACCCTTGGGCCTAGGCGCCATCTGACTTGACTTGACCAGGCGCTCTTGACCTACGGGTTTTAGGCGCGGTTTGGCTAGCCCCTGAGCAGGCGCACTTTAGTGTGCAGATAGCAGGCGCACTCTAGAGTGCTGCCACTCTGGCGCACTCTAGTGTGCTGCCTCTAGGCGCACTCCAGTATGCCTGGCCTGCCCTAGTGCCCCTGTACCCCTGCACCCCTAGTGCCTGTATTGCTTTCTCTGGGATTTGGTTTTCTTTTCATAATTTGGAGCTTCCTGAGATTTTGGTGCTCACAACACGACTTGACTAGACTCGACACGTCTTGACACGATTTCCTGTATTTGTGTACTGCTTTCTTGAATCTTGACACTAATTTGGGAACACCTTACCCCTGGTTTATATCCTTACGCCTTTTGACCCGAGCTCGACCCGAACACGATGTGGGCACGATTTGATTTAATGCTAGTACGGTGTTGTCCCTGGTTTTGTTATCTCTTGTTACATCAGAAAGTGTTTTCTTATGGTCTTATTTATAAAGTCATGTTTTCAGCCTTATTGTACTTTTCATGCCTTTTACATCGGTGGCCGTTTGGGTGCACTCAGGATTATGTTTCTTTTACTTGTAGAATAGTTGCATTGTGATATGCCTTATGGCCCTGACACGATAAATAAATCCTGGTTAATAACTTGTAATTTGTAACCTTAATAACTAGATAACTTGATAGTGGCTCGTGGCGGCGCACTTCCAGCTTGTAACATGACATGACTTGGCATGATAATTTGACAACTTGAGCTGCTGAGGCAGGCTCACTTGACTAGTATAGCTTGTCTTGACACCGTGGGTGTACCTTCTTGTGTTTGGTCAATTCACCAGTCTTGTCTTGCATCATGTCTAGGACATGAATTCTTGATTTCCCACGGTCAGGAATTCATATTGGAAATAAACTAAGATTAACAACTAGCTTAATTCACTAGTCATGACGAGATGTTCCTCAGCTACAGGCGATCCCGTTACCCCGGCCACAATCGTTTGGACTTGTAGCCTGCCGACGAGTAGGGCGCATTTCTAGCTCACTGCCAAGTGGTACATCCTCAAGCTACTTATAATGATAATAAGAATGTAGTCCCTCTCTCTCTAATTGTCACTATACTCGTCTGGGTAACCTGGATAGCTGCAGGGCTTGTGGCGGAGATACATCTCACTGCATTGTTAGTAATTAGGCTTGTGATAACCCTAGTTAGTTAATGTAGCAAGCAGTAGGCTATGATTGGCCGTGTATTATTGGATGGTGTCCAGCCTTGTCTGGTCTGGTCTAGGACCAGCCCTGATGGGTCCAGCTCTTGATTGTTCCAGTCTCTAGAACTTGAATGCTTGACTTGCACTGGATGTGATTGCAAGACTTCTTCTCTGTCACTGTAGTGTAACTCTCTTGTATGACTGTCCTCTAGGCAATAACTGGTCAGTGACTATGTACTGTTTAGGTGAAGGGTTACAGTGGTAACCTGGCTACCTGGTACGGTACATTTGTCCTTACCGTGTTTATTGTGTAGATGGCATTTATCTATGTTTTAGCTTCCTGTATATGATTGTTATCTTCAAGCAATAGACTGGTTAGTGACTATGTACTGTTCAGGTTTCCTGGTACGGTACATTTGTCCTTCCTTGTTTATTGTCCGGATAGCATTTATTTCTTATTTTTCATGCATCTTATCTGCCATGTTCTCCGGTATTATTATTATTTTCTAATCAAGTTACTTGTTTCCTTTTCTGTGATCGGGATACGTGTATTGGTACCGCACAAATCTCAATATGCTTTTACTTATTTCTTTTGCTGCTTTTGTTTACTAATGAATTGCTGGTTTTAGTCCTTAAGTGGAGCCTCCTTTGTGGCACTTGCTCTTTCTGGGGTCTGACCCAGCTGGTTTTGTATGGCCAGATACCGGAGCAGCAGCAAGGGATCTACCTGTCTTCCAGCCAGATGGTGACCGCCAGGCGTGACCAAGGCTTCGAGTGGGTTTCTTTTGTTCGCCCACTTTATTGAAAATTCATATTATTTTGAGGCGTTTAGCCGACGAGCACGTGTTAGCTCGATTGCAACTTGTATTTATTATCTGCCTGCGGGCTGTAACGTGATTGACATGCCCCGGGGGTTGATCATGTATGACTTAACTCTGAGCTAGTCTCTACATTTTGTTACGACTAGTTTTCATGATCATCTTATATGTAATGTTTGGGACGCCTTACAATTGTATATTTGGTGATCTGTTATCTTGTAACTTATTTTACTTGATGAGATTGAGACAATAGGCCATTTGGACCGTAAGAGACTGTTGGTTTGTAGAATACCCTCACATGCTAGACAGCCGTGATCGTATAGCGGGATGGTTGCCGTCCCAATATACGTAGCTGGCTGTTCACGTTCTCGTTCGTCCGTATTCCGGGAGTGGGGCGTGACAACATATTTTATTTTGTTTGTAGATTTCTAAGTGAAAAATATTGAAGAAAATCCAACAGCAGCAATATCAACACCTCACTCCTACGCCCCATGCACCAGCCATCGACTGTGCCCCAGTGTCTCCGTAACCTGGCCGGCCAAGTCTCCGAACTAGTGATGCTCACTCAATTGCATCGAGCAAGACCAACTTAGACCCTGTGCCTGTGTCGTGCCCTTCCCGATCGAGTAGCAGCGTTACCGCCAACCACATGATAACCACTCCGTTCAGAGATTCGGCTCACCCTCTCGGTCACCGAGTGCTATTAACCTCATGTTCCCCCCCGGGCACTGTTGGTCAAAGGAAGTTCGACCAATAATAAGCATTCTGACGTCGTAACTGCCTTCGTGTCGTACCCAGAACCGACTTGGGCGAGTCCGATAGTAGAGCCATCGCCGCCCTTGAGCTCGAGGAGTTCAGCTGCATGACAACAATGCCCTCCTGCTTGGTTCCTCTTGAACCGTGCGTGCGAGCATCCAAGGGACGTACCCATCCCTGAGCACCGCGGACACCACAACCAAGCTTCAGTCGAATGGCAGTGACTCGGTTCGTACTAGTCACGAAGAGGAAGAGCATCAGTAGCCGCCAACCTAGGTATAAGATGTGAACTTACATTTTTGCCCTTTCTTAGTTATTTATATGGTGCGGCCTATCAATAAGCATATGGTATGCATCACTGTTAGTTAGATCAAAGAGTTTGGTACACTATAACCATATATAAAGAAAGTGAGTGTTTATATCTATGTTTTGAAGATACTGTATATATATAAAATGTTATACGTATAAGTAATTTATGTATATATTATTTTATAATATTATAAAGATTATGTATGTTATAGGTATAAATGTATAATTATGATTATATTTTATAGATGTACATGGGAATAATTTATATTTTCAATGAGCCATTACTTGTAAATATGATTTCTTTTATGCACTTTTTATATGAATATGTGTAAGTAGTTTTGTATAAAATAAATGTTATACGTACATATTATGGCTGATCTATATATGAATGTTATATATTCCTGTAATATAACCTTTTAGATTATTGTCGAAGGATACATATCCTTCCGTTTTCATCGATAGTGTTGCAAAAAGATTTGCTTTTCCAGTCATATGTCGCGAGCACCCACTATCGAGAATCCATTTTCTTCTAGAAGATGAAGGAAGGTCCACCTACACCACGAGTATATGTGACCTTTGTTACCCAAGTTCTTGAGGGTCCTGAAATGTTAGCCTTTGGTACCCATGCATACAAGTTTAAATCAACTAATCTTCTGAATCTACATTGAGGTGAAATGTGTCCATACTTACCACAGTAGTGACATGTAGCATGCATGTTTGTGTTAGGAACAGGATGACAAAGATGTCTGTGTGGGTGATTGTCGTGTTGCATGAGAAATATGTGTACATAAAAGCATGTTTTGTGTGCAGCATGTGTATGTATGTTTTTCCTATGTCGTGTATTCTTGTGTTGTGTAGTCTTGTGTCTCATGTGAGTGCTGTGAACTGAGTTTGAGGTTGAATAACCTGTTTGCCAAGCCTGATCTCTAATTTTTTAGAGGCAGTATACATTTCATCATATGTAGCAGTCAAAGCATGTGAGCACCATGAATTTCGGGTTGATTTTTTTTTATTTTATTTTTCTGATTGTTTAGTTTCAATAAATAATTTATTCTATTTATTTATCTGTAAATGTGCTTTTCCGTGCCTTTGATATTTGGAGTGTCAGGGATGTTCAACTCTGGAAATCTTCTTTATGAGTTTTGTAGTGGACATGATTGCCTTTATGACGGTATATAGTGTCCCATCCAAACTTATTCCCTTGTACTCTTTTTGCTTCGCACAACTTCGGGTCGATTTAGACCATTTGATTATTAATTAATTTTCTCACTCTTTTTCTTGATCATTTTTAGCACGTTACCGTGACTTTTCATTTGGGAGCACAAGACCAGTCAGTTTTTTGAAACCAACTTCTCATGCATGATCTACTCGAGACGCTCGTCACCCATGACCTTCGTGTCCTACTCAGACACGCCATTTTGTGCTCCATTTGCTTCGCACAACTTTCCTGACATGTGACCCAATTTTATTTTACCTCACGGTGTCACATTCATTTTCTAACTTGATTTGTGGGTACCTTGTCGACCAAAACCTGTCAGCCCCAATTATGGACATGGCCCACATTGAGCCTACTACCCGCACGACACTTGTGTCCCATTTATTGGAATCCCCATGTGCTACTTATTTACCCTTGATCATCAACACCTATTTTTATTCGATTATTTCGCAATGTCCGATTTTGATCCAACCCGGTTTGACCGAACCCAGTCCAAGCTCCATGTTACTTTCTATCACCATCACCCTCAGCCTCATTACCTTTGAAAAATACTAAATACTCATCCTACCTAATTTTTAATATTTATTGGAAATTCTGTTGATTTAAATCCCTATTGGAATGACCTATTTTAGTTATATTTAATTCTAGCCTTTGGATTCTCTCATGTAATCCCAACCATTAATTTTCCCCCTAGCAGCCAACACCCTTCCTTAGACACTCAGCCAGCCCTAACCCCAAGAGAACACTTTTTCTCTCTCTCTTCCTCTCATTTATTTTACATAATTATTCAATCTCTCTCTCTCTTATCCTCTCTCTCTCTCTCTCCTTAAATTATTTTCCATGCATTCAACAACAACAGCAGCAGCCATCCTTCCTGGCCGAGCCCGACCACCCCTCCTCCTGGACGAGCTCGGCCGTCGGCCTCCACCACTCAGGCCGTGCGCCACCAGCCCTCCTCCTTCACATCATCTCCTCCACCATTATTTCATCATCCTCCCACCACCACCACATCAACCAACACCACCCGACCACCTTAGCCCATCTCCACCTCCACTGTGCGACGCCCCCGCCGTGCACAGCGTCGGCCGCGCGCCACCCGGCTCCGCCGGGCTAGGCTGGGCCAGCTGCGCAGCCTTCCGTAGCGACAGCAACTGCGGCAGCAGTGTGCGCACAGGCCGGCCAGGATTGGCCATGGCGCGCGCGTGCAGCGCCGCCGTGGCCGGCCGCCGTCGCCATGGCTGGCCTCCCCCATCGTGGGCAAGCACCGGCGACCCCCCTGGGTCTGCCGCCTCACTCTCCGGTGTGACGTATAGGCAATTCGTGCATTTCGCACGAATTCCCGCCGTGACGCGCGCAAAACCAAGTTCATTTTGGCGCTTCGTCGCAGCGACTTCGCGCATGTTTTTCCGGGAATCGGACCGTTGGATCGGCGATTTCTTTGCTCCATCGCAATCTCGGTATATCCACCTTCACTCCTGTCAATTTTTAGCCGTTGATTTTATCGTTTGATACATCAAAACCGGCCACCAAGTTGACCGTTTAAATTGTATTAATTTTGGACAGTTTCGCGGGGTCAACTTCGTCAGCTTGTACCTCCTCCATCGTAGCTCCGTTTGGCGTGCTACCTGTTCCTGTGCGAATCTGGTATAACCCTCTTGCTACCCCTCCAGTTTCGTTTCATTGTGAGCTTGTTTGATTGGTTGAATTTGATGCCAAAGTTGGTCGTCCGAATTCGTAATTTCCAACTTGTAAAATTCTATTTTTGAACACGGGACTCCATATTTCATTTCTGACACCACTAGTAGACTTGTGGCATCGTTTTGGCATATTTTCATATAAAATTTGTTAGATTTGGAGGACGTGGACCCTGGCACGTTTTTCGGTGCAAAGTGGATCCCACAGTTCGGGTCAACAGGACTTTTTGACGTCGGCTAATCGGAATCCAATTTCGGATATACCGTTGAGTTAGTATTGTCATTCTGGACTCGTTGACATGTAGTTTGCTGAGTTTTGAGAACTTTGGCTCCGGCACGTATTTTCGTGCAAACCAGAATTTCAAGTTCTGGTCAACGGACCAAATTGAGATCGGGTCAACGGAATCCAATTCTGGAGATACCGTTGGATTCGTATCGTCATTCTGGTTTTGTGGACATATAATTTGTTATATTTTATAGACTTGTTTTCTTGTACGTTTTTCGGTGCAAAACGGCTCCACACGGATACCGTTTTGACCCGAAATTGCCTTTTTGCCCTTGTGTCCAAATTGGACCGATCGGTAGGATATCTTAGCTAATTTGACCATTCTGGACACGTTGGCGATGTTTATTTCATCGTCCGACAATGTTTGTTGATAATTTCTCTGAGTTTAACCTTTTTATAATTTATTAATAATTAATTCTTATAATGTTCGTATTTCGGGATTCGTACAACGAAACTGAGCTCAGTCAATTCCAGTGATCTCACATCGCTGAAATTGACAAGATGGACACGTGGTTCACTATAATAAGATTATCAACTTTACCATTGATCATCTCATCTCGATTTACGTGTCGTAAGTTTCGACGTACCAATAACGACGTACACTTTATATCTTTAATAATTAGACTAGAATTGACCCTGTTTGACCAGAGTTGACCAGTTTACCAAGAGTCAACTGTAAGTCAACACTTGACCTAGTTTGACTAGATTGTTGACCGGAGTTGACCTAGAGTTGATTTGACTTAGAAGAACCTAGGATAATATAGATTGCTTGTAGAGATTCATTTATTTCAACTTGAACACCTTATAACATGTATTGCTTTAAATAGGACTCTGTGGCTTCAGTTGGACCCCCTATACTTATCAGCTGTTCAGTTTATCAGACGAGTACATTCTCTGATCATTTCATATCCTGCTTAGAATTATATTCATACTTTATATTACTTTACTTGATGCTGTCACGATATTATCACGGATTAGTACTATATGGATCTCTTCATGCGATGTTATCCCCCTCGGAAGCATCGGGTACATTGTATTATGTGCGTTTCACTTTCATCATGTACTCCTGTGCTTTCACCATACATGTACACTCTTGTGAATCATGTACTCTCATGTTCACAGAGCCCTCATGTATACTATCATGTGCACCCTTTCATGGGCCCCCATGTGATATCATGTATAATAACATAACTTGCTTAGATTCTTGTGTATTGATTGGGGAAAACGGGGGAGTGCTAGTAGTCATGTGAACAATTCCATAGTAGTGTAGATCATGTGAAACTTTTTAGTGTAGATCATATACTAATCTGTTCCGTTCACATGTGCTATCCTGTACTCTACATCACTAGCCACTATTAGTTCTCTATTTATAGTAGATATTTCTATTACAGTTCTCTCTCTGTTTACATACTGTATTTCTTCAGATCATGTATCTTACTTTACTGCATGATTATATTTTCTAACCTGCTATGGTTTGTTGAGATGTATTGTGCTCGCTCCTGTCCTGACTGGACATATTGATAAATTTTACAGATAGCTTGGAGGTTGTCTGCTAGCCTAGAGGAGACACAGTAGAGGTCGTATAGATAGCTAGGGTTTTCTTACTTTACTTCGGTTGTCTTGAGTTGTACTTATTTTATGGATTACTGTATTTGAGCTTTGAGATGCATTTCTGGGTTGTGTATCTTAGACACTTAGACTTCTATCTGCTATATCTCTTTTGGATTTCATGTTTTATCTATCCTTATCATGCTCTACCTTAGATGTGATTGAGACTGTATCTACTATGTCACCTCCATGCGGAGAGTATATACTGTACAGGTACCTTTATATTGTTAGATGATTGACCTAGGACAGCGTTCTACCGCCGACATTGCGGCGTAGGCTGGGCGTTGTTACGTTCTCGTACCCTCACCGTGGGTGCGGGTTATGACACGTTTTTAGTGGTGGCCCATGCAGGTCGAGTTTGTGTAGTGGTATTCGAACTAGAGTACCACTACAGCCTGCAGTAGGATTAGGATATATTTTTGAAGGTACTCAATCACAGTTAGGATCCCTTGAGAGATTCCCGGGACGACCCTTGAGAATCTTATTTAACTTCGATTTGAAAACTCTTCTCCCCTTGATTTGATTTATCTTTACTTTCTATTGTTGGATTTGATTTTGATGGATTATTGTTGAATTTGAGTTGTATTTATTGATTTTGATGCAAGATTGTTGAATTTTGAATCTTGATGTTAGTTGTACTATCCGAGTTTGTATTTATATGATTTGAAAAAATTTTGTTTATTTTTGAATCTTGATGTTCGTTGATAAATTTTATTTGATTTTGGGTATTCATTGTTGATTTAATTTAAATTTTGTCAAGATGAAATTATATGGGCTAGGTCATCTAAGTTATGGAATCTAGTCTTCTATAGTCACATTAGCCAGCATGGTGAGGACATATAGTCTGATTTTGGATATATTTCTCGGGTGTGGAAATTTAAGGTTTTCGCAGCCAAGCTAGCGGCATCGCAAAAATGTTAAATATCATGATTCTAGAGGTATGTGTCTAAGTCGAGGACTCTGTGATTATCATAGCCTTGCTTACTAGTATGACGAGGATTTAGAGTACCATGATTTTGGATAGACGCATATGATTATCAGATTGTACCTTAAATGTTTTCGAACATGTTTTCTCTACTTTTGTTTCAGTCCTTCAAAAAAATTATTATTTGTTTTGTTTTGCTTCTCATTATTTAACTTTGGAGTAGCTTTAGCTATTTTATGAACCTTGTGCAACTTCTTACTATGAATTTCTTCTTAATACAATGAATCGACGATTTTGTTAGACCTTATCTTGGATTTGATATTTTAGCTCTGGATTTCAAAATGGTTCATTCTTTTAAACAAATAAACAGAACAAATTTTATTGTTATTTCCTTCTTGCTACTATTCTTGTATTAATAATAATAATAAAATTGTCTTGATTACACAAATCACCTACTTTGCAATCTTGGTAGAAATCTAAATGTTGGTCTTAACGTAGAATTAAAATTTTATATTGGGACATGAGAATATATATATATTGGACACAAACTCTTTACCTGACACGTATGCATGCTATACTTGATTTT
Organism: Iris pallida; assembly: GCA_029216955.1. Taxonomy (NCBI): domain Eukaryota; kingdom Viridiplantae; phylum Streptophyta; class Magnoliopsida; order Asparagales; family Iridaceae; genus Iris; species Iris pallida. The sequence goes on along the minus strand of JANAVB010008800.1, from coordinate 3,286,721 downwards.
TTACATGCCTAAATACATATTAATATGTTGTTGATGTTTAAATTGTCAAAACTCCAATATTTCTGGTTCTCTGCTTTTTCCAGTTTAAATTCATAATTCAAATATAGATTTCATGTTATTAATTATGTTTACATCACTGCACATGTATATTATACGTAGGGTTACAATTCAAAAATTTTAGTTGAGTTTTGTGTTTGAATTTGTCAAATCTAAGACTGTGTGCATATTAACCCTTAATACTGGATTTCAATGTTTAGTTCAATTTGTTGTTTTAAATGTAATGTTTTGAGCTATATACATTGTGGTATGTAGGGATATAAATTTAGGTTTCATATTCTGACATGTTAGGTTGTGATAAACATTGGGTTAGTTGATGTTAAATTTTTCCAAATTCTAAAACTGAATACATGTTAACATTTTCACATTGATTTCCAATGCTTAGTTCAATTTCAGATTTAATATGTAATATTGAACTGTATTCATAGATAAATGTATGGATAGTATGTTAGGGTTTTATTTCCATCATGTTAGGTTGTGTTAGGAGCATTAAGTTGGTTGTGATGTTCAAGCCCCTAGATTCTGAAATTGTATTATGTTAATATTGTACTGGTTTAAATGCTAGCTTATTTCAGATTTTGTATGTAAATGCTAAACTAAAACCGGATTTAACCTTTCAATACTAAAGCTATAATCCTGTACAAGGACACACACACTCTAACTTAGTATACGCTGTCATGTAAACATAACCCTTCCTCTCTATGTTGTGTTCATATACCTATATAGATATATATAGAGAGTTCAGGCATACATGTTATAATATATATAGATACATAACTAAATCTCTACCTCTTTACATATATATATATGTATATGGTTAGCCATGCATGTTATGAGTAAATAGGTTGTGTATTGTAGATTGTTTAACCAATATGCCATGAGTAGTGTAACTTGATAGCTGTTGTTTTGAAACCCAAATCCTCCTATACACATACCTACTATCTAACTGTCACGACCCGCACCCACTGTTAGGGTACGAGAACGTAACAACGCCCAGCCTACGCCGCAGTGTCGGCGGTAGAACGCTGTCCTAGGTCAATCATCTAACAATACCAAAGTACCTGTACAGTTTATACTCTCCGAATGGAGGTGACATAACAATATACATCTCAATCACATCTAGGGTAGAAGAACGAAAGACAGAAGATAGATAGTAACTCAAAGAGAACCATAGCATAGATGAAATAAGACTAAGTGTCTAAGATACATAACATCCAGAATATCAACTCATAATACAAGACTAAGAGTCTATACATAACTCAACATCTCAAAATACAACTCAGATGTGAGATAAAAGTAAATATAGAAAAGACTGCCTAGGCTAAACTGGTCTAGACTACTGGAACAACATCCTCAGCTGCAGGTGGATCCTGCTGAGGGTCCACAACATAAGTATCATCTAGTCCTGCTCCATAATAGGTAGACACCAGGGCCTCCTCCTTATCCTCTGTAATATTTTCAACAGGTCCAATCAGGACGGGAACGAGCACAATACATCTCACGCAGTGCATAGAATGATAGGAGATATAAAGCATGCAATAGAGTAAAATATAGGAACTGCTGAAGGAAGATACATGTAGCAAAAGAGATAGCTGTAAAGGAAATATCTACTGTATATAGAGAACTAGCAGTGTCTAGTGAGTCAGAGTAAAATATAGACATGTGAAATGACATAGAAGATTCATGATTACAGCTAGAAGTGATTCATGACTACAGCTACTGGGGTAATATCCACATGACTATTTCCACTCCCCCATCCCCAATCAATACACAAGGATCCATTCAGGTTATGTTAAGATTCGTGGTAAGCCCATAAATGGGAGATTCATGAGAGGCTCTGTGAATCATGAGAGTACATGAGTCACAAGCGATTCGTGAATCTATGAAAGCATAGAGATACATTATGATAGTGAAAAGCACAAACATGCTGTATCTGATGCTCCCGAAGGGGATAACATCTCATGAAAAGATCCATATAGTACCAATCCGTGATAACAATCGTGTCAGCTTCAAGTAAAGTAATCTAGAGTAAGAATATAAATCCTGGCAAATATAAAACGGTCAGAGAATGTACTCGCCTGATAACTGAATGTCTGAAGAAGATATACTGTCTGAGGAGAGTTGTATGGCTCTTAATCAGAGCAATACAAGTCACAATGTATCCACAATGGTAAAAATAGAGTATACAATGTATACTACATGATTCTAGGTCAATCTGGTCAAAAGTCAACTCTGGGTCAACTCTAATAGTTAAACTAGGTCACAGGAAGTCATACTAAGTCAAATAGAGTCAAACAAGGTCAAACAAGTCAAATACTAGTCAACATGATCAATCTGGGTCAAGTCTAGGTCAAACTTAGACCAACTAAGGTTTTGGGTCAAACAAAGACCAGTCAGTAAGGTAATTAGGTCAAACAAGGACCAGTCAATAAGGTAATTAGGTCAGACTAGTTAAACTAATCATTTTTAGGTTAACTAGGTCAACCTTGACCTAAGGTTGACTTTGGTCAATCCTTAGTCAACAAGGGTCAACAAGTTGGGTTTTAGTCCATTAGGGTTAGCCCCAAACCATAGGCTAATAATCTTGGCCATAGGCTAGTGTTTAGGTTTCTATATAAACCTATACTAGAAGTCATACTATATATATATATATATATCTATATATATAGACATACACTATCTATCTACTACCCAATACCAATATGTAATACTCTATATAATACAACCCACACTCACATATATATACATAATACCATGTATAATCTAATACAATATATATATATATATATATATATATATATATATATATATATATATATATATATATATATATATATCAATATATATATATATACATATTTATATATAACTTATATATATTACTATATATATATAGAGAGAGACAAAGGGAAAGAGAGAGACAGAATGAGAGACTGAGAATGAGAGAGAGACAGTGAGAGAGGGAGAGAAGAGTCACTGCACAGCAAGAGGGGGTTCCAGGATTACTGGAACCAAAATCCAGCCCCAAACACACACACACACAGCCTACATATATACATACATATGTATATACATACAACTACCTAAATACACAACCATTTAACCCCAAATCTCACCCACACTCACACATACATATGTACTACATAATTATATACTAAAAACATATAAATACATGTATAATTTATATCAAAAATAGATTTGAATTTCGTTTTTAGAAAACTGGAAACAATACAAAATCTGGAAACTGGAACTGTTCATTTGAAAGTAGGTAAACCCAAAAACTCACACGAAACCGAGCTATGGCTCGAATCCCTAGGTTGGTAATACTAGCCCCTAGTGTCCTCTAGTGTCTAGGGTGCCTGAAACATGGTCACGACACGACACAACGTGTCCACAGTAATATAAACCCAATCGGGTAAATCCTATATACACAGACACCTACTGTGTCGTGCACACGTTCCACGAGCTCGTGGACACACCACGAGACACGACACGTCTCGTGGTTGTACACACATGTCGACTAGGTCTAGGGCTAGGGTTTAGACACCCTGACACGTATCCAAACCGTGTCGTGTCCGAGTTCTAGGTGCGTATCAGAAGGGGTTTCACACACGTTCAGACCGCGTCGTGCACGCGGTTACACGCGTCGTACACGCGACACAGGACACGAAGCACCACGTGCTCGTATCCACGTGTACGCCACGTATAGGGCTACGTGCTCGTGTCAGTACGAAGTGTCCACGTGTCATGTAGAGTGGACACGACACGCTCAAAGTCGAGTGTCTGTGTGTGTACACTGTGCACTGAACGACCCTAGCGGGGACGATTCCGTGTCCGACACGACACGAGGTCATCCCAAACTTTGGGGATGACCTGTCAGTCATTGCCCCGTGTCGTGTGTCAAGTTTGACGTGTCCAAGTGGCGTGTAGAGTGTGTTTGGACACTGTGGTAGCAGGACACATTTCATGTGCACTGTGCAGTGTCTAAGCAGTGTAAACTGAGAGCTGTTGTGTCCAATTTTGGACACGACACAAACCAATACGTGCTCAGTGACACAGGGTTAGGGTTAGGGTTAGCTAGGCTAGGTTTTGGTTCAAAAGATTTAGAAAACAATGAGTAAATTTATACTAAGACAGTGTGTAATTTACACTAAATTTCAATGTGTTGACAATAGGATACGTGTCCGATACGACACCAAACAATTCCTAGATTTTACCAAACCTTACCCACAGCTATATTATAACTATATGCATGCAATAATGAAGAAAAAACAGTATATTAACTAGGTTTAGATATATTTACCTCTATGTGTGCAAAGTCTTGAGTTTCCACTAAATGAGGGTGTACATCCAATAGCCTCAACTTGTCCTTCCTTGGTGAAACTTGAGTAGCTCACTTCCCTAGGCTCCCTTAGATTGTAGGTGACCTAATGGAGAAAACTAGAGGTGATTTGGATCAAAAATGGCCAAGTTGTGGAGGTTTGAAGGAATGGGATTTCTAGGTTTTTCTTGGTTTTGTTTTGTCATGAAACTTGGAAATAATTCTAAGTGTTAGTTTTATAGGAATGGGGGTGGCAAGGGGGTGTCTTGGCCGGCCACAAGGCAGGGGGGGTTCAAAGCTTGCTTCTAGGTTAAGGCAAGGACTTTGGTAAAGGTTTTAAGATATTTGCATAAATCAAGCAAAATATCAATAAGTAAATATCTAGATATTTGTATAGCTTTGACCCAATGATAATATCTAATCCCTAGTCATTCTAGGTTAGGAACTAACCTCTAGATTAGGGTAACTAGGTTAGGGATTATCAAGTCACTAATCAAAAGTCCATGAATAGTAAAATCTCACTAATCCTACTTAATTCCTAGAAAATTACCAAAATACCCCTTAGGCTAAAAATCACTAAAATGATATTCTAAGCCTATGGTCAAGTTCTCATGGTCATGGCAACTTCTAGGTTAGAGAAACTAGGGTTTACACTAAGGTTTACTAACAAAGTCACAAAGTCATAAGTCATGACTTAGCATGACTTTAGAATTGGTTTAACTTAACTAAAATCACCAGAAAATCATACCATGACTAAAATACCACTAATAAATAATAAAAATAATAATTTTTCAAAAATCCTCAATTTTCAGAAACAGGGTGTTACAAGTCTACCCACCTTAAAATAATTTCGTCCTCGAAATTTAGATGGTCGTACTCCTTCTAGGTCAACCTCCAATAATCAAGGACGAAGCCACTACCTAGGCAACATACAAGGTCAACAAGTAAAATATGGGTAGTAGACCTATACTGGATCATGTCCAAAAATTGGCTGGCAGTTTCAGGTCATAAGGTGTCCTGAATTCAAATCGAAGCCAAAAGTAACTCCATGGGGTAAATCAGGATGGAGTTTCGGGTCAGGAAAATCGTACTAAGCAAATAAAGCACACAATGGTATGCCTGAGTGGGACACTAAGGTCATGGGTGTAGTATGTCATGTCTAGGTCTGGTATGTGAAGTCAGTTTTGAGAAAACAACTAGTCTTGTGCTCCAAATTTAAAAGTCACGGTAATGTGTCTACGATGATCATAATTCAGAGTGGGAAGGCCTATGGCCTAATTGAACCAAAAAATCGTGATGAAATAGTAGTATAAAGGACATGTTAGGTGGGACAGTCCTGGTCATAGGTATAGACTAGGAAGATAAGGAAACAATAAATCACAGGGCTAAAAGGGTTACCATTCTATGGTCAGAGATACTCTATCAAAAGGCATAACATATATACACTAATTTATTTAAGGGAAAAATTCTTGACAAAAGAGTTTAGTCAAGAATTATATTAACAACTAAACTACTCCTACTCCTACTCCTACTCCTAAGTAAGAGATGAAGAAACAACAACAATCGACAAAATCAAAAGAACTAACAGGTCAAAACTGATCACTGATAAAGAACAGGTAGGAGCAGATGGAATTGGATTTCAAGATAGATATAATGAAGCAAGATGGGAATGGAATTTAGAAGAACAGAACCTGCAAGCACATCGCCAACTGCCTGAGCATCCTCAACCGTCATGGCGTAAGCACGCCCCTGCTGACCTCTTCCAGCCTGCTGCTGAAACTGCATAAATCTCTGCTGCTGTGGCTGTAATGGTCCTCTCTGCTGCTGTCCTACCGGAGCCCTGGCTCCTGCTCCTGGTGCTGCTCCCTGTGCTACTCTGCCTATGAACTGGGAACACTCCCTCAGCTGGTGGTCTGCTGCCCCACATAGTAGGCACGAGCCCAACCTCTTCCTGCACTCTCCCCATCCATGTCCCGATTTCTTACAGTAGGGACAACTGGTAGTCTGCTGTCTCGGGGCCTGCTGCTGCTGCCTCGGCTGCTGATACTGCTGTGGCTGCCTCTGCTGCTGCTAATAGTGAGGCCTCTTGGCCTGACCTCCACTGCTGCCTGCTCTCTGTGTGTCGCGGCCCCTCTTGAGCTTCAGCTCAAGATCATCCTCAGCTGCCATCGCTCCTGCTAGAATATCCTCAAAGGTGGCACTCCTCTCACTCTTGGTCAAGGACTTGACTTCCTTGACCAAGCCTTTCCTGAACCTCCTCGCCTTCGCTGCCTCGCTAAGGCCCTCCACGAATCTGCTCAACCGGCAAAAACTCACCGGCGTACTCCTCTACGGTCTGGTTCCCCTGAACCAGGTTCTCGAACTGGGTCTCCAAAGCACCGACTGCCTGATCCGGGAAAAACTTCCCTTTGAAGAGCCCTTTGAAAGCTCTCCATGTCTGCCCTGGAGTGCCTACTCTCGGGTTCGTCTGATACCAGGTACGGGCAAGATCCCGCATCTGGCTAGCTGCTGCCTCCACCTGGAGTCCGGCTGGTATCTCCGCCAATCGGAAGATCTCCTCGATGTGCTCTATCCAGTCATCCGCAAAAAGAATCCCCTCAGTACCCAAGAAGTCCCTGGGGTTCATCTTCTTGAACTCCTGGATGCCAGGAATCCTCTGCTGTCGTGGCGGTCCTGCTCCTCCCTGCGGCTGGGCTGCCAACCTCTCTATCGTCGCTGTAGCCAGCTGATGGACATCATCAATGCCTTTGGTAAATGCCGTCGTCTGATGCTGCTGCAGGGTCTGCTGCGACTCTAGGAACTGCTGGAAATATGTAAACATCTGTGCAGCATCCACAAATCCAGATGGCATCTGCTGCTAGTACTGCTGGTGCTGCTGGTGCTGCTCAAACTGAGGCTGACGAAACTGCGGGAGAGGCATGTCTGGGGTAGCTGGGATGGTCCCCCGAATAAGTAGAGGTGCACCCCCAAACGTGGCAGAAGCTCCTACATGAGCTGGAGTAAGGGGAGCTGCAGTCCCCGGGTCCTGGTGAGCTGGACGAGAGGTGGCAGACCTCTCAGTGGTGTCACCTGGACCGAGACGCTGCGATCGTGTCTCCACCATCCTGAAGACAGATTAACAAGGAAGTCAATAACGGTACAAGGATGATAGTATCAAAGGACAATATGAAATAGATTATATAGATTTGAACAAAAGTCAGTAGATTCAAATCCATGGAAATTTTCCTAATTGTGATTGAGCATCCACTCTCTCTAAGCCTATTCCTTAAATCCTATCACAGGCTGTAGTGATACTCTAGTTCGAATACCACTACATAAACTCGAGACCTGCATGGGCCACCACTAAAAACGTGTCACGACCCGCACCCACTGTTAGGGTACGAGAACGTAACAACGCCCAGCCTACGCCGCAGTGTCGGCGGTAGAACGCTGTCCTAGGTCAATCATCTAACAATACCAAAGTACCTGTACAGTTTATACTCTCTGAATGGAGGTGACATAACAATATACATCTCAATCACATCTAGGGTAGAAGAACGAAAGACAGAAGATAGATAGTAACTCAAAGAGAACCATAGCATAGATGAAATAAGACTAAGTGTCTAAGATACATAACATCCAGAATGTCAACTCATAATACAAGACTAAGAGTCTATACATAACTCAACATCTCAAAATACAACTCAGATGTGAGACAAAAGTAAATATAGAAAAGACTGCCTAGGCTAAATTGGTCTAGACTACTGGAACAACATCCTCAGCTGCAGGTGGATCCTGCTGAGGGTCCACAACATAAGTATCATCTAGTCCTGCTCCATAATAGGTAGACACCAGGGCCTCCTCCTCATCCTCTGTAATATTTTCAACAGGTCCAATCAGGACGGGAACGAGCACAATATATCTCACACAGTGCATAGAATGATAGGAGATATAAAGCATGCAATAGAGTAAAATACAGGAACTGCTGAAGGAAGATACATGTAGCAAAAGAGATAGCTGTAAAGGAAATATCTACTGTATATAGAGAACTAGCAGTGTCTAGTGAGTCAGAGTAAAATATAGACATGTGAAATGGCATAGGAGATTCATGATTACAGCTAGAAGTGATTCATGACTACAGCTACTGGGGTAATATCCACATGACTATTTCCACTCCCCCATCCCCAATCAATACACAAGGATCCATTCAGGTTATGTTAAGATTCGTGGTAAGCCCATAAATGGGAGATTCATGAGAGGCTCTGTGAATCATAAGAGTACATGAGTCACAAGCGATTCGTGAATCTATGAAAGCATATAGATACATGATGATAGTGAAAAGCACAAACATGCTGTATCTGATGCTCCCGAAGGGGATAATATCTTATGAAAAGATCCATATAGTACCAATCCGTGATAACAATCGTGTCAGCATCAAGTAAAGTAATCTAGAGTAAGAATATAAATCCTGGCAAATATGAAACGGTCAGAGAATGTACTCGCCTGATAACTAAATGTCTGAAGAAGATATACTGTCTGAGGAGAGGTGTATGGCTCCTAATCAGAGCAATACAAGTCACAATGTATCCACAATGGTAAAAATAGAGTGTACAATGCATACTACATGATTCTAGGTCAATCTGGTCAAAAGTCAACTCTGGGTCAACTCTAATAGTTAAACTAGGTCACAGGAAGTCATACTAAGTCAAATAGAGTCAAACAAGGTCAAACAAGTCAAATACTAGTCAACATGATCAATCTGGGTCAAGTCTAGGTCAAACTTAGACCAACTAAGGTTTTGGGTCAAACAAAGACCAGTCAGTAAGGTAATTAGGTCAAACAAGGACCAGTCAATAAGGTAACTAGGTCAGACTAGTTAAACTAATCATTTTTAGGTTAACTAGGTCAAGCTTGACCTAAGGTTGACTTTGGTCAACCCTTAGTCAACAAGGGTCAACAAGTTGGGTTTTAGTCCATTAGGGTTAGCCCCAAACCATAGGCTAATAATCTTGGCCATAGGCTAGTGTTTAGGTTTCTATATAAACCTATACTAGAAGTCATACTATATATATATATATCTATATATATAGACATACACTATCTATCTACTACCCAATACCAATATGTAATACTCTATATAATACAACCCACACTCACATATATATATACATAATACCATGTATAATCTAATACAATATATATATATATATATCAATATATATATATATATATACATATTTATATATATAACTTATATATATTACTATATATATAGAGAGAGAGACAAAGGGAAAGAGAGAGACAGAATGAGAGACTGAGAATGAGAGAGAGACAGTGAGAGAGGGAGAGAAGAGTCACTGCACAGCAAGGGAGGGGGTTCCAGGATTACTGGAACCAAAATCCAGCCCCAAACACACACACACACAGCCTACATATATACATACATATGTATATACATACAACTACCTAAATACACAACCATTTAACCCCAAATCTCACCCACACTCACACATACATATGTACTACATAATTATATACTAAAAACATATAAATACATGTATAATTTATATCAAAAATAGATTTGAATTTCGTTTTTAGAAAACTGGAAACAATACAAAATCTGGAAACTGGAACTGTTCATTTGAAAGTAGGTAAACCCAAAAACTCACACGAAACCGAGCTATGGCTCGAATCCCTAGGTTGGTAATACTAGCCCCTAGTGTCCTCTAGTGTCTAGGATGCCCGAAACATGGTCACGACACGACACAACGTGTCCACACTAATATAAACCCAATCGGGTAAATCCTATATACACAGACACCTACTGTGTCGTGCACACGTTCCACGAGCTCGTGGACACACCACGAGACACGACACGTCTCGTGGTTGTACACACGTGTCGACTAGGTCTAGGGCTAGGGTTTAGACACCCTGACACGTATCCAAACCGTGTCGTGTCCGAGTTCTAGGTGCGTATCAGAAGGGGTTTCACACACGTTCAGACCGCGTCGTGCACGCGGTTACACGCGTCGTACACGCGACACAGGACACGAAGCACCACGTGCTCGTGTCCACGTGTATGCCACGTATAGGGCTACGTGCTCGTGTCAGTACGAAGTGTCCACGTGTCGTGTAGAGTGGACACGACACGCTCAAAGTCGAGTGTCTGTGTGTGTACACTGTGCACTGAACGACCCTAGCGGGGACGATTCCGTGTCCGATACAACACGAGGTCATCCCAAACTTTGGGGATGACCTGTCAGTCATTGCCCCGTGTCGTGTGTCAAGTTTGACGTGTCCAAGTGGCGTGTAGAGTGTGTTTGGACACTGTGGTAGCAGGGCACATTTCATGTGCACTGTGCAGTGTCTAAGCAGTGTAAACTGAGAGCTGTTGTGTCCAATTTTGGACACGACACAAACCAATACGTGCTCAGTGACACAGGGTTAGGGTTAGGGTTAGCTAGGCTAGGTTTTGGTTCAAAAAGATTTAGAAAACAGTGAGTAAATTTATACTAAGACAGTGTGTAATTTACACTAAATTTCAATGTGTTGACAATAGGATACGTGTCCGATACGACACCAAACAATTCTTAGATTTTACCAAACCTTACCCACAGCTATATTATAACTATATGCATGCAATAATGAAGAAAAAACAGTATATTAACTAGGTTTAGATATATTTACCTCTATGTGTGCAAAGTCTTGAGTTTCCACTAAATGAGGGTGTACATCCAATAGCCTCAACTTGTCCTTCCTTGGTGAAACTTGAGTAGCTCACTTCCCTAGGCTCCCTTAGATTGTAGGTGACCTAATGGAGAAAACTAGAGGTGATTTGGATCAAAAATGGCCAAGTTGTGGAGGTTTGAAGGAATGGGATTTCTAGGTTTTTCTTGGTTTTGTTTTGTCATAAAACTTGGAAATAATTCTAAGTGTTAGTTTTATAGGAATGGGGGGTGGCAAGGGGGTGTCTTGGCCGGCCACAAGGCAGGGGGGTTCAAAGCTTGCTTCTAGGTTAAGGCAAGGACTTTGGTAAAGGTTTTAAGATATTTTGCATAAATCAAGCAAAATATCAATAAGTAAATATCTAGATATTTGTATAGCTTTGACCCAATGATAATATCTAATCCCTAGTCATTCTAGGTTAGGAACTACCTCTAGATTAGGGTAACTAGGTTAGGGATTATCAAGTCACTAATCAAAAGTCCATGAATAGTAAAATCTCACTAATCCTACTTAATTCCTAGAAAATTACCAAAATACCCCTTAGGCTAAAAATCACTAAAATGATATTCTAAGTCTATGGTCAAGTTCTCATGGTCATGGCAACTTCTAGGTTAGAGAAACTAGGGTTTACACTAAGGTTTACTAACAAAGTCACAAAGTCATAAGTCATGACTTAGCATGACTTTAGAATTGGTTTAACTTAACTAAAATCACCAGAAAATCATACCATGACTAAAATACCACTAATAAATAATAAAAATAATAATTTTTCAAAAATCCCCAATTTTCAGAAATAGGGTGTTACACTAACAATATGAACATGTCCACATACACCCATACATACACGAACCACATGACCTTTACATAATGCTAGCTTTTCCCTCTCTAACACACTCTATATATATATACATATTGTGATTGGATTTCCATGCAAGTGACTTTCATTCTTTAACTTTTGATTTTGATTTTTCTGAAACCTTTATAGATAATTGGTAGTTACTTTTCTTTATTTTTATGATAAATACCAGTTTTCACATAGGATGGTAGGCTGTATTACAGTTTTGATGATTTGTTATTCTGTGTCTTTTCCGATTTAACACCCTAGACTGCTTGTGTGTTTTGATACCCTATTACCGTTTTGGTTTAGCATAACTAGTATACCTAGATGAGACTTTCACTACTACCGTATGCCATGACCCTGTATGTCGTCCTTTTTGATGGTATGTTTTATTTAAGTTCTGGGACTTGATTGTGGGGGTTTGACCTAGAAGGAGTATGAACATTTTTAATTTCGAGGACGAAATTTTTATAAGGTGGGTAGGATGTGAGCACCCTGAATTTCGGGTTGATTTTTTTATATTTTTATTTTATTTTTCTGATTGTTTAGTTTTAATAAATAATTTATTCTGTTTATTTATCTGTAAATGTGCTTTTCTGTGCCTTTGATATTTGGAGTGTCAGGGATGTTCAACTCTGAAAATCTTCTTCATGAGTTTTGTAGTGGACATGATTGCCTTCATGACGGTATAGTGTTCCATCCAAACTTGTTCCCTTGTACTCTTTTTGCTTCGTACAACTTCGGGTCAATTTAGACCATTTGATTATTAATTAATTTTTTCACTCTTTTCCTTGATCATTTTTAGCACGTTACCGAGACTTTTCATTTGGGAGCACAAGACCAGTCAGTTTCTTGAAACCAACTTCTCATGCATGATCTACTCGAGACGCTCGTCACCCATGACCTTCGTGTCCCACTCAGACACGCCATTTTATGCTCCATTTGCTTCGCACAACTTTCCTGACACGTGACCCGATTTTATTTCACCCCACGGTGTCACATTCATTTTCTAACTTGATTTGTGGGTACCTTGTCGACCAAAACCTGTCAGCCCCAATTATGGACATGGCCCATATTAAGCCTACTACCCGCACGACACTTGTGTCCCATTTATTGGAATCCCCATGTGCTACTTATTTATCCTTGATCATCAATACCTATTTTTATTCGATTATTTCGCAATGTCCGGTTTTGATCCAACCCGGTTTGACCGAACCCAGTCCAAGCTCCATGTTACTTTCCATCACCATCACCCTCAGCCTCATTACCCTTGAAAAATACTAAATACTCATCCTACCTAATTTTTAATATTTATTGGAAATTCTGTTGATTTAAATCCCTATTGGAATGACCTAATTTAGTTATATTTAATTCTAGCCTTTGGATTCTCTCATGTAATCCCAACCATTAATTTTTCCCCTAGCAGCCAACACCCTTTCTCACACACTCAGCCGGCCCTAACCCCAAGAGAATACTTTTTCTTTCTCTCTCTTCCTCTCATTTATTTCACACAATTATTCAATCTCTCTTTTTTATCCTCTCTCTCTCTCCTTAAATTATTTTCCATGCATTCAACAACAACAGCAGCAGCCATCCTTCCTGGCCGAGCCCGACCACCCCTCCTCCTGGCCGAGCTCGACCGTCGGCCTCCACCACTCAGGCCGTGCGCCACCAGCTCTCCTCCTTCACATCATCTCCTCCACCATTATTTCATCATCCTCCCACCACCACCACATCAACCAACACCACCCGCACCACCTTAGCCCATCTCCACCTCCACCGTACGACGCCCCCGCCGTGCAGAGCGTCGGCCGCGTGCCGACCACCTCCGTCGGGCTAGGCTGGGCCAGCTGCGCAGCCTCCCGCAGCGACAGCAACTGCGGTAGCAGTGCACGCACACGCCGGCCAGGATTGGCCGTGGCGCGCACGTGCAGCACCGCCGTGGCCGACCGCTGCCGCCATGGCTGGCCTCCCCCGTCGTGGGTAAACACCGGCGACCCCCCTGGGTCCGCCGCCTGACTCTCCGGCGCGACGTATAAGCGATTCGTGCATTTCGCACGAATTCCCGCCGTGACGTGCGCAAAAACAAGTTCATTTTGGCGCTCCGTCGCAGCGACTTCGTACACGTTTTCCCGGGAATCCGACAATTGGATCGGCAATTTCTTCGCTCCGTCGCAATCTCGGTATATCCACCTTCAGTCCTGTCAATTTTTAGCCGTTGATTTTATCGTTTGATACATCAAAACCGGCCACCAAGTTGACCGTTTAAATTGTATCAATTTTAGACAGTTCGCAGGATCAATTTCGTCAGCTTGTACCTCCTCCACCGCAGCTTCGTTTGGTGTGATACCAGTTCCTGTGCGAAGCTGGTATAACCCTCTTGCTACCCCTCCAGTTTTGTTTCATTGTGAGCTTGTTTGATTGGTTGAATTCGACACCAAAGTTGGTCGTCCGAATTCGTAATTTCCAACTTGTAAAATTTTATTTTGAACACGGGACTCCAGATTTCATTTCTGACACCACCAGTAGACTCGTGGCGTCGTTCTGGCATGTTTTTATTTAAAATTTGTTAGATTTGGAGGACGTGGGCCCTGGCACATTTTTTGGTGCAAAGTAGGTCCCACAGTCCGGGTCAACGGGACTTTTTGACGTCGGCTCATCGGAATCCAATTCCGGATATACCGTTGAGTTCGTATTGTCATTCTGGACTCGTTGACATGTAGTTTGCTGAGTTTTGAGAACTTTGGCTCCGGCACGCATTTTCGTGCAAACCGGAATTCCAAGTTCTGGTCAACGTACCAAATTGAGATCGGGTCAACGGAATCCAATTCTGGAGATATCGTTGGGTTCGTATCGTCATTCTGGTTTCGTGGACATATAATTTGTTATATTTTATAAACTTATTTTCTTGCACGTTTTTCGGTGCAAAACGGCTCCGACACGGATACCGTTTTGACCCAAAATTACCTTTTTAGCCTTGTGTCCAAATTGGACCGATGGGTAGGCTATCCTAGCTAATTTGACCATTCTGGACACGTTGGCGATGTTTATTTCATCATCCGATAATGTTTGTTGATAATTTCTCTGAGTTTAACCCTTTTATAATTTATTAATAATTAATTCTTATAATGTTCGTATTTCGGGATTAGTACAACGAAACTGAGCTCAGTCAATTCTAGTGATCTCATATCGCTGAAATTGACAAGATGGACACGTGGATCACTATAATAAGATTATCAACTTTACCGTTGATCATCTCATCTCGATTTGCGTGTCGTAAGTTTCGACGTACCAATAACGAAGTACACTTTATTTCTTTAATAATTAGACTAGAATTGACCCTGTTTGACCAGAGTTGACCAGTTGACCAAGAGTCAACTGTAAGTCAACACTTGACCTAGTTTGACTAGATTGTTGATCGGAGTTGACCTAGAGTTGATTTGACTTAGAAGAACCTAGGATAATATAGATTGCTTGTAGAGATTCATTTATTTCAACTTGAACACCTTGTAACCTGTGTTGCTTTAAATAGGACTCTGTGGCTTCAGTTGGACCCCCTATACTTATCAGCTGTTCAGGTTATTAGACGAGTACATTCTCTGATCATTTCATATCCTGCTTAGAATTATATTCCTGCTTTAGATTACTTTACTTGATGCTGTCACGACATTATCATGGATTAGTACTATATGGATCTCTTCATGCGATGTTATCCCCCTCGGGAGCATCGGGTACATTGTGTCATGTGCTTTTCACTTTCATCATGTACTCCTGTGCTTTCACCATACATATACACTCTTGTGAATCATGTACTCTCATGTTTACAGAGCCCTCATGTATACTATCATGTGTACCCTTTCATGGGCCCCCATGTGATATCATGTACAATAACATAACCTGCTTAGATCCTTGTGTATTGATTGGGGAAAACGGGGGAGTGCTAGTAGTCATGTGAACAATTCCATAGTAGTGTAGATCATGTGAGACTCTTTAGTGTAGATCATGTGCTAATATGTTCCGTTCACATGTGCTATCCTGTACTCTACATCACTAGCCACTGTTAGTTCTCTATTTATAGTAGATATTTCTATTACAGTTCTCTCTCTGTTTACATACTGTATTTCTTCAGATCATGTATCTTACTTTACTGCATGATTATATTTTCTAACCTGCTATGATTTGTTGAGATGTATTGTGCTCGCTCCTG
Organism: Iris pallida; assembly: GCA_029216955.1. Taxonomy (NCBI): domain Eukaryota; kingdom Viridiplantae; phylum Streptophyta; class Magnoliopsida; order Asparagales; family Iridaceae; genus Iris; species Iris pallida. The sequence goes on along the minus strand of JANAVB010008800.1, from coordinate 3,270,593 downwards.
TCCTGACTGGACCTGTTGATAAATTTTACAGATAGCTTGGAGGTTGCCTGCTAGCCTAGAGGAGACACATTAGAGGTCGTATAGATAGCTAGGGTTTTCTTACTTTACTTCGGTTGTCTTGAGTTGTACTTATTTTATGGATTACTGTATTTGAGCTTTGAGATGCATTTCTGGGTTGTGTATCTTAGACACTTAGACTTCTATCTGCTATATCTCTTTTGGATTTCATGTTTTATCTATTTTTATCATGCTCTACCTTAGATGTGATTGAGACTGTATCTGCTATGTCACCTCCATTCGGAGAGTATATACTGTACAGGTACCTTTATATTGTTAGATGATTGACCTAGGACAGTGTTCTACCGCTGACACTGTGGCGTAGGCTGGACGTTGTTACGTTCTCGTATCCTCACAGTTGGTGCGGGTCGTGGCAAAGCACTATTTCTTACAACTGTAGTATTATTCTTCTTTTTCTCTTCCGTAAGCTCTTTATTGAGTACGGTAAAATCATGTGTTTGTTTCTCAATACGTGATTCAGCATCGTGTAAGCTTAATTTAAGCTTAGATAATTCCTCCGTGTTATCTGCGGGAGATGTGTCTCTAACATTATTAAGCAAGCATGATAGTCTATGAATCTCAGCTTCATGAGTCTTGATCTTATCCTTTGCATGTTTGTACTTACTAAGTAACTTCTTGTGATCTTCAAGTAAATCACTAAAAGTATCTCCAAGTTCATCAAAAGTAAAGTCATTAAGTGGGTCATTTATTACCTTGTCGGACGTTGCCATTAGGCAAACGTTTGCAGTATCTTGGGGAGTATTCTCTTCTACTTCTGAGTCACTGACTTTGCTCTCGTGCCAGATGCTTGTGTTGGCATACTTCCGAGAAGATGACATCTTGTATGATTTTTTATATCGACTCCATTTCTTTGATGTAGGACAGTCTTTCTTGACATACCCTATCTTTTTACAGCCGAACCAGTTTAACACATATATATCTCATATTTAGGTCTCTGTGTAAACCCCCTAAATTTTTACTATAAAATATTTTAAAATTTATTTTGGTATTGATTATTATTTTGGTATTGTACGACGAGTACAAATGTGTGATACGAAATATTTAATCAATTTCTAAATTTGTTTTATTATAAGCTTTCAAAAAATATAGCTGAATAAATATTTCTTCTATACTTATATCGTAAAGCATTTTTATTCATTTTATGTGACATACCAAACCTTTGCCAAAACTTATGTTTTATTTTCTTACAAAAAGTTATTTTTGTTATGCAAATATGGTTATTAAATTCAAAATAATATTTATATGCGAGTACATGAAATTAAATCCATGTGTATTTTATTTTTTCGAAAACCAATTGTATTTATTGTGTTTATTTTCAAAAGGCATTTTAAACATTTAAATATTTTTGTGATTTTCAAAATCATTTATTTATTATTTTATTATTATTTATAAAAGTATATTTTGAAATTTGTTTTAATTAATGTTTAACTATTATGGTAATTTAAATTAGATTTATCTTATTCGATTTTAAACTAAAGAGGGAATTATTTGGATTTAAGTTGGATTTGGATTTGAATGGCTTTAAATTTATTTAAATTATTAATGAATTATCTAACGGGGATTTAACCCAATCCTAATCGTATCCAACTATGAGCATCACCTCGTATATAAAAAGAGGCTTATTGGCACTTCTCCAAAAATTCCACAACCCACAAAATTCTCCACAAACACAAAATGCATCGTGTCTATGTTCCCTGCCCATCCACTAATTTTTCCATTACATGTACAATTCATCTCCGTGTCCACAAATCCGGACACAAATTCTCCATATTCATCCTACCGTGTCGGACACACCTCAACACGCACGCACCTAATCCTAACCCTAACGGAGCTTCTGACCCATCACCGCCGACGACAGCCCCCAGCAACATCACGAGCATCACCATGGCCAGTAACATCCCCCGTCTCACCTTACCGTTTCGACCTTCGCCACCTTCACCACGCTCACCACCGTGGTCGCCACATATACCCAACCACCAGCCACAAAAATCAAAACAAAACCCTCACCTACTGTCACCACAAAAATCAAAACAAAACCCTTACCTATTGGTTCCATGCACATGTGTCATCCTCCGCCACCCGCCGGTCAGCACCCCTGACTCCGCCGGCCGAATCCGAGTGTCGGCGTACCGCCTACTCCTCCCAACCGTCGCGACCGGAGCCGCCGCCGTCCTCCGCCCTCAGCCGGCCGCGTGCGCGAGCACCCCGCGCCGCCGCCACCTCCCCAGGCGCGCTGCCGGCGACGACCGTCGCCCACGCCTCGCTCCTCGAGCGTAGATGACCGCGGCAGTCTTCTCCACCACAGTGCGCGCGTCCCCTCCGCCAAGCGCCGTCCGGCACAGCACCGAAGCCGAGCGCCGGAGCTCCCCTCCCGTAAGCTCTCACCTCTCTCTAGCCCTCTTCTTCCCTCCTTCTATCCCTCTTCTCTTTTTTTATGTTTCTTACTTTAAGAGAGGAACAACTGTAGCATCTTAACTTTTTTTTTCTTTTTTTTCATTGTTATTTTCTTCTTCTTATTTTTGTCTTTTAGTACTAACATTAATAGCAATAGCTAAAGTACACTTATTATAAGTTTATTAGTATTATTAGCATTAGATATGCTATTATTAGTTTGGAAAATGTATATTCCTATTCATATTTAAAGAGTAAAATTTTGGAAAAATATTACCATATTATATTGCCTAGAAAATTTTACTTGACAAATTTGGATTCTAACCATAAACCAATTTTGTACTTTTTCAAGTATATAGTTAAAATATTTTAAACTTATGAACTACAGTTTTCTCCCTAGAATCATGTTTTATAACCTTAGATTTTTTTTTTGCCTAAATCTATTTTTTTTTTATATTCAAGTATTTATCAAATATTATTTTACTAGTAAATATAGGTTCCAAATATTAGAAATATTTCCTAAAATAGTATATGTGTTATTTCTACGAATTTCCATCATTGTCGAATCTTGACTACCATATTCCTACTCTCTTTCGAATCTGGACTCCTTTTTGTCGAGCCTAACTATTATGACTATTCTGAACTCGGTGGAACAATCCGTGCCATCAGCAGAGGCCATTTGGCGTAGTTGTAATACCGAAGTCACATGATGTGCCACCTTGAACACCGCACCACACCAGGCATCGCTACCAGGCAAGACACCTTGCCTTTACTATTTATTTACTTGCTCAATATCATGCATGTTTTTACTTATTATTATTTTTAACAATATAAATTGTTCTTCCAAAATTGTAGGTAGATGCAAATTACTATACTTTAGTTTTCTTTATGCATTTGGCCTAGAGTTAAAGGACCACCCTTTGTGTGTGCCGCATTCATTGGACTCGACACTTGTGTGCCATGAAGTCGCGAGTCGCTTATAGATACGGACTTGCGTGCTGACTGGTCATCGGTATGTACAGGCCGTGCGTTAGGATATGACTGCTAATAGTTATGGATGTCTAGAACACTTAGCGGTTATTAGGAATATCGTGATGTGGATACAGCACGTGTAGTGCATGGGGAGGGAGAAGACAGCTATTAGGCGTAGGGGCTTCGACTCGTTTACTTTCCTCTTGATGCCCTTAGTGACTCAGTTGAGTGCTAGTGGGCCATGCATTTACTTTCCTCTAGCTGCCGTTAGTGACTCACCCAAGAGCTAGTGTGCCGTGCACTTATTTATTTCTCTATATGCCACCAGTGCCTCGGTTTGAAACGTTAATGCGCCGTATTTCTAGTTTCGAAAGGCCCCTGTGTGGAACATTGTCTTCAAAGTGCATTTTTACATAGAATGGTTAAGGACCTTTATCTGTTTAAACATATGCAATTTTCTGTTAAGCTAACTATATTCAGTTTATGGCATGATACTATGTGTCTTGTTATGCCCTCTGAGGACCTGGTGATTTCTCTAAGTGTGCTTTTGTGATATTTTGCAGGTGCTCTAGCCAAGGCCATGACTTGCTCTCTTCCATCTAGGATGATTGCACTTGAATCATCTTTGCAACGCTCGACACGTTCCTTAATTTTGTATTTCTTTCTTTGTTGGTAGTGGATTTGTCTCCGTCCAACGACTTTTGTAAACAATAATTCATAAGTTATTATTTCTTCTTTATTTGTGGATAAGATTAGTGTCATGGCTTTCTACACTTTACAACTTATGTATACATACGATGGTTCCATATATTGGAGTATACTTCGTATGTATGCAGCTGGCATGATTACGTTTCTAGTCCTACGTATTTTGGGACTGGGGCGTTACATGTTTTTGTGGTGGCCCATACAGGTCAAGATAAATTGTTTGGTTACTTTACCATACCAAGCAAGCCTGCGTATAGGATTAGAGTCTAGGATCTCATCCACTTACTTGACCTTCTTCCTCGATTCTATTTTTGAACTCCCGCTTGACCCCTTGATTTACATCTTTCTTGATCCATTTCGACCGTAATTCTTCTCTTTCCTTTGTGCTTAATAGAGGTTAGGATGGTGACACATACTAGCTAGATATGTTCCGTTGTCCCTATTAGTTTAACTCTTGTAAGTTGGGTAGAATGCCTTACGATGTACCCTTCCTTATGAACTTAACCAAGCCTTAGACAAGGAAACACTAGGATGACTGCATAGGCCCAAACTTCGGGCGAGACTTAGATTTTAAGGATCTTGGACTATTTAATTCCCTTTATCATTATCCCCTACTTATATTTTGACTATCTCATGATGCTAACTTAGCCTAAATTTTGCAAGCTCATTCCTTATCGAGCTTGTTGATGACATATTTTATTGGGAGCGCTCTCACTAACATATTGTCTAATCAGAACCGGTACACGATGATCTGATCAACCTAGTGTACTTTGGTTCGCTTTTATCTATCGTTCTACGTGGATGGGGACATAGCTAAACTTGCCCTCTAAAGTCCCATCCAAGACAGCCTTGGCAATTCTTTTTGAATTACTCACTCTTCTTTGAACCACATATTGGTATTCGAAAACAACTTCTTTGGAATCATATTGGTTTTCGTCTTCCACTTATTTAGACAAAGACTCGTACTTAATAGATAGACCCAAAGTATCACCTTTAGTTGCCCCACCATCTATTGCCAAGATAGTTTGCCATGGACCAACCAAGGTGACTATATCCTCACTTTGAACCACTCATCGATTCCATATCTGCTATCGCAACCTTCTATGAAACTTGAAAATGATTCCAAATCATCCTTTCATTCGTGCCCTCAAACAAGATATTTACCATGCAACCTTCTCCGAAGAACCATCTCTCCCAAGTCCCTAAGTTATTCCCTTAATCTACTCCCTTCGTATTATCATGATTTTATTGCCTTAACTAGCGCCCCTCATCCATACCATATTCATGATTTATTTTCGTCATTATCGAAATCACGATTCACTAAGCATATTTGTGTTGAACGTTGTTTCCTTGCCCCGTCCAAAATGAATTGATTGTGTTGCCTTATCGGTATACCCTTGTACCTTCAAACCTCCGAATTATTCTTAATTTCGAGGACGAAATTCTTGTAAGTTGGGTAGGATGTAAACCTCCTAATTTTTCACTATAAAATTTTTTAAAATTTATTTTGGTATTGATTATTATTTTTTGTATTATACGACGAGTACAAATGCGTAATACAAAATATTTAATCAATTTCTAAATTTATTTTATTATAAGCTTTCAATAAATATAACTGAATAAATATTTCTTCTACATACTTATATCGTAAAGCATTTTTATTCATTTTATGTGACATGCCAAACCTTTTCCAAAACTTATGTTTAATTTTCTTATAAAAAGTTATTTTTGTTATCCAAATATGGTTATTAAATTCGAAAATAATATTTATATGCGAGCACATGAAATTAAATCCATGTGTATTTTATTTTTTCGAAAACCAATTGTATTTATTGTATTTATTTTCAAAAGGCGTTTTAAACATTTAAATATTTTTATGATTTTCAAAATCATTTATTTATTATTTTATTATTATTTATAAAAGTATATTTTGAAATTTGTTTCAATTAATGTTTAACTATTATGGTAATTTAAATTGGATTTATCTTATTCGATTTTAAACTAAAGAGGGGATTTATTTGGATTTAAGTTGGATTTGGATTTGATTGGTTTTAAATTTATTTAAATTATTAATGAAATAACTAACGGGGATTTAACCCAATCCTAATCGTATCCAACTATGAGCATCACCTCATATATAAGGAGAGGCTTATTGGCTCTTCTCCAAAAATTCCACAACCCACAAAATTCTCCACAAATACAAAGTGCATCGTGTCTGTGTTCCCTGCTCATCCACTAATTTTTCCACTACATGTACAATTCATCCCCGTGTCCAAAAATCTCGACACAAATTCTCCACATTCATCCTACCGTGTCGGACACACCTCGACACGCACGCACCCAATCCTAACCCTAACGGAGCTTCTGACCCATCACTACTGACGACAGCCCCCAGCGACATCACGACCATCACCATGGCCAGCAACATCCCACGTCTCACCTCGCCGTTCCGACCATCGCCACCTTTACCACGCTCACCACCGTGGCCACCACATCTACCCAACCACCAGCCACAAAAATCAAACAAAATCCTCACCTATTGTCGCTGCCAGCCGCACGTAGCAGTGTCGTTCCGTCCCTGTCCTCCGCTTCCCGAGTCGCCTCTCCGTGCACATAGGTCTTTCTCCGCCACCCACCGGTCAGTGCCCCTGACTCCACCGGCCAGGATCCGAGTGTCGACGTACCGCCTACTCCTCCCAACTGCCGCAACCGGAGACGCCGCCGTCCTCCACCCTCAGTCGGCCGCGTGAGCGAGCACACCGCGCCGCCGCCACTCACCAGGCATGCTGCCGGCGACGACCGCCGCCGACGCCTCCATCCTCGAGCGCAGATGACCGCGGTAGTCTTCTCCACCACCGTGCACGTGTCCCCTATGCAAGCGTCGTCCGGCACAGCACCGAAGCCGAGCGCCGGAGCTCCCCTCCCGTAAGCTCTTACCTCTCTCTAACCCTCTTCTTCCTTCCTTCTATCCCTCTTCTCATTTTTTTGTGTTTCTCTCTTTAAGAGAGGAACAGCTGTAGCATCTTAACTTTTTCTTTTTTTTTCATTATTATTTTTTCTTCTAATTTTTGTCTTTTAGCACTAACATTAATAGCAATAGCTAAAGTACACTTATTATAGGTTTATTAGTATTATTACCATTAGCAATGCTATTATTAGTTTGGAAAATGTATATTCCTATTCATATTTAAAGAGTAAAATTTTGGAAAAATACTACCATATTATATTGCCTAGAAACTTTTACTTGACAAAATTTGGATTCTAACCATAAAACCAATTTTGCACTTTTTAAGTATATAGTTAAAATATTTTAAACTTATGAACTACAATTTTCTCCCTAGAACCATGTTTTACAACCTTAGATTTTTTTTTTGCCTAAATCTATTTTTTTATATTCAAGTATTTATCAAATATTATTTTACTAGTAAATATAGCTTTCAAATATTAGAAATATTTCCTAAAATAGTATATGTGTTATTTCCACAAATTTCCATCATTGTCGAATCTTGACCACCATATTCCAACTCTCTTCCGAATCTGGACTCCTTTATGTCGACCCTAACTATTATGACTATTCTGAACTCGGTGGAACAGTCCGTGCCATCAGCAGAGGCCGTTTGGCGTAGTTGTAATACCGAAGTCACATGATGTGCCATCTTGAACATCGTACCACACCAGGCGTCGCTACCAGGCAAAATACCTTGCCTTTACTGTTTATTTACTTGCTCAATATCATGCATGTTTTTACTTATTATTTACTTTTAACAATATAAATTGTTCTTCCAAAATTGTAGGTGGATGCAAATTACTACACTTTAGTTTTCTTTATGCATTTGGCCGAGAGTTAAGGGACCACCCTTTGTGTGTGTCGTATTCATTGGCCTCGACACTTGTGTGCTATAAAGTCACGAGTCGGATATAGATACGGACTTGTGTGCTGACTGATCATCGGTGCATACAGGTCGTGCGTTAGGATATGACTGCTATAGTTATGGATGTCTAGAAAACTTAGCGGTTATTATGAATATCGTGATGTAGATACAGCACGTGTAGTGCATGGAGAGGGAGAAGACAGCTATTAGGCGTAGGGTCTTTCACTCGTTTACTTTTCTCTAAATGCCCTTAGTGACTCAGTCGAGTGCTAGTGGGCCGTGCATTTACTTTTCTCTAGCTGCCGTTAGTAACTCACCCGAGAGCTAGTGTGCCGTACACTTATTTACTTTTCTCTAGATGCCACTAGTGCCTCGGTTGAAATGCTAACGCGCTGTATTTCTAGTTTCGGAAGGCCCCTGTGTGGAACGTTGTCTTCAAAGTGCATTTTTACATAGAATGGTTTAGGACCTTTATCTGTTTAGACATATGCAATTTTCTGTTGAGCTAACTATATTCAGTTTATGGCATGATATTATGTGTCTTGTTACGTCCCTCTGAGGACCTGGTAATTTCTCAAGTGTGCTTTTGTGATGTTTCGCAGGTGCTCTAGCCAAGGCCATGACTTGCTCTCTTCCATCGATGATGATTGCACTTGAATCGTCTTCGCAACGTTCGACACATTCCTTAAATTTGTATTTCTCTCTTTGTTGGTAGTAGATTTGTCTCCGCCCAACAACTTGTGTAAACAATAATTCATAAGTTATTATAAATTATTTCTTCTTTATTTGTGGATGAGATTAGTGTCGTGGCTTTCTACACTTTACAGCTTATGTATACATACGATTAGTTCCATATATTGGAGTATACTTCGTAGTATGCAACAGGCATGATTACATTCCTAGTCCTACGTATTTTGGGACTCGGACGTTACACTGTGACTCCACTTTGGACCTTGATTCACATTCATTTCTCTACCGCAGGCGACTACATTCTCTGATAGTTTTTATTATTTGATATTTTCTATGATGCATGTTTATACTAGTGTTCTATCTTGATTCCGACACGATGGACACACGGATTGGTATTGTATGGATTCCTTGACTTGAGATACATAGTTTTATGCCTAATGATTTTTACTGGACTAATGTATCTACTCTGGATTATTGGGATACGTGTTGAGACATGGCTCTATGTGCACTGGTCGGGCGGAGAAATACCTAGGATACATGTGAACATACCCTTTCTACGCCATGGTCTTTCTGGAATAATAGCGGCTACACACGGACGTGTATGGTTTGTCGAATATTACACTCTAGCCGTTCACATGTCAACTTGGTATTTTAAACACTGATTTAAACACAGATATTCTAACTTGTTAGTTGTGTACCTTGCATGACAGGTTTCCCCTTTATTACATATATGTCTACTTTCACTATTTCACATGTTCTTCCTATACATATGTTGCTCCATATTCACTAGTCTCTTCTGTTGTACTTGCCCTTTATAAACTGTTCATCAAGTATTCATTAATATTTACATTTTTATAGTGCTTGTCAATTAACTGGAACTGCTATTTGAGTTGTAATTCGCTCCAATCCTGACTGGATAATATTTTTTAGATGGTTTAGATGATTGTCCTACCTACTATGAGGAGGGGACATATGAGGGTTGTACACAGGAGTCTAAGGAGGATCCAGCACAGTAGATAGTGCCTTAGTAGTGTTCTAGAGTCTTTAGTATTTCATATTGTATAGATTATTCCGAATGTGGATTTTAGACTTACTATTTTATTCAGGATATGTATTTATAATTTTAGAAATCTGAACTCATGTGTTGACGACTTTACTATTTATTCAGTTATCCTCCCTTATCCTCATTTCCAATATCGTGCTCTATCTTCCTTTAGACTTGTGATTGAGATTATATAGTTGATATGTCATATTATTCCTCCATGCGGAGATCACAGGATTATATTTATATTGATAGATGTTATACAATGTAGATGGCCTGTACAGCATTCTACCACCGACACTACGATGTAGGCTAGACGTACCTACGTCCTCATGCCCCTAAACACGGTACGTGTCGTGACACATTCTTGTGGTGGCCCATACAGGTCAGAGTCGCAACTAGTACGACTTCGTAGTGCTGCTCGACTTAGGGCGTTGCTACGAGCCTGCTATTAAGATATAGGTTATAGGCTATATAGAGAGTTACTCAATCACAATTAGGAACTTCCAAATCTTTGATTTCAATCCTTCATTGTAATTTCTTCAAATTAATTGTCCTTCCTTGATAATATCTCATCTTGTTCCAAATTAATTTTTTTGTCGATCTGTCTTCCGGATGCCGGAGACCAGATCGCAGCGCACTGGATCCGTTGCAACAACAGAGAGGTCTGCTACTTCAGAGCCTCCTCTTCTAGCTGCGGGAGCTGCAACTCGGGGAGTTGCTCCTACTGTGTCAGCAGCTCCTGGGGGAACTGTTCCTCCACCAGGTCTAGAGGATCGTCCTCTTGTAGCCGGAGCCTCTTCCTACACCTCCACCACCGACTGATACAGCGCAGATGTTTGCGTTGTTCCAGCAGATGATGGAGGCGTAGAGGGCCCAGACTAAGGCACAACAGCGACAAGCTGATGTGTTACGCCAGAGCATTGATAGTGCCCACTAGTTGGCACTTGTTGTAGTTGAGAGGGTGGCTACTGCTCCACCTTATGGTGCTCCTGTCCAGGAGCAGCAGTAGGCGCAGTAGGTTACTGTCAGAGATTTCAAGAAGATGTTCCCTCAAGAGTTCAAGGGGACGGAGGGGATCCTTTATGCCGATGACTGGCTAGAGGATATAGAAAGGAGTTTAGAGTTTGCTCAGATTCCGGAGGGGCTGCGGGTAGCAGCAGCAGCTAGTCAGCTCTTCGATATCGCTCTGACGTGGTATCGCACAAATCCCCGACTGACAGTGACGGGACTGACGTGGGCTACCTTCAAGATGATGGAACTGGAAGTTTATTTTCTTTAAGAATTCCCGACTGACAGTAAGTTTGTTTTCTTTAAGAATCACCATAAGTGGACTGAAAGAACCCATTTTTGAAATCCTGAGAATCACATAAATAAGATTATGTAGGGCAAAAAAAAACTTTTTGAATTAACTAAATATTGATTCCCTCAAAACAATAATAAGAAATTCACCAACACCTTGAACACCATGAATTTAGCATGCCACGATAGTGTGGACGTACACAAATTCAACTTTGTTCAAGTAGATTTTTTTATTAATTTTACTATTATGTCAATATAACTTTATGACAAATAAAATTAATATGCTGGTCTTCCTCTGGTCATACAAATAATAGCAGTGACTCCGATGGGGAGGGTACCATTATTTGTATCTAAGTGTATACCATTACTTAATACTAAGTCCATTACCTTGTAATGAGTTCCTTCAGATGGAGAAGTGAACACATACTAGGTAACTTTCTACAATTATCCCTAGGAAGTTTGTACTGGTGATCCATATTTATACTCATCCGATATGGAGGAAAGCACTAAAGTCAACACGCAAGTATAATTACATCACCTACAAACCAGTAATGGAGACCATAGGATTTAAACTAAATAAAAATCCTCTCCTACTTAGTTATTTAACAATGAGGGTTTTTCTACTAGTTGATATTATGTCCATGTTGTCCATTATTAATGTAGGCTTGGTTTTTCAAAAAAAACAACCACACAATAATAAACATGCATAATCAGAAAAAGCAAAATGACAAAAATAAGAGAAAATATCCAACTATATGGTCATCTTTGCTGCTCCGTCCTCAACTATCAGAATCCAAAATCTGGCGCTTCCTTTATCGAAATCATCTGTCTGCCTCTGGACTGCTTAAACCAGCATCTCGTCCGGCGTCAGAAACAGCCACCACCGCCATCACGATTGATCAAAAATAATTAAAATTACATCAATCCTATGCCTCCCGAAGGAGTTCACACATAATCTAGATTGAAAAATTAAAATAATAAGCACGATCAACCCTCGTGATTTTAATTACGTCCATAGCAACAACAACATCCACGACATGTCCATGGTTTAAACAACACAATAAAAAAAACATGCATTGGACCATAATAGTTGGATCTAAGATGCCTGCAAAACTGAGTTAGAAAGATCTACATCTACCGACTATTATATAGGCAGGTTTTATTGGACAATATGGACGTATCAATCAATACGTAGATCCAAAGTGGCTCTGATACCAATTGATGGAACTGCGGATTCCGAGGACCCTTCCTTTGGTGTGCGTATTGATCGATAGAAAGTTAAACAGATCTAATACGTGTTCTAACCCTTCATCGGCGGAAACTAGGGTTCACGAATTATACCTGCGGTGGAAAGGAGACAAGTAATTCCTGGCAATCTCGAGCGAACGACCCCAAGATCTTCTGCACGTATTCCTTCCTCGAGTTGGACGTCATGTGGGCGACGATTCTCCCAACCTTTTCTTCTCCTTGGCAGCCCTCTCTTTCTCTCCTTACGTGAATCATAAATTTAGAGGAAATTTTAGATTTCTAATCAGTAATCTGGCGGCCAGAGAATAGAGGATATATATAGGCTACGGCAGGGACCATGAGGAGAAATTAGGGTTAGGCCTCCTAACGGATCTGGATATCCCGTGTTCAGTCTGAACACATAATCCAGGCCCATTAACAATAGCTCGGTCCACTAATGAGCTATTGTTGCACTACCTCCCTAATCCCAAATTATGTTTATGGGCTCCTTTTATTATATGCTCGTTTGGCTCCCCATGTTAAGATATCGTATGTCCGTCGATCAAATCAAGTTACTGACAACTATATTGATTCGACATCTTTTATCCTTAAGTAGTACCGCTTAACTTTATTTGTTATGTCGGATATATTCCACCTGCAGGGTTTACATGACAATCCTTATGAGCTCCTTAAGAGGACATCATCAACCCGATGTATCGGGACATGGATTCCATTTATAATCAACAGCCCATCATACATACAATGTTATTACCCAATTCATAGAGGTTGTTGATCCATAATGAATCTCACTCTTTTATGAGTCAAAGTAATGCACACTGCATATACATGTCCGTTATTATATCCGGATTAAGAGCACAAGCATCCATAATAACAGAGGTGTTTGTTATCTTATGTAGTCAGTACAAAAAGAACAACCTCAAGTGGTCCTGTTCAATACACACAAAGTGTACTAGTGTAAACCTATAGTCAAGATAGACTAATACCAGATTACACTACAACCTTTCCAATAGATTGTCCAAGTCCATCTAGGTTGTGAACTATTTATATACTCCATAGGAAACTAATAATATGATCTTCTGTGTGACACACACCATATTATCTACATATAGAATATCAAACATTTGTATTAACATTTACAACAAATATAATATGCAAACATTTGTCCATATGATTCTCATTCAAAATTTAAAGAAAAAAGGTTACTACAAAAGTGATGCTTTTAGTATATAACCCTAACACAAGAGGCTATTCAAGAAGAAATTCTTTCCTGACGTGGCTCTTAGTGCACTGGAGGGCCAGTTCATGGAGTTAGTGCAGGGGAACTCGTTTGTTGACGAGTACGCAACTGAGTTCTTCCATCTGAGTCGGTTCGCCAAGGGCACGGTCAGGATGCTGGAGAGAGGGCCCGTAAGTTCAGGAGGGGCCTGAACCATGGAATCATATCTCGCACGTCTGGGCATCGCATGACTACATTTGAGGATATTCTGATGGATGCCCAGATTGCGAAGGTGGATTTGAGCTCAGGCCTAAGAGAAGAAGTGACGTCGTGGGTATTGCTAGTGGTAGTGCGGGACCGGCTAAGCGTCCCATGTTCAGAAGGAGTACCATCAGCGAGCTGAAGCTCCGGTTCGACAACAGGAGCAGGAGGATCGGGCTTTCCTTTGCAACTATTACATGAAACTGGTCTACATTGGATGTCTGCAGAAAGAGACTAAAGGTGTCTTTGTTCTGTGGGTTAGAGATGAGGGATTGCCCTACTGTACCCCCGTTGGCAGGGTTTTGCGCTGACGATCGAGGAGGCCGATGCTAAAGGTGACCGGTTAGCAGGTTTGTCTTCCTGTTCTTGTTTCGTCTTTTTTCCATCTTGTTGTATGTTTCAATAGCACCTCTTAGATTGTGTTTGGCTGTGTAGATAGTATAGTGACCCTAATTGAGACCATGATATCGCGACCTGTAGGACCATGATTGTGTATTATTTAAATAGATTTGGATCATGATGATGGAGGTTTGACCTACAGAAGTGTACAACCAACTTAAATTTCGAGGAAAAAAAGTTTTAGGAGGAGATTTGTCACTACCACTTTTTCGAGCAAGGGTATTTTTGTCATTTCACATTTTGTATATTTTTTCTTTTAATATGATGGTTGTATTTATTAGTAGGCTAGCTATTCATTAGTCATGGTGGACTCCATTAAATTGACTTGACCAATAAGTTTGATTAATTAGACTCTAGTCATGGCTAGGTTGAGTACAAGCCTTAATTAGAGCCAAACCACTTAGAACCCTTAAGGACCTTCCTAATATAGTAATGATAAAGTTTAGGGCGTGACTAGTGCCTATTTAAACCCCATAAACCCTTAAATGGCAGCCACCATTTCCTTTAGGGTTTTACATTTTCTTCATTCCAAACTCTTCCAAATTATCTCATATTTCTTCCCTTTGTTGTGCAAAGGCTTAGGGGAGCTCAAGAAGGCTTGGTGGAGGCTCTAGCAAGGTTTTGGGAGCTCTTTTTTCATCCATCTTCCTCAAATTCGTGGAGCTTGGTGTAGGCTCCATTCTACATAGGTATAACCCTATAAACTTATTTTTTTTATGGTTAAAATTTATGTATTCATGTAGGAGCCTACCCATGACAGACTAATAGGAAGTAGATTGAGGTCCTAATGAGCCCTATTGTGATGGTTACAAAGAGTTTAGTGCCAATTAGAGGGAGACTACAAGTTTAGCCCACCAAGTGTTGTCAAAATGTCTAGTAGACCATTTTAGTTCCATTTTTCAGTTTATTGATCATGAATAGCCAAGTTTGTTCATTAGATAGTATCTATGGATCTCTAAAGTGTTATATATATATATATATATATATAATATAATATATATATATATATATCTATATCTATATATATATATATATATATTAATAGGTGTGTGTGTGGTGTGTGAATCTATCATATATTATATATATATATATATATATATATATATATATATAATATATATATATATATATGAATATCATGTTTGGGCTTTGTGCTCACTGTTTTGGGGTCTGCCATGCCCATTTGAGTTGCAGCAGACCCCTTAGGCTCTTGGCAATGTTGGCCAGTGCCACATTGGCCCTAGGCCTGTGATCGAGTGCCCATTCCTATGGTAGTGACTAGGAGTGAGGACTTGGTATGTTCAATTAGTATCAGTCAGTTAGAATTTTCAGTTAGTGACAGTGTTTGATTAGTGTATGAGGTTTTAGAGGCTCGTTTTGGCTCTGAAATAGGGGCTTAGTCCTTGACCTTCAGAGCAGTAGGCAAGCTATATTGGCACTTGCTTGGCCATTGCTTGGGAAGCAGCAAACAGCAGGTAGAAGGTAAGTGAGTGAAGTGTCTGTGTATCAGTTTGAGGGACTCCATGCTCCAATAGGCAGGGAATACACCCCAATGTGTAGGCAGTGTGGTTTCGTGTGAGAGTGTCTGTCAAGAAGGGAGGGGTTTTGTGCAGGTGTTCAAAAGAGGATATGAGGTGGGGAGAGTTGTATCAGTTGGAAGTAGTCAGGTATATGATTGATGGGTGTTCATTGTGAGTTAACTGACAGTGTATCAGTTAAGTGTTACAAGTGCCTAGGTCTTTAGTGTATTAGTGTAGAGTTTAGTGACTGTCCTTACAGTATAATATGTATCAGTTACTTGATTTGTATGTGGGTGAGTAATTAGGAGTGAGTATCGCCCCTTGTCTGTTTTGGCCTATAAATGTATCAGAGGTTGGGGTTGTATAAGTGAGTGAGAGCAAGGCCATTTGCCTTATGCGCGCGAGCAGATAAGGTGGGGGAAGATCTGTCCTACAGTAGGCTCTTTGCTGCTTAAGCAAGTGGCAGACTTAACCTGCAAATGGCCAGGAGCCAACTGCCAGTGGAAGGTTGGCCTTGAGAGGCACTAGTTGTGATGTTCAAGTCTATTTGAGTTCAGTCTAAGGGAATGAGATTTTGGGTGTTAAAATAGTTAGTATCAGTAAGTAGGTTAAGTGGTATCTTATGGTTGTAGTGTTAGTATTAGAGTGTCGAGGTAGATTAGTGAGTAAGGAATTATGGTGACATGGGAGTGAAATGTGAAGTGATTTGGAAGACTGTACCTGTGAGGCATTAGGAAGAGTTTCAGAGCAGTGAGAGAGTGGCTAAAATCTCTTAGCCATGGGCAGTTGACAGGTTAGGAGATGAGAGAAAGGATTGGATGATAGTGAGTTCACTTGTGAAGTGTGAAGTGTTTGATTTAGTATTCGACAGAGAGGGTTTGGCTTGTGGCCTATGTGTCAATAAGAGTTAGTATCCTAATGGAGTGTCAAATTGTTTAGGGGAAATGTTTGTGCAGGTAATTAAAAGAGGGTATGAAGGTTAGAACAGGTTCTTATGTATCAGAAATTGTTAGTGAGAAATTAGAGTGTGTTAGTGTCTTAAGTTAGTAAGTGATTGAGTATCCTTGTATCAGTATACTAATGAGGGTGTGAATGAAATCAAGTATCAGCCATTGTGAGTATCCTAGTAGTCTTGTTATATTGTTAGTTTTAGGGTTTGAGGGTATGTGTTCAGTTGGAGTATCAGTTAGGAATGGGGGTTTCTATCATCCCTATTTTTAGTAAGTTTTAGTAATATATAGGGATGTAATAGGAAGGCAATATTTAGGTAGGTGTGCTATTTGGATTATTTGTGAGGCATCAGTTAAGTATCTCAGTAGTATTAGGATCTAATGTTAGGATTAGTGTAGTGAGTTAAGGGAATGAGGAATAGGGGCAGGTCATGACCTGTGGCAGAGAATAAGCAATGCTAGTGCATTGACTGCAGTAGTTAGGCAGCAGGAGGCAGGAAGGCTATTTAGCCACTTGGCAGGGCCAATTGGCCTCCTGCAAGGCAGGGCCTAACTTGTAGAGGCTTGTATTTCCTCTTGGCAACATGGTCTAGGTGTATGAATGTGCACTAGCCTTTAGGCCAAGTGCTTGGTCCAGTCCAGACTTAGCTATTGGCCATTTGGCTATTGTCCAGGTTTTAACACTGGCTGCAGGCTAGCTTGACAGTGTGAGTAGTAGCAGCATGCATTTGCTAGCTGCTTTGAAGGCCTAATGGGTTGAATTGCCAAGCAGATATGTGCCCCATTTTGCTTTAACTTTTATTTTATAAAGAATGGTCATCTAAATGATAAGTGTTCTTTCCTACTTGACAGTTACCTTAACAGCATGGGTTTTACCTACCTAATCTATCTAAGGTAGTGTATGACCTATAAGTGTCACGACCTGTACCCGGTGTAGGGGCACGAGTACGTGGGTACGTCCAGCCTATGCCACAGTGTCGACGGCAGAACATTGTCCTATGTCAACCATCTAACATAATATCAAAATCTGACTAACAAGATATACTCTCCGAACGGAGGACAATCTCAGAAGATACAACTCAATCACAATTCTAAGATGGAAATAGCATGATAAGATATATATGAAATCTTAAAAGAGAAATACAAACATAAGAAAACAAGTCCAAGTGTCTAAACGACACTTACATCTCAACATCCACATAATACAATCAAAGACAAAAAAATAAAAATAAGATAAACAGTCTAGCTATCTAGCCTAGGCAATAGGGATGATGTTCTCAGCTAGGGCTGGATCCTCCTGGGGTCCAACTCACAAGTATCATCTTGGTGTGCTCCATAGCAGGTGTACAAAACCTCAGTATCATCTGTAATATTTTCAACATGTCCGTCAGAACAGGAACGAGCACATATCTCTCAAACAGTTCATATTATTACAGGAAATGTAAAACAAGTAATAGAATAATATACATAAAATGATGTAGGACATGAATAAGAACAGTGTAAATAGATAAATCTGGGTACGTGAAACAGTTTTATAGAAAATAAAAACTAGAGTGAAATATAAGTGATTTAGAGCACAAGATGGTTATATAGTCGGCTTGGGTTGCACATAAAGTAACCTGTGTTGCACATGAAGAATACAGTTGCACAGGATGAAACAGAGTTGCACAAGATGGGATAGATCACATAATCATTTATACTCACCCCTACCCCCAATCAATACACAATGATCCAGTCAAGTTACGTTACATGTACAAGAGGTTTTATCCATGAAGCTCATGTGATCATGAGAGAACAAGAGTATACATGAATAGGGTGTACAAGAAATACAAGATGTTCGTAAAAAAGCACATAACAAGATGTATTCGATGAACCTGGGGGGATAACATCGCACGACAAGATCCATATAGTACTAATCCATGATAACAACGTGACAGCATCAAGTAAAGTAGTCTAGAGCAAGAATATAAATCCTAGCAAGTATGAAGAGAATGTACTTGCCTGATAACCTGAACAACTGATAAGTACGGATGTCCAAACTGAAGCCACTGAGTCCTATTTAGAGCAATACAGGTTATGATGTGTTCAAAAGGTAATAATTGAAGTTTATAATGCAATTCTAAGTCATTCTAGGTTAAAGTCAACTCTTGGTCAACATTCTAGTCAAACTAGATCAACATTCTATGGTTTGGTCAAACTTTAGTCTACAAGTCCAAATAGGCCTATTAAGTCTATTTCTAGGTCAATCTATAGGTTAACACAAGTATAGGCTAAGGTATACTAAGTTAAGTATATATGTATATCATATATAAATATCTCACAAAATAGCTACTAGCCTACAAATACCATATATATACATTACACCATATAACATATATATATATATATATATATATATATATATATATATATATATATATATATATATATTATATATTTAAATAATATATATATATATATATATATATTATTTAAAATATATATATATATATATATATATATATATATATATATATATATATAATATATATATATATAATATATTATTTTTTATATATATATATAAAATAATATATAAAAAAAATATATAAAATAATATATATATACAAATATTAAATATATATATATATATATATATATATATATATATATATATATATATATATATATATATATATATATATATATATATAATATATAGTCTATGCTAACTATACTCAATATATAGGTATATTGGACCTCACATAAATATCTAGCTTATATGTATACTCACCCATATATATATACATACAACATAACCTATATTTCATAACCTATGACCTATCTAATAAACTCAGGAAATTTGAGAACACTCAAACAACCTACCAACATCACATCAACCCCAAACTCTATCTCATGTATACAACATATATATACATACACATTATATCACTCATCTACAATACTCCTATAATACATATATGTATATTGTATGCCTAACTATCCCAAGGACTGAAACTTAGTGTAATGGACTGACCAAATCATGCAAGGTGGACTGAACCTAATGTGGGACATCGTGATCAAAGGGTTAGCTACCACTCACTACATAGAAGCCACATGGCCTGCCTAGGCTTCTACTGCTGCTGCAGGCTTGCTCAGCCTACTGTCTATGCATGCTACTATTGCTGCTACATCTACTGTAATTGTATTTACAGGCCATAGCAATGCTAAGCCAAGGCAAAGCAAAACTTGGGATTGAACAACTAAGGTAATGCTCATAACCCACACAATCATAACAGTCCCTTACTCTCTCACTCTCCTCTATAAATCAGTTAACTCTCCTCTCCCCCTATACAATTACTGATGTCCTAACATATACTCCCTTATCTACTCAACTGAACTCAACTCAAATCTGATTTCTTACAACTACCACAACCAAACTCATCTACAACTGTACCCAACATATATGTACAACATATAGGCCATACTCTAATCTAATACACAACCCACTTCCTAGATACTCTTTACTGACTAACCCATCTGATACTCTAATCATATCAGCTAAAACATGCTCATATGTCACCAAGGAATGAATAAACCTACTCATGGCAAGGAGACTGAATTGAACCAAGGATTTTTGGACTGACACAAGGTTCAAAGTAAGGACAAAATAATATAGACCAAGGACTAAGCATTCATAAGTATATACATTGCATACATACAAATATACATACATACAAGTATATAAATACATATATAAACTTATAAATACATACAAATGTGTCCATCAAGTGTCATGGGTGTGTGGGTGTCAAAGTATCCAAACGAGGTGTCAAAATCGTGTCACAAACATGCTGTCAGAACCTGTACAGCAGTATGCGTGCGGGGTATGTTGAGTGGTGTAAGGCACGACACGTGCAGTGTCGTGTCTCGTGGTCGTGTCCTAAGGTAGGTGAGGTCTAGGTGCATGTGCCCAATAGCCAGAATCGTTTCCTCGTGGTGCAGTGTTTGAGTTATGCGTGCGTGTAGAGGCTAAAAATTAAGTTATGCTACTCACCATATCAATAGGTTGCGCCATATAAGGTTACGCCTATATCAGGTTGTGCCTACATCAAGTTGCGCTACATCAGGTTACGTCCATCTTAGGTTGTGCCAACCTCAGGTTACGCGAGAGCCATGGCACACTTCTCAAGAAGCTATAACGGCATCATCATTGCCTGACAACTGATAGCACATATATGAAGGAAAATTTTCGAATCCCGCACAACACAGTGCTCGAAAGAATTGGTCAGCCAGCAGTTTGCACAACGTGTCAGGTTGTGCGAGATTGTACTTAGGCGCAAGTTGCTACATTGTGCCTCCGCGCAACATGATGAAGCTCGCGCAATACGATCGTCCAGAGCAGGATGACATGGTGCGTAAGCCACTAACTTCGTAGAACGTATCCACTACATTGCTCACGACCATGCGCATCTCGCCCAAATGATGCCACGTATCCACAGCAATTGGTGCAACCGCTCGCGCAAGTTGCTACATTGTGCTTCGTGCAACCTGATGAAGCTCACGCAAGGTGATCGAACAGTATCCAGAGCAGGGTGACGTGGCATAAACCACTAACTTTGCAGAACGTGCCCAATACACTGTCCACGACCACGTGCATCTCAATCAAACGATGCCACACGTCCACAGCAGTTGGTGTAATCACTCGCACAAGTGAACAGGAGGCACGCAACTTGAAGTACGTACAACCCAGAGTAACTGCTAAACAGTTTTTAAGAACTCTATAAATAGAGTTTCAAATCAGTCTCAAAGCATCACGAATGATCATAATCTCCTACTAAAGTGCTTGCATTCTCCAAAGGCTCGTGTCTTCGATATCACACATCGTCCAAGGGATAGAGTGATCGCCTTCTGATCAGATTCCTATAGTTGTACTTCCCCATAAATCAATTGTACTCTTTTTGTACTCTCTCTCAGTTTGTAGAAATCAAAACATCTTTTTTTTTCGCAAACAAAATGGCGACTCTACTAGGGACGACTTTCTCCTCCGATGAGAAAGTAACAACTCAATGTGATACCGCGTCGATCGGCAAGACGCAGAAGTCCCTGGTCGTTCAAGTCGACCAGAACCTACGAGGCTATGATCAATACTGGGGGTGCCAAGCGCACTACTGCCACTGCTAAGAGCAAGACGCGCTCTGTCTGGACTCCTAAGTACTCGATGGTACAACCTGCTGCCTCTGTGTAACCTGCACATATTACTGCCCTGGCACAACCTAAGGGAAACAACCTTTTAGCTAATCCCTCCACTTTTCCGATTCTGAAATGGAAGGAAACTTCATCTCAACACATCGCTATCCAAAACAAAGAAAAGTGCCCTTTGGCCTTTTCTTTCCGGGTGCAACCTATGCCTATTCCCGTTGTGGTGCAACCTGCGCATATTACTGCCCTGGCGCTACCTAAGGGAAACAGCCTTTTGGCTAACCCCTCTATCTCTGATTCTGAAATCGAAGCAGACTTTGTCTCGACACACTTCTGGACAAAACAAAGAAAGAGCCATTTGGCCTTTTCATCCCTGGCGTAACCTGCGCATATTTTTGTATTGGCACAACCTGCACATATTTCTGTATTGGCACAACGTAAAGGAAAATACTGTTTAGTGGTTCCTTTTGTTTTCAAATCAAAAACATAGAAATATTAAATCAAGAAAAATGCTCTTTGGCCTTTCCTCATTACTCGAGTCGCTGATTGTGAGGAAAATTTTGCTAGTTGCGCCTTTGCGGCTCTTAGCACAAAAGTGGATTCAGACAGAAATACTACTCTCCTTAACATAGACAACCAAATCTCTATCAGGAAGAGGAGTTCTATTCAGAATGAACTTTTCACACAAAAGGGTATTATGCCTACTCCAAAGAGCTCAGGACAGGATCTACCGACCCTATGTATCTCAAGATCCCGACAAGGTAAACTACTAGTGTAATGCCCTGCTCCGTACGGTACATTATGTTGAGTCGTTAACTCAAAGAGTCGTTGACCGAATAAAATGTATCAATACGAATCGATAAAAAGTTACGTTGTCCCGAGCAACACATCGAACTAAGTCGATAAAGAGTTGCCATGTCCCAAAGAATGCATCGAGTTGAATCGATGCACAGCGCCGCATTGCCCCGAAGGATAAGTGCGTTGAATCGACTCGAAGATTCTAAAAAATCGAATCGTCCAAGGCGCAAGTCCGAATCGATACAAGTATTGATTTTAGTTGGTTTCATGTACAGGCTATACGTTTACCTAAAATATTAGAGGTCGGCATTGTCTTATTCAGTAAGGGGTCCGCGAAACCAAAACCCCGTCTCGCAACGGGCTGAGACTTGGGCACGGTAAGCCAAATCGGACGTATAATTCAATGAGGTACGAAGTGCTGAATGGATGAGTCAGGAGAGTTGGCCATGCAACAAAGTTATGAAATTGAGCCGTATCGGCTCGACGAAACGATAAGGCATATCGACTCAAGGGGGGGACATTAACTCTCTTTCCTACTCCTTATGCCTAAGTAAATATATATCACTGTATGCTGAGTTAACCTATCAACGCCACAGGCGTGGCTCAATAGAGAGATAAACATAGTGTGTGTCGAACACTAGATAGAATAATTGAAATAAATCATACAACAAATGTACGAGTCGCTATGGAACATTGAATATCGCAAAGGCGAGCGCCTCGGTGCGCAAGCCATAAGAACATGGGATAACTGTATCGACAAGTGCCCCAGTGCATAAGTTATTTCGTGCCCCCATACACGAGTTAGCATGCTAGAACATTGAAATATTATTTCGGCGAGTGCCTCGGTGCACGAGCGATAGAACATTGAATACCTTATCGAGGCGTGCCTCAGTTGCACGAGTCGGAAGGATTGGAACATAAGTATAATGCGTTGATACTAAGGCATAGAATATGGAAACACGGCTTCGAGGCGTGCATTGAATGCACGATGCAAGGAAAGACAGGGAATGTGCACAGCTGCACAATACTTACAAAAGATGGCATCGTTGCGACGAGGAAAACAGTTGTGGCACGGATGTGGCATAACTGTCGATGTGGCATGGTACCTTCGAAATGTTCGTGGCCTTAAGCGTTATTGAGAACATTGGGGCGTTGTGCCAATTGAAATAGATATAGACAAACTTGCTTGGTTGTATGAAAGATAAGATGCGTTGCATGGTCAAATGGACTTAAAGATATAAAGAAGCCTGTGCACGGGCATCCCTCGAACGTGGCACGCCAGGGCGCTGGGACCATTCGGCATAGGAGGGATTGTGTTTATGGTATTGTTGGTACACTTCATTTAGACGGGTAGCGACCTTCTAGTGAATGTGATAAGCCACTTGCTACGATTATTTCAGTGGTCCTCTGATGTTTGTTTAGCAACCGCACAGAGTTATCGTCGTCTTATTTCGATTTGATAAATATAAGTCCATTCTAGTCCGGAAAACTAGCGACCTTCATATAGTTAAGGGCGATGGGTTGAAAGTGCAAGGTATACATACATCGTGCACATATAGATCCTGAATAGAGGGTACGTATAATATGACAGAAAGCTGATAGGCGTATTCACCTTGCGTCGGTGCAAGGACGAGTGCGTCGATATTGGTAAGAAGTCACGTAACAACACGAGATTGCTATTGGTTGCATGTTTCCTTATGCAAATCGAATAACATGCTTGCCATGATAACATGCTTTACAGTCTTCGAATATGCCATGAACTCATCCTAAGGAGAACAAAGAAAGAGAACTAAATTGTATGTTTGCATGAATCAATACAATACTAAATATCGTTTGTTAAGTGGTTTTTGATCAGTACAGCGAGGACAAAAGTACTAATCCCCACTAGTTTGCTAGCAGGTTCAGGGATTGGTCTGCTCGCGACGGAGCTTCGTCTGAACGCGTTGAGGCTTGGAATGTCCAAGCGTATTGAGGCGTGCAACCGCATTGACGCTCGGACATGCAACTAGATTGATGCGGCCAAAATATAGAAGGCATGATGTATGGAACGGTGAAATCCTTTGTGGGTAAGAGAGAACCTGAGTGTTGTAGCCAATTTGGCATATATTATTGGGCTATCGAAAGCCTTTGTAATCTCATTTCGAATATCAATAAAAGAGAATTGTTTCGTATACTCTGTTTTTCTTTCGTTGTTAATATCAACTCAAAGATAACCATTTGAGAACTTGTCATCTTGTCTTGCACGAGCGCAACTCCAGGCTCGTACGTCATCACGCCCCCTGCGAGGATGATGATTCGGGTGATTCGGGTCGGGGCGTGACAAATTGGTATCAGAGCTCTAGGCTCAATTTTCTTTGGACGCTCGCTTCGTTTCAATTCCAAAGAGTTGCCCACCACCAAACAAAATCACTCTTGACTCTACTTGATGCCGCACTGGATGCTCCATACAATAAGTCTAATATAAATCATAATTTTGCCACGTGTGTTTTGAAAATTACATGGTGTTTGTTGAAAAAGTCGTGAAAGGTTTGTTGCTGTAAGTGCAACAAGTTGCGAGATATGAATTCAAATATTTGTTATTGCGGATGCAACGCATCGTGAATTGTAATTTGAGATGTTCGTTTGTAACGATCGATAGGAGAAATGTTGGTTGCATCAATATAATGAAAGTCGTGGAATATTGCTGCGGCAATTGTCACGCGTTGATTGTAAATGATACATTGAACGAAAATAAAAATTGATATTGAATGTGTTGAACGGATTCACATATTGACTTTGAATATCGGAAAATAAATCGTTGTACAAGGTGCAACGGATGTTGGGAAATGCATGTTGCACAAGGTGCAATGGAAGTCGAAAATAAATTGTTGCACGAGGTGCAACAGATATCGAAAATAACTCGTTGTGCGAGTGCAATGAATGTCGAAAACAAGTCGTTGCACGATGTGTAATGTGTATCGGAAGTAAATTGTTGCACGTGGGGCAACGTATATCAAAGTAAAATTGCTGCACGAAGTGCAACGGATATCGAGAATAAATTATTGCACGAGATGCGATGGAAAGGAACTGAAATCATAAATCGATAGAATGAATCGTTCGGTTGCACACCGAGCTTGTGTTGAAAATGAATGCATTGGCCGAGTTGTGTCGGATTTTGATTAATCAAGAGTTACGGTTGTGATCGGTATGATCATTGCGGAAATTGTGAGTCAAAATAAAATGTTGGTTCATACGGAGTATATTACGACGAAGTAACTTGATTTTGAGTGGTATATGGCATACCACCGATGCAATGAATGGCTCGATTTCGAGTGGTGGTATATGCAGTACCACTTGTGCGATAGGTTTCATCGACGCATTATGAGAATTACGGAAGATTCGTCTGCAATGGAGGGATAGCACCGAGACTCGATTGAGAATTTCTATGACGGCATGTTGATGCAAGTGTTCTTCGATGATCGGTTAGAACGGTAAGGCGGGACTTGTATCATTGAATGATGTCGATCAAAATTTTACGTGTCGGTCGAATGACAGAAACTAGCGAAACGATTATGCCTTGAGGCAACAATCGAATCGGCGGGATAGAAAACTTGAAACGTTGTAATCGAACCGCACGACTTGCAATCTCAATAGAGACGTTAGGCGATACAAATTATAATCGAATCACACGACTTGCGATCTCAACAAAAATGTTAGAATACGCGAATGGTAATCGAATCGCACGACTTACGATCTCGATATAAATGTTGGATGAGGCAAAATATAATCGGATCGCACGATGTACGACTACGCTGAAGAGTTTGTTGATGCGAATAAATAGTGCCCAAGAGATAGTTGGTTACGTTACGGCGAAACTCCTTTGAGTACGGCTGAAAACACGCAAAACTTAGAGGGCGAGATCGTATGACTTGAGGGTTCGATGTTGGATAATCGGTAACTCAGTTACGCGATCAAAGTATAACGGGATGCGACGAATCGAAAAATGAGTTGATGCATATGGAAACGCTCGTTGCGAACTTGGATGTATGCGATACGAGTTAAGTTGACGTTGGAACAGATTCTAAGTCGACCCTTGCTCTGTGAAAATTGATATGAACTATCAAAATCGATACGCCAAGAAACGTAAGCACGATATGAAAAAACACAACGGGTAGGCCTATGATATCGAGATTTTCGAAAATAACAATGCAAGAATGAACGAACTTGGTTGATCGTAAATTTTGTGATTGATCAGGGAGAGACTATAAGTCATCGACGATTGTTCGATGCGTATAGCATCTCGTGTGTCGACCGCAAAATAAGATAGACTCAAACTTGATACGAGTTGATGTTTCATAAATTACGGAATCATCGACGGCAGTGCATGACTTTACTCGAAGGATAGTTGCTCATCATTGCGCCGATAGAAATAGTTTTGTCCGAAATTGGGTAGTCGTATAGAAATCGTCGGAATGTGATTTGGCTCTGAAATAAGATATAGCATGGTTCGTAGTAAACTGTCCTTTGGTGATGATCACAATTATCGAGCGTAGCTTTGGGGCAGCTGACCCTAGAAGACTTGACCGCCAAATCAAATTGAATGTGCAGACCGTAAGGTGACCCATGCGATGTCGTATACAAAATTGCATCAATATCAAATACAGTGTGGTGCATGTTGACGATAAGTCTAGGCGATCGAAAATTGTTGGAACAGCTTTCGATTGAGAATGATGTAGCTTGTTTTGAGTATTCGTCGGATGAATGCTTGAATGGTTATGTTGGTCGACGATCGAACTAGAAATTTACCAACGGACTTGGTGATTCGGATAGGCGATTGTGAGAATCGTGCTATGCACGAGAGAGAACGATAAGAAAATGAATTACGAGTATGTCATTAGATTCGGATTCACCTTGCAATTGAACTTGCGTGAATCAAACTTATTTTGATGTTATGAGACGGATAAGTTGGAAATTTGGCTAATGAATTCCTACTCGTTAGGAATCGAATATAATACGCGTCGTAAAGACCTTCGTGTTAAGGCGAGTCATTGCCTTGAGCATTGTCGACTTGAATTAAACATTTTGTCGGATAGATTGTGGCCTTTGTGCAATGTCAATTTAAAGTTGCATCGGAAGAATTTAAGCACGGTGTCTGGGTAAGTCACATAGGAAACGTAGTCCTGAATGTTGATGCTTTTGCAAGTTAACAAAAGGAAATCATGTCGAGATAAGATACGAAGTAAAACATCAGAAATAGGTGGATAGCGACGTCGAACGCAAGGCGTTGCGAAGACTCGTTGTGATCGGATGCGACGGCTTGACGCGATGCATAGAATTGATAGTCCCGATAAAACTTATAAAATGAGAAATACGATTTTTGAATCGCATCGTGTGCCTTGACTTTTGTTGGAGGATCGCGTATGTATCAATATGCATGTGCCGCTAGAATTGCGAGAACAAGCACTAGAGCCAAGTCGATCGAGAGTACGAGATGGCAAGTAATTGAGAATAAAAAGTTACATGTTTGCTTTGTTCAGATATCCTACAACTAGCTTGGCTGAAATGCATATATTGGTGGGACGCCTAAAATACGTGTATGATTCCAAACTAAGTTGTATGATCCAAACGATAGTGAGACGAGATCGTGGAACGATCTAATGAAACCCTTGAAAATTTAGTATTAGTTTTGGTTCGAGGACGAACCTTGTTTTGAGTGGTATATTATGTAATGCCCCGTTCTGCACGGGTATTATGTTGAGTCGTTGACTCAAAGTGTCGCGTTGACCGAATGAAATATATCGATGCAAATCGATACAAGAGTTACGTTGTCCCGAGAAACGCATCGAACTAAGTTGATGCAAAGAGTTTCCATGTCCCAAAGAATATATCGAGTTGAATCGATGTACAGCGCCGCATTGCCCCAAAGGATAAGTGCGTTGAATCGACTCGAATATTCTAAGAAATCGAATCGACCAAGGCGCAAGTCCGAATCGATACAAGTATTGATTTTAGTTGGTTTCATGTGCAGGCTATACGTTTACCCAAATATTAGAGGTCGGTATTCTACCTTATTCAGTAAGGGGTCCGCGAAACCAAAACCCCGCCTCGCAACGAGCTGAGACTTGGGCACCATAAGCCAAATCGGATGTATAATTCAATGAAGCAAGAAGTGCTCGAATGGATGAGTCAGGAGAGTTGGCCATACAACAAAGTTATGAAATCGAGCCGCATCGGCTCGACGAAATGACAAGGCGTATCGACTCAAGGTGGGGGGACATTGACTCTCTTTCCTACTCCTTTATGCCTAGGTAAAATATATCATTGTATGCTGAGTTAACCTATCAACGCCACTGGCATGGCTCGATAGAGAGATAAACATAGTGCGTGTCAAACACTAGATAGAACAATTAAAATAAATCGTACAACAAATGTACGAGTCACTATAGAACATTGAATATCGCAAAGGCAAGCGCCTCGGTGCGCAAGCCATAAGAACATGGGATAACTGTATCGACGAGTGCCCCAATGCATAAGTCATTTTGTGCCCGTGCACGAGTTAGCATGCTAGAACATTGAAAGACTATTTCGACGCGAGTGCCTCGGTGCACGAGCGATAGAACATTGAATACCTTATCGAGGCGTGCCTCAGTTGCACGAAGCTCCGTCACGAGCAGACCTTCTAGTGAATGTGATAAGCCACTTGCTACGATTATTTCAGTGGTCCTCTGATGTTTGTTTAGCAACCACACAGAGTTATCATCGTCTTATGTTTCGATTTGATAAATATAAGTCCATTCTAGCCCGGAAAACTAGTGACCTTCATATAGTTAAGGGCGATGGGTTGAAAGTGCAAGGTATACATACATCGTGCACATATAGATCCTGAATAGAGGGAACGTATAACATGACAGGGAAAGCTGATAGGCGTATTCATCTTGCATCGGTGTAAGGGCGAGTGCGTCGATATTGGTAAGAAGTCACGTAACAACAAGGGATTGCTATTGGTTGCCTATTTTCTTATGCGAATCGAATAACATGCTTGCCATGATAACATGCTTTACAGTCTTCGAATATGCCATAAACTCATCCTAAGTAGAACATAGAAGGAGAATGAAATTGTATGTTCGCATGAATCAATACAATACTAAATGTCGGTTTGTTAAGTGGGTTTTTGATCAGTACAGAGAGAACGAAAGTACTAATCTCCCACTAGTTTGCTAGCAGGTTCAGGGATTTGTCTGCTCGCGACGGAGCTTCTTCTGAACGCGTTGAGGCTTGGAATGCCAAAGTGTATTGAGGCGTGCAACCGCATTGACGCTCGGACATGCAACTAGATTGATGCGGCCGAGATATAGAAGACATGATGTATGGAACGGTAAAATTCTTTGTGGCAAGAGAGAACCTGAGTGTTGTAGCCAATCTGGCATATAGTTGGCTCTCGAAAGCCTTTGTAATCTCATTTCGAATATCAATAAAAGAGAATTATTTCGTATACTCTGTTTCCCTTTCGTTGTTAATATCAACTCAAAGATAACCATTTGAGAACTTGTCATCTTGCCTTGCACGAGCACAACTCCAGGCTCGTACGGTATCACATCCCCTGCATGGATGATGATTCGGGTGATTCTGGGTCGGGGCGTGACAACTAGTATCTCAAATAGATGCACAAGTAGCACCCCTATCAGACTTGTGCCCCTATATCAACAGATGCCAAAGGGTCAACCTCAGGAAAACACAAAATGTATCGAGCGTAACCTGCACCAGTTGCTAACTTGCGCCAGAGGAAGAACTTTGAGGTAAAAAATCATGAGACTTATTCTAATCAACTTAGCACGTCCTTGTATACTCAAGGTACGGGACACCTCAAGAACAGGAACCATGTCCCGAATATCGTCAAGGGCTACATTCCTGCAACTTCTTCTCGTCCTGTTAGTGATCTCGTAAACTCTTGATACAGAAGAGGAAGGTTGTAAATCTATTCCGTCCAGCGGTGGACCAACAGCAAGAACATCACTGCAATCACCACCATAAAGTTGTCATCAAATGCTGTTGTCAGTCAGCCAAGCGGTCTGTCTTTGACCGTTTGAACTATGTTTGGACTCCTGAACCTATCCTAGTGGACGAAGATGAACTACTCTATGCCTCTGTCAACATGGCATCTCGAAGCACTGGGGGGGAAACGTCCAAGACATAATGCATCCCGCAATCCCAGTCAACAGTACTTATATCGGATTCATGAATCTGGCAAAGGAGTATACCAATATACTAGATCAAGAAGCCGAGACACAATCGGTCAAAGTAATCTTCCTTCCAACCAAGATTCTCTCAGTCAACAGGACACCCCTATCACTTATTCTGGGGGTGATTCCTTATATGACTTCGATGCTGATAGTGAAAGTTTCGGAAGGACCATCTTTTCCACTAGCTCATCTTCAATAGCTAAAGAAGTGACTAATTATGTCGCCACAGAAGATTAAGATGCTTCCAGTTCTAACAATCAAGAGCAAAGAATTGTTGCTTTGGAGGCTAGTTTGAAGAACATGGCTGAGATGATGACAGGCATGCATACTGTGATTATGGCACAACATACAGTTCCACCGGTTGTGAATCTTGGTCTGACTCAATAACCTATAACAACATCAGCTCCCATCAATATTGATCTGGGGGTATAGTCTCCTCACACCACTTCCATTCCTGCATGCTATTCCAAGTTAATCTGGTGTCGAGGTGGTACTTATCATGCAGTACCCCCTCCTAACATATAAATCAATCACTGCTCCACAATCAACAGGATATACCAATGAGGCCATATATAAAACTTTTACGTACTCAATTTGAAGCTTTCAAACAGAAAGACGCCTTACAGAAGCTTGGGATTAAGCAGCCATATCCCATAAATAGAAGGAAGTCCAATTTCCTTCCAATTGTAAACACCATATTATGTTGTTTGATGGCAGCACATCGTCAAGTCAATACCTCAATCACTTTGAGGTAATGACTGATCAACTCCAGCCAAATGATGCTCTACTCACTAGAGTGTTTGTCGGATGTTTAGCAGGTACAGCTTACGACTGGTACCGTAGCTTGCCAGATGGTTGTATAACCTCTTTCTCTGGATTCAAACAAATGTTCCTAGACTAATTTTATGAGGGAACAAATGACATGACTATGTCTGCTCTTATTAAAATTAAACAGCGACACAATGAAACAACTGAAAGGTTCATTGAACGATTTCGCCGTGAGGCACTCAAAATGCCTCTTGGGACTCCAGATACTCTGACTATAGACACTTGCAAATCAAATATGTTGCCAATAATCAGCATGTGGACCAGATCGACACAGTTTCAGGATTGGCCTTTATTCATAGTGAATGCTAAAGCGGCAGAAGAAAGTGCTGGCAAGTTCAAACAATTAGGTATTCAGTTGCCTAATCTTGACAAAGATGAACATGTTATACCTAATAATAGCAGCCGTCAGAACAACCGCAAGAGTAAAGAGACTTTGGCTATCAATATCAAAGGCAAAGAAACTCTAGCCGTGAATATATGTCAATCAACACCTACTACAACGACACCACCACAGAAGGTACCACGTCCGAAAGAAGAATATTCTTTTGATGAAGATGATGTCATGAGTATCTTTGACTGTCTGATCAAAATCAATAAACTTCAACTGCTAGAGGCAAAATGTCCAGATGAAGTGGAAAATTGACCACCCCAAATATTGTGTTTACCACAGATTTATCGGACATTCGACTCGAGCATGCTATGTGCTTAAAGGCAATATTCAGGAGATGGTTAATTCTGGCACAATTACTCTCCAACATGACGAAAAAGACTGTAACAGCTAATGTGTCTCTCTACAGTTTGGCAATTTTCCTGCTCAACTTGTGCAGGACGACGTCATTCCTATCCCGAGAACCACTTTGGAGATTGTCTATATTCTACCTGCCCGAACTGATGGTCTTGTTCCTCTGTCTACTGATAAGGGGGAGATTATATAGATTTATCCTGATTTGGTGGCTAACTTTGAAGTACCTTCTTCATCCAGAAAGTCCAAGAAAGTAACCAAATACAAGTCATGTCACATGACTTCGTTGGGTGAACATTGTCCTCCACCTTTAACTACCACTTTCACTTCTGCTACAGATCCTTCTTCTTTCTTTACTTCTGAGACAACACTGTCGAAGTCAGAAGCCAAATATCAACCAGCTTTCCATTTGTATAGTTCACAGTCTCATGAATTAATGACAAAGATAGGATATGATCTACAAAAGGCTCCCGGCTTGAATCATAGAAAAGGATCTCTTGTACCTCTTTCTCTATGCCTTTACATAACCAATCTCGGGTTGGTTTGGGTTATAGGACAAACTCTTTTCAAAAGAAATCTTCCAGAAACAAGGCAAAGAGTTGCAATATGGTATCCTTCGAACATGTATCTGAAGAAGAGGCCTTAATTGGTACCAGGTCTGGGAGACTTTATCTAAGAGATTATTCAGAAGGCCAGGAGAACCCTGCTCTAGCTCGAGAGACTCCTCCAGCATCATCTTATGCTGCTGTCAATGTTCCATCAGCTTCATCTTCTCCAGTGGAACCAACTCCTCCCAAACCAACAACAGCTGACAAAGGAAAACAACCTGTCCGCTTTGACAAAGTATTGAAAAAGTCTCCAGTTCTAGGACTTGAGAAGCCATATCACTTCGATATACTGGCTCAACTGGCTAACACCCCGGCAAGGTTATCAATTTTTGAACTACTGCGTCTCTCAAAAGAAACTCGAGAGAGATTGAGTGAAGCCTTGATGCAAGCTGATACTTGTCTAGCACTCCTCAAGAAGCCAGAGGAGAACCTATAACTTGCTTTCATTGTCATAGTGTGATGGAGCTGATACCCAACATCACCTTTACAAAAGATGATATGTTGCTGGAAGATAGTCGTCATGACCGACCCCTCTACTTCACAGGATATGTCGATACTATGAAGGTTGATCGCATCTTGATTAACCCTGGGTCTGCACTCAGCATCATGCCAAAGACTTTACTAGATGCCATAAAGATTCATGTATATAATCTTGCAACAACCATCACGAAAATCCTGGGATTTAATTCTGGAAGAAGTGAACCTTTGGGAAAGATCCGCCTGAAAGTTCAAATAGGCAATCTTCGTACAAAGGTTACTTTCTATGTGATCGACAATCATGGCTCTTATAATGCCTTGCTGGGAAGACCCTTTCTACATGAGCATAACATTGTACCGTCCACTCTCCACCAATGCTTCAAATATATAGACGTCAATGGAGAGGTCCAAAAGAAAGTAGCTGACCTAAATCTTTTTAAGGGCATCGAAGCATATTGTACTGATTCTCGGATGTACAAGAAAGAATTCATGAAGGTGGTATTAGCGATGGATAGTGAGGAAGATCAGAAAGATACTTCAAAAGACGTTCTCACAATCCCTGTCAAAGGATATACTACTCGTCCTTCTTCTTCTCAGGCTTTGATTATCCATCTTTCCTCTCATAACAAACAACTTCCTGCTGTAGAAAGGGAACAAAGAGAGCTCACCTCTTCTGAGCCTCTTGTTATCGACCTTCGTCATAACAAACCTTCTTCTTCTCCCCCTCTGGTTATCAAACTCCCTAAGCCTTCTATTAAGGCCAAGAATCCTTCCTCTCCTTCTCTGGTTATCAACCTTACTAAGCCTTATATTAAGGCTAAGAATCCTATTGTAAATGATGATGTACAAATCAATAAAGTAGCATCCTTTACAGTATACTGATTTTTTATTATACTCGATTTTATTTAGAAATGCTAGATAACTTCGAACCACTTACCATAGGGGCAGTTCAACTTCTCCAATACGAGGTATTACTAACCAATAGGACTCCTTCTTCTTAGTTCCTTCTAGGAAGAAAGATGAACTTCCTATACTTTTTAGTAAAGGAATAGAACAGAACAGAAGATCACGCCCAATGATGAAGAAGAAAATCACGAAAACGGAAGACTTCAACTTCGTCATTATAGTCAACAATCAAAGGATATCATTCAAAAGAAAGGCTATAATTTTAAAGCCGGTCTCAATGGTGGTAAGGGAAGACAAACTCCTATTCATATCCCTGCTACAAAAGGAAAGTCACAACAATATTACAGCAAAACGAAGCGGAGATTGGGTTAGCCAATTCCGACTCCAGAAGCCTCTGAATTCGATGAAGAAGAACGATCTAACTCTTCTGATTCTGTTTCATTGGATTCAAACACCAGTGTAGGGCACGTCCATCGAGTGACTCTATCTTCCAATATGTTAATTATCGAGTTCTCGAAAGACGATGAAGACTTTGCTGAAGCCTCTGAATCTGATCCTTGGACACAAAGGATGGATACTCAATGGGAGCTTCGCTTCGAGCAACGTGAGCCTTCTACCGAAGATCAGTTGGTTCAGGTCGATTTGGAGATGAAACTTCCTCAAAACCAATATTCGTCAGTAAAAGCCTTCCTGAAACGGATAAACAAGAACTAATCCAACTCATAAAGGAATACATGATATATTTGCTTGGAGCTATGAAGACATGTCGGGATTAGATCCTCAGATTGCTAACCATAAACTCAATTCTGCCGAATGCAAGGCTAGTCAAGCAACAACAGCGTCGATTTCGACCTGACATGATAGATGCTACAGAAGCCAAAATCAAGAAGCTTATTGCCTGTGGCTTCATCAGAGAAGAACAACATCCGGAATGAGTGGCTAATGTTGTCCCAGTTTTGAAAAAAACAGGAAAGGTTCGAGTCTGTATCGATTTCAGAGATCTTAATGAAGCTTGTCCCAAAGACAAATTTCCTCTTCCAATCATTGATGTCATAATCGACAATACTTGCGGATTTGAACGAATGTTTTATGGATGGATTTTTAGGATATAATCAAATCAAGATGCATCCAGAAGATGAAAAACATACATCTTTTTGTACTCCTCTTGGAGTCTATTGCTATAATGTCATGCCATTTGGTTTCAAAAATGCTGGTGCAACTTATCAGCGGGCCATGAGTACTATCTTTCGTGATCATTTGCGAAAGACGGTTAAATGTTATGTGGACGATATTGCTGTCAAAAGTCATCTAAAGGAAAACCACATTCAAGAGTTGAGAACTATATTCGATATAATGCGCCAGCATCAACTCAAGATGAATCCTACCAAGTCATTCTTGGGAGTCTCTAGTGGCAAATTTTTTGGATTCGTTTTTACCTCTAAAGGTATACACATTGACCCTGAGAAAATTAAAGCCATTCAAGAGATGCGTTCTCCATGCAACCTAAAAGAGCTACGAGGATTCCATGGACGGTTTGCGTATATCAGGAGATTCATCTCAAATCTCTCTGGACGTTGTAGACCGTTCACTCAACTCAAGAAAAGTGTGTCTTTTATTTGGACTGAAGAATGTCAACAAGCATTTGAAGACATAAAGCGGTACTTGATGAACCCTCCAGTTCTAGTGTCTCCGGTCTCAGGAATAACCTTCCTGATGTATGTTCGAGCAATGGACCATTCATTAGGTGCTTTATTAGCTCAGAAGAATAAAAAGGTCATGAACAGGCTATCTTTATCTTAGTCGTACAATGATTGGAACTGAGCATCGATATACCTCAGTGGAAAAAGAATGTCAAGCTTTGATTTTGTTGTTCAAAAGATGAGACATTATATCACTGGCCAAACTATTCATGTTATTTCTAGAGTTAACCCTCTCCGGGTATTGATGAAGAAGCCCAGTACAATCAATTCCAGGCTTGCAACATGGGCATATTGTTAGCACAATATGATATGGTTTATGTTCCTTAAAAGTCTGTTAAAGGTCAAGCCCTTGCTGACTTTCTGGCAGCTCATCCAATTCCCGAAACGTCTAAACTCTATGAAGACACTCTACCGACGAACATTTGACGGCTTACTCCTATGTTGTCTTGCAGGAGAGGAAGCAAAAAAAATACTTCGTGAAGCTCATGACGGTATTTGTGGCGCACATCAACCTGGTCCTAAACTACAGGATCGTATTCGTCGTATGGGCTACTATTGGCCCTCGATAGTATCTGATGCAATGAGTATGCAAGAAAGTGCCGAGCATGTCAAATCATGCTGATTTCATCCATCAACCATCAGAATTTCTTCACCCGACGGTAGAATCATGGCCCTTTGAAACTTGGGACATGGATGTCATTGGTCCTATTAACCCTCCCTCGTCTCGAGGACATCGGTTCATATTGGCTATAACTGATTATTTCTCAGAATGGGCTGAAACTATACCTCTAGCTGAGGTCAAGACAAGCAGTGTTATCAATTTTATTAAGCATCATGTGATCTACAGATTTGGTGTTCCTCGAAATCATTCATGATAATGGGCTGCAATTCATCAGTCAGAAGTTTACTCGATTCTACGATGACAGCAGGATCAATAATATTGCTTCTACAGCTTACAATCTGCACTAACGGGTTAGCAGAAGCATTTAATAAGACCATCATCAAACTCCTCAAGAAGTTTGTTTCTACCAACAAATAAAACTGGAGTAAAAAGCTTGGAGAATGTCTGTAGGCTTACCATACTACAATACGTACTTCTACAGGCTGCACATTTTTTTTGGTATATGGATACGAGGTCGTTTTACCATTGGAAATCCAGATCCCTTCCCTAAGGATTGTCATTGCCAATGAACTCACAACCGAAACAATGATCGTCTGAGACTTCAGGAGCTTGAAGCGCTTGACGAGAAATGGCTTCTAGCTCAACAATATATTGAGTTATACCAAGCTCATCTATCAAAAGCCTTTAACCGTAAAGTCAAAGTTCGAACATTTCATAAAGAGAACTAGTTCTAACCGCCAGACGTCCTATGACTATGACACATGAGCAAAGGCAAATTCGAAGCGAAGTGGTAAGGACCCTATATTGTAAGCAAAGTTTTCTCCAATGGAGCTTATCAATTGACTGGTATGGATGGTCGAATCGCCATGATGTCCATTAATGGCAAATTTTTCAAAAATATCATGTTTGAAGAAAAAAAATCAGCACAAAAAATAGAATGTAAATAAAATTCCTTCTATTGCATAACTCAGACAGAAGAAAATACATAAAATCAATGAGGACCAGAGCCCTCCTGATCAAAGACAAATTTTGCAAGAAGCTTGAAGACATTATTATCCGATGATACCAGTAGTTCACAGGCAGCCTTCCTCAGAGCTTCTTCTTCGACAGTGCTTCCAGGTTCCACCAGTTTGGCAGAATATCCTACTTTTGTTCAGGAACAACCGAGCTTTCTTCCACTTCTGGCTGGATAGGCGGCGAAGGCTCGTCAGAAGAAGTGTCGGTAGCAGCTTCGATCTTCGGGATGATCTCAGCCTTCTTAGATACATTTTCGGAAGACATTTGCAATAAAGGAATAGTGTGGATAACATTCTCAAAAAGGTTCGCACTATTTATAGATTGAAAGGCCAAAACAGTCTGTCGTGGGAACCGAAGCGACCTTTCCTCAAAAAGGCATGTTCGTTCATTCATCTCATTTTATCTCGTGAAGAGGTCTTTATTTATTCTCTGTCTCGAGAACCGAAGCAACCTTTCCTCGAAAAGACATGCTTATTCATTCATCAATCTTTTCGTCTTTATTTACCTCATAAACGAACCTATATTTATTATCGTTTATTTACTTTTTCGTAAATAAAGCCACAGATAATAAATACTTAAAATCCCCAGTAGAGTCCATCCAAATCATCAATTTTGTCTTTTGAAATCCAGTTATTCTAAAAGATATCTTATCCGTATTATCACAGATATCCTCTTTTTAGACATAATATCATGTCTTTGAGTCCCAGCTGACTTGAAGATAATTAATAGAAAAATAAATTCACGTCCACATTACCTATGGATTCTATTTTCTATATCATCACATAAATCAAGTCATAAAGGAGAGAAAAAACCATTCTTTATTCCTTCTTTAAAATATAGATACATCTTAATGGAAATCTATTACATCTCAGATTTTCATTCTAAATATAACAAGTGGAGATCTATTACATCTTTGGATCTTCTTGTTGGTGCCAGTTCCGTGCTGACTCGACCTGAAGTAGTGAGTAAGGCAACGGAATCAACTCTGGTACGTCTTCTCTCTTAGAAAGTCGAGAGGAGAACGACAGAGTACAGCAGCTCGAAGACAAGCTGTTGTCAATACAACTGGTGGAGAAAAGACGACCCTTCGTGAGAAGTAGGAATGAGATCACCCTTGTGATACGATTCCTAGTTCTGTGTCTCCACCATCCAACTCTCATGTATAAAGGCCCTTCCTACCATCTCGAGTAAGCCCTTTTAAACATAAAGAGTTCTGAGCTCTCTGATGTGTGTGTGTGTCAAGGTGGTTCAGTTCCATAACATCCAAGATCACCAATACCAGTTCTAAAAATCTTGCCAACCGATTCTCTGCAAGAAGTGAACGAGAAGAAGTTAGTGAATTTACAGAGTGCAATGATCAAATCTATACAAAAATCACAGGTTACACCAAAACTTCCATGTTGCGCAACGGATATGTTGTGCCACGTGCATCATCTGTGTTGTACCGTATTTTATAGCGTAGCATCTGTATTGTGCCATATAGCGCAGTATCTGTGTTGCCATATTTTGCATATCGTAACATCTTTGTTACGTTGCATCATACAAGTGACAGCAACCAAACCATAAAAAAGGTGGCGTAAGTCAGAAAGTGCACCAAACCCTAAAAAGGGAGGCACAAGTTATGGGGTGCACCCAACTCTAAAAAGAGTGGGTGCACGTTGTCAGAATCAAGCCAAACCCTAAATAGGGTGGCCGATGATCGGTAGGGTGGTCGACAATCGGGTCTATATCGAATACTTACCCTCCATGGCCGGGTTGGCCGTTTCTCGTCGTGATGAAGACGGGACATACTTACACGCATGTCGCTACTCTCTGCATGGTGAAGCACGAGATAAAGGCTCAGCGAAGTCCTCTCCTCTCTTAACATCGAATTTTTCGGGCACCATTAGGGTTTGTCGAAGAAGCTTCTGAGTCTGGAAGAAGAAGAGACAGAGTGGTCAAAAGAGATCGGAAAGAAGAGAAAGAGGTAGGGTTTCGATAAAGTCATATTGGTGAAGAATGAAAGGACTCGAAGGGAATAGCTATTTATAGCCCAAACAGTTACGCAATCTATGCTGAAGAATTGGGCTCGAGTTGACTGGCACAACTTAGACACAATCATTTCTAATTTAAAGTATTTCGAAACTTTGAAGTCTTTTCAAATTTCAAAAACTTTGAAGGGGGTCTTGTAGAGGCTAAAAATTAAGTTATGCTACTCACCATGTCAATAGGTTGTGCCATATCAGGTTGCACCTATATCAGGTTACGCCTACATCAAGATGTGCCTACATCAAGTTACGCTACATCAGGTTGCGCCCATCTCAGGTTGCGCGAGAGCCATGTGGCGTACTTCTTCGAGAAGCTGTAACGGCATCATCATTGCCTAACAACTGACAACACGTATATCAAGAAAAATTAGTTAGAATCCTGCACAATACGGTGCTCGAGAAGATTTGGTCAGCCAGCAGTCAGCGCAACGTGTCAGGTTGCACGAGGTTGTACTTAGGCATAATTCGCTACATTGTGCCTCCGTACAACCTGATGAAGCTCGCGCAATACGATCGTCCATAGTAGGGTGACATGGTGCGTAAGCCACTAACTTCGTAGAACGTGTCCACTATATTGCTCACGACCATGCGCATCTCACTCAAATGATGCCATGTGTCCACAACATTTGGTGCAATCACTCGCACAAGTTGCTATATTGTGCTCCGTGCAACCTGATGAAGCTCGTGCAAGGTGATCGAACAGTATCTGGAGCAGGATGACGTGACGCACAAACCACTAACTTCGCAAAACGTGCCCACTACACTGTCCATGACCACGCGCATCTCAATCAAACGATGCCACGTGTCCACAGCAGTTGGTGTAACCGCTCGTGCAAGTGAACAGCAGGCACGCAACTTGAAGTGCGCATAACCCAAATAACTGCTAAACAGTTATTTCAAGAACTCTATAAATAGAGTTTCAAATCAGTCTCAAAGCATCATGAATGATCATAATCTCTGCTAAAGTGATGTTGCATTCTCCAAAGGCTCTGTCTTCGATATCACATCGTCTAAGGGATAGAGTGATCGTCTTCTGATCAGATTCCTATAGTTGTACTTCTCCATAAATCAATTGTACTCTTTTGTACTCTCTCTCAGTTTGTAGAAATCAAAACATCTTTTGTTTTTCGCAAACAGTGCGTATCAGTGTCAAAATTTTGCGTGTGTGCGTGCAGTGTGTGTCATCTATGGAGTCAAAAACTCCTTGAATACTCCACCAAATCTCCTAAAATTTTGTGTGTGCTGAGTGGTTGCTCTCACCTTTCCATAAAATCTTGTGTCAAATCGTGTCATGTCCTAGGAGTTCTAGGGGTCGAGCAGGACAGTACACGAGGTCTCGTGCGAGTGTCCCCGTGTCAAATAACTGACACAAAACGTGTCTAAAATTACCTCAGTTAACATGAAATGTAAACTACACATAATTAGCTACAAAATTATAAAATTAGTTTTGAAAATCATTAACATTCATTTCTTTGAGGTATTTCACCAAACACATTGTACTACACTCCGATACGCCTCCAATATGCGTATCAAATGGACACAAAATTCTACCAAACTTGGTTTACAGGTCTATGGTGCGTAGATGCATGCATCTATGAAGAGAAAACAGGAAAACAAATAAGTTTAGGGACATTACTTATTGAGAGTTAGAATCTCAATACAAAAGCCTAGAAATGAGGTCCTTCTCCAATTGCTATGGTCCAATTAGCTCCCAATCCTTGTTAGCTAGCCTCCAATGGTCTCTTCTATAGCAAGGGGGTGCAATGCAAAAAACTAGGCTCAATTTGGAGGTGATTTAGAGAAAAGGGGTGATTTGGGGAAGAACTCAAATTAGGGTTTGTAGGAGGCAATGGAAAGAGACAAAGGGAGGCTAACATGTGTTTATATAGGCAAGAAGGTGCTTGATGGCAGCCAAGGGTTTCTCTATGGTTAGAAGTTCAATAGGAATTAAAGGTCCTCTACAATGTAAATTAAGCCCTCAAGCAAAGGCCCAAAGTTAAATATCTAACCTTAACAAATATCATACTCCTAACTTGATATCTAGATATTACTAACCTTGTCATGTGATGGAAACTTCTAATCTAATATCTAGGCTCATGACTAATATCTAGGTTAGGACAATTCTAGGTTAAGGCTTAACATAATGATTAGCACAATATTAATTAATTATAATTCAAATTAATTAAAAAGTCAAATAACCAAAATACCCCTAACCTAAAAAGTGGTAATTAGCTATTCTAATCACATGGTTAGGTCTCCGTGGTCAAGGTTAGTCTCTAGGCTAAGTAGCTCTAAGGTTACACTAGTAAAAGGCCCAAGTCACAATACATTAAATTAAATAGTATTAAATTAATTAAAATCACCATAAATCATTAACATGATTTAAATTCTATTATTAAATGATAAATTTTACAAAAGTTCAAAAAATTCCTCATTTTAGTAATGTGGTGGTTACAATAAATTTTGGCCTATGTTAGAGATGGGTAGAGGGTTGCCCATTGAATGTATGTTAGGTAAGGAGGATTGGATAATGACAACATCTAATCTAAGTAATTACCTAATCTAGCTAAGGTAAGGTATTGCCTTGGGATAGGTAATGATCTAGTAAGACAATATAGTTAGGGTATAGAGTTTACCTAGGATGTGAAGGTAAAGGGGTAAAAATAGGTAATGGTATATAGGATACATGCCTAGGTAA
>JANAVB010008800.1:3016467-3218947 GCA_029216955.1 Iris pallida | reverse complement strand
ATATGTATGACTTCGTTAACGTTCAAAATGACCGTTAAGAATTAGTAATGTTGCTCCCAATGGAGTCATGGTGAGATATATACATACAGCCCATTTTTTATTGTAGTTATATTTTATCCAGATCAAGTGTCAAACACAATGGGAAGTCAAAAAACTTATAATGAGGTTTTTTTTTTTTTCAAATGTGTGATTCATTTGGGGGAGTCAATCATATGTTCCGAAGCTTAGTCTAGCGTTTTTTCGAAAATAAACGTACAACTACAACTACAATCCAACATGGTTTGTCTAAAACTAAGTGGTTTACTTGAAGCACTACATTTTTTATAGAAAATATTTTACTTTTCTGATAGGAGTATCATAATTTTCGCAGTTTTATTGCTAAAGTTTAACAATCCTGAATATGTACAAGAATGAAAAATTTGGACAGTATGAAACAAAAATATATTAAACAACTATCAAAATAACGACAATTCTTGTATATTCAAAACAATCAAAATTTTGGTAGATGAACAATTATTTTCAGGAATATTAAAATTTAGCGGTCCTAAATATGCACAAGACTATCAAATTTTTGACATTTCAAGATATAACAAGGATTGCGAAATTTTTATATTTCCTTATCATGACGGTCAAAATTGTGATGCCTCTATAAATAAAAATATAGTATCCCTATAATTTCCAAAACTAAAGTTACAACTATCTTATCAAAAGAAAATCCAACACCCACTTCGACTAGATATCTCCCTAATATACTTGTTTTCTAGTATTTTTTTATATATATATATATATATATATATATATATATATATATATATATATATATATATATATATATATATATATATATATATATATATAGAATAGGTTCCTATATTGGATAGGCCGCATTTAAAAATAAGATTACAAATAAATAATTCGGCTTTTGGATGGATAGTAGTTAGGCATTTAAATTAAAATTACTTAAATTTCAAAAAAAATATTGTATCTATCTATGAATAATTGATTGATTGGGATACTACTATCCATATTTAAAAAAAAAAAAGATTACATAATATTTTTAAAATCAATCTATCCTCATCAATCTATCTTGATAATTGAATTTCTGAGCAGTGAAACTTGTCACCAAACGTCCTACAAAGAGAGCGTTAGGGTTTATTTGTTTTTTTTTTTTAATTCCCATATTAGCTTTCCGAGCGTTTTCCTTTTTCTTCAAATTAACAACTTGATGAACTCCCAACTTCGGTTTCAATAAAATCACGATCCCGTGCCGAAAATAACCCCCGGATACGCTGCTAATTACGAGACTGCCACCGTCGGGCGCACAATCAACGAGCCCTTTCCATAATAGGTAGGAGGGGTTTGTGGTAATTTGGCAGCAGGTGCCTAAGCCTAGGCTTTCAACGTTTTTATATAAAGAGGGAACGTTGGGGAGAGACTCTTCGTTCTTCTTCTGTCTCCATAGAGGAAGGACTAGTTTTTTTTTTTTCCCGCGGTTAGGAATAACGCTTGATTTACCAACAGAAACCCTAGCTAGATTCTTTCTATACTTATTTTTTTTAATTTATTTCGAGAGAGTTTATATATAGTGAGAGAGAGTTGAAGTTGTAGATGGAGGAAGAGATTAAGAGAGAGGAGAGCAACAGC
Source organism: Iris pallida (assembly GCA_029216955.1). Taxonomy (NCBI): domain Eukaryota; kingdom Viridiplantae; phylum Streptophyta; class Magnoliopsida; order Asparagales; family Iridaceae; genus Iris; species Iris pallida. The sequence goes on along the minus strand of JANAVB010008800.1, from coordinate 3,217,303 downwards.
AATGGCGGCGACGAACAACCGGCGTCGCCATCGTCATCTCCGGGTAGCAACAGCAGCGAGCGAAGGAGGGCCGGTACTGCTTCTAGGTAAAAGCGTCTTCCTTGTCAACTTGATTTAATTTATTACTATTATTATTTAGATTAGTAGGGTTTTGATAGAGAATTAACCAACAAATATTTTCTTGTGAATTTGATTTGATTATTATTATTTTTAGATGTTTTAATAGATAATTAAACCAAATATTTTCTTGAACTAATATGTTAGTTTTTTTGGTGGGAGAAGAGGTGCGGCATTACAATAGTTCGGAGTAAAATATATATACGGAGAAAAAAACAAAAAACAAAAATTGGGGTGGGTTGAAGTCCACCTGAGCCGAGGGATGGTCCACCCTTGCGTGATATTTAAGAGCAAAAGAGGTGATGGCTGAAGAAGGTGTTTAAGTGCAAATAAGTTCCAAAATAAACTGTTTCAACAAAATATTCAACTATGATAACCATTTTAAGGATTTAAGGATTTACAAGGACAATGAATAGTTTTTTTTTTAAAATTAATTGATGAAAGACCCTTTATAATATGCTTTGCCTATGGAAAATATCCTATCATTAGACCCTTGGTATAGATTGTCCTTTGACGCTAGTTTACATCAAAATACCGTAGGGAAAACATTATTTGACCCTTTTGATTACCGAATTAACCCCTACTATAATTGCAATGGCTCTGTCAAAGCCTCCTAGCTATAGTAGCTAGCAGGCTGAGATATAACATATCATGTCTGGGTGGGTTCGATCCTACAGAGAAGCAGATTATATATTTCTTCCAATTAATGGTGGGAGTTAAAAAAAAATTATAAAAAAATTTAAAAATAAAATAAAAGTACTGCAATGGCCCTTAAAACTATGAGACGACCTATGATGCGTTATTATCTTCTCTTGGCAATTATGACAACCATGGTAATATGTTGGGTTGTACTTCTCAAAGAGATGTTTACATGATAAGATCATAAAATCATCACAGTTGAAATTAGTATTTATTAAGGATACAAATAACTTAATAGATCAAGTAAGGTAAACTTGTCCATAGGTACGCTGCAATTTGCATAAAGACCCCAAGATTTTCTTGAAGAAATTAACATTGTTTAACAAAAATAATAAAAGATATTGTTATAACCTTTGATTGAGCAACATCTTAGTTGAAAGTAGCTATAGTTATTCAATAAGCACAAGAAGTATCAATTCTGCACATTATGCACAAAGGAATTATGAATATATTGAGTGAGTTGCTGGAAGTAGTCATAGCTTAATATGGCATAAGGAAACATTATGTACCAAGGACTATATTAGTAAGTGCTGGTGCATATCATTACTCAAAGCAAATAGTCTACACTGACTTATACGACTACAAAACCTGGATAATTTTGATTATAATCAAGGACAGTCTAGAACTACAAGGAGATGGAATGAAATTAATTATGCATGGAAATATGTAATGAAATTATAAATACAGATATTTCACATTCATATAAACACATGCATTCTTACACATGAACAATCACATAAAAAAATGTTTAAATGATTCATTATCCTTTGCAAGTGATCCGATACGACAAAATGGTACACACCCGAGTTGTCATCGCCAGATCATGTTGCAGTGTCATTCTATGAGGTTGTATGTCATTATTGACGGTTACTGCAGTTTTAAGGATGGAGAAGGGGTTAAAAAGAGATGTAAACCTGTTTATGGCAGCTTAGTTCAGTCCATAGTTTGCAGTATCGGCCGATACAATACGATACGACAGTTACCGCTACGGTTTGGTATGTCCCAGTCCGATACCTACCCCTACCGATACCGACTTTGGAGGTCTTTTTCCTGTTAATTAGGCAGAGAAAATTGAACGAATTAAAAGACCAATTAACAAGGTTGTAAAAGCATAGTAATGTTGTAAAAGCAGTAAATGATGATAATTACCAATCAGTAAGGGTTACTATTATTTAATTCAATTTGAAAACTACAAAGAAATAACATTGAAAATACTTAAAATTATGCCTAAGTTTATTAAAAATAAATTCTAAAATTTTAATTATTATTAATAATTATTTGTTTTCCCATACCAAAAAATCTGATATTCCGATCCGAAACAGGCGATACAGATACTCATAGGAAGGGTCTGATATCAATTACGATATCGATCTTGCAAATCTTGGTTCAAGTCATTAACAGGGTCACTTGGGTGACGTGTTCTTTTTGACGGTTTTGTGACCTAACTAAATGTAGAAACCCTATGTACTAATTATCTAACATTTGAGGGCATAAGTTGTCAACGGGCAAAACATTATGACAATTTCCTTTTTTTTATTTCTAGAGAAAAGGTTCACAAACTAGCATTATTTCTATTTCTGATATCATATAGATACTTCTAAAGAATATAATCATCTTTATGATTTATTTATTCTATAAATATTGTTTCAGTAATTAATATTAGATCTTTCTTTATAATATAATCCTCTTTTATGTTATAACAGATGGTTTTTGGGTAACAAATAAGGGAACTGAAGTGAATTTAGATCACTTAGCTCTACCTTTCAAGTTTATGGCCAAATCTCATCTCTCTTTATCTATTAATCTAGAACCCGAGAATAGCTATTTATTGACTTTTACTGTCAATAGGTTCGCTAACCTTTCGTTACACAGACTGTTCTTTGAAGTTTTGTAATGTCTATATGGTGATTAACATTTTAGTTTTTGCTTCATCTTTGAAGTACCTTTTTAGTTAATTTCTTTTGAGATATTGATCCCGACTACTACTATACCTGGTACATTTTATCTCATTGCAGGCGAACAAGCGGGCCAACAAGGAAATCGTCAAAGGGACACTGGACTACTGATGAGGTAAGAATAGTTTTTTTTTTCTTTTCTTTCGATAAAGAAGTATATGCTTATATTATAGTTTGCCATGGTCATTAGAATATCTGTTGGACCATCTAAAATGTTGTCAATATCTTATTAGAAATAAGAATGTGAATTTAGTTCGGAAGTGTATAACTTCCTTTTAAACTCTCCCTTGAGAACTTTTCATATAAAGTGTATATATGTTTTTTCCTCTCTTTTTTGTGAGAAGTGAACGATCTCAAGTATGTAACCTGATATTGGTCAAAATGGTAGCACTTTTTTCAGGAAATAGGATTCCTACACCTTAACTTATTTAGATGAATTGGAACAATAAAATGCTATATGCGATACTAACTTAATTGTGGATTTAATTCGTTTACTTGCATTCTCCGCAACAGGATAAGCTTTTGGCTACAGCTGTAAAAGAGCATAACGGAAAAAATTGGAAGAAGATAGGTAAAACTCAGATATCCATCTCATTTTGAAACTATTTTTGGTTTGTTTAGTTTACGCATTTGTTTACTCTTTCTGCCTTATCTTTCAATTTCCACCAACCAAGTTAATGTGCAATCTCATTTTTGTTAAAGTTGTATTCTAAGTGCATGATAAGATGAAGCAACAGTACTATAGAGTAACATATGTGTGCTCTGTGTTCTGTTTCTAGTAAAGTTTTGCAAGTTTTGATCAAATACCTCTATGATTTCCTGCCTTGTGTCTTCTATTTGCTGCTTGATCTCTCAACTTTGTGTGTTCTTTATAAATTGGAAATGTTGTCATAATAACTAAGACTTCGATATCGAATATTTTGGACTTTGTAATTAAATTTCAGGTAAGAAACATGAATATGTGTGTATTGAATTAGCTTATTAGCTTTCCGTGAAGTAGAGGAGCTGATAGTTTTTCCTCTTCCTCTCAGCTGAGCATTTCCCGGGCAGAACAGACGTTCAGTGTCTTCACCGATGGCAAAAGGTTCTTGATCCCGAGCTGGTAAAAGGAGCTTGGACCAAGGAGGTGCGGCTGGACTCGCATGCTATTTATAGATGAATTGCTTTGCTTCGTGGTTGGAATATTTCACTAAACTGGATTTGGATTTGCAGGAAGATGAGCTTATCGTTGCCTTGGTCGAGAAACATGGCGCTAAGAAGTGGGCTGAAATTTCCAAGTCCTTGCCAGGCCGTATAGGCAAGCAGTGTCGAGAGAGGTATCTATCATTTTATGTCTGTTTAGACCATCTCCAATGGGGGTTTTATCTTCCCTAAGAAATCCATTTTAGAAAAAACGGAGGGTTTCTAGTAGAAACTTTCATAGAAATTCTTCTCTCTCTGACAATTATTATCAACTAGGATAGAAATCTCCTTAAAGTACAATGCCAAGTAGGATAGGAACTCAATTTTAGAAATCACCATTGGAGATGGTCTTAGCCTTTGGTATTGTTGGAGATGGTCTTAGCCTTTGGTATTGTAATAAAAACAGGGTACCATGGAAATATTTCTTTCCATCTTTCGGATTACACGTGCGTTGCATGTATTTCATAGATTATTATTAGAAAGACTAAAAGATAGTTGCTGTAATTATTCTAATTTTTATTTAACACTATTTAGAAAGACTAAAAGACGCCAGTCTTAATTATTCTAAATTTTGTTATTATATTAGTATTATCATATTATTAGATATATTATTTTATACATGCCTGTAAGACTATTTAGGTAAACCAAAATAGGTTGTAATTACCTAGTTGTCCATTTATTAACTTTAATGAATAATTTTAATTAGTAAACATATACAAAGGTATATTTGTAAGAAAAGTTCCACGGTAAAGATGAACTTTTTCATAGATATTTGTTGATGTTGTTAGTTAACACAACTAGGGATAACAGCTCATGTAATTACGTAGTTGTCCATATTAACTTTAATGAATAATTTTAATTAGTAAACATATACAAGGGTATATTTGGAAGAAAATTTCACGGTGAAGGTGAACTTTTCTCATAGATATTTGCTCCTGTAATTACGTACATGTCCATATTAACTTTAATGAATAATTTTATTTAGTAAACATATACAAGGGTATATTGGAAAAAAAAAATTCACGGTGAAGCTAAACTTTTCTCATAGATATTGCTGATTTTGTTAGTTAACATAACTAGGGATATCCTTGTCACTTTTCCTGTTAAGTAACTCAAATCATGCCTGTGCAATCTTTTTTTCCTTTTCTTTTTCCATTATTCCAGGCTAAGAAATTGATTTGCAGGTGGCATAACCACTTGGACCCTGCAATTAAAAAGGGTGCATGGACAAGGGAGGAGATGATTCTGGTGTGTGCCCACAGAAAATACGGAAACAAATGGGCAGAGATATCCAAGCTTTTAAATGGAAGGTAAAAATTTATCTACCTATTAAGTAGCATATGACTTATCTTTTCTTTATCTTTGTTCTTGTAAATACCCTCACAACAAGTAGCTATGTTGTTCCTTTTTGAGAGAAGCGTTTGGATTAAATTTTCACCACTCAATTTGACATTCCCAACTTGATAAATTGTTCTTTTAAGCTCCTTCCGTCCAAATATAGTTGTAAATAAGAGTTGATCATGAAAAACAAAGTACTAGTATTCATTTCATTACAAGCGCTATAATTGGGATGCCACTCCAACTAGAGCATTTTTTTTTACGATTTGGTATCGACAGGGCGGACAACTCGATAAAGAACCACTGGAACTGTTCTCTGAAGAAGAAGTACGGTCATCTCCTGGAAGGGATGGTCGGCAATTCGACGTGGGAAATAGCCGACGGCGATCTGATCGCTTACGCTGTAGAGCTGTGCAATCAACTGTTCGGGCGCAATGCAAGTGCAGGTCTGCATTATTCTCCGAGTTCCGCAGCGAGTTCGGGAATGGGGAGGCAAGAAGACACAGATGCAGATGACGAGACTCTGCATCTGTTTATGGACACTCCTTCCGGGTTGAGCAGCAACCACGGTTCCGAAGAAAATTGCCCGAACTCTACTCCGGCAGGCGAAGACGGCGAGATTTTGGATTTGGAGCTGCGGTTAGGACAACACTGTCGTGTGGTCTCGACTGGAACTGCCCGGCTCGACACGACTCCTCCTCCGCTCTGCACGGATGTGATGAACCAGCAGCAGCGTGGGGAGGATGCGTCTGACCGTGCTTCTTCTTCTTCTGATGGTGATCCGTGCCCAGGTGCGCCTAGTCCCGCGGCTGATTCCCCGCTGATCGACGTCTCTCTGAGCCTCTCGTGCACGAAGAGAGCTGCGGAGATGTCTGGAGGCTCCCCGCCCAAACGCTCCCGGACGGCAGTTGAAGTAGTCGATTCCGCGTTTGTTGGAGGTTCTTCGCTAAGAGTACTTGAGGAGCATCTTCTTCTTCATGAGGAAGAGAGGGATGGCGGAGTCGACACCAACAGCACTGCTATGCAGAACATAGATGAAAATTTCCATTCCTCTCACGATGATCGGAAACTACTTCAGAAATCTGGTTCTAGTAGTGCATCTGTGGGGAAGAAGCTAGAACTAGAGTTTGACATGGAGTGGGATGGACCTTCAAGACAATAGTCTGATTTTCTCAACAGGTGAGTATTTATTTGCTAAAAGTTTGATTTCCTTATGGATGGATATATTAAGCATAATCCAAAATACCCAAAAACTTTAATTATGATGAATTGGAGAAATTAAAGTTTTGGGTTCTTACCTATTTATATTTTATTTTATAATTTTACCCATGTTTAACGTCGATCAATAAATTTATGACTTCAGAAGATTTTTTTGGTTTATTTTGTTATTCTTTGCTCCTCGCTCATTAATGCTTTTGATCAAGAACTGTCGTATTGATTATATGGAAATGCACCATCACCATATCCATAATTTTACGCTCAAGAAAAGCTTATGGTTGAGAAAACTGGCATGATATACAGTTCTACAAATTCATTTTTTGCAGCTTTTGATGCGGTACAATTAAATAAGTTAATAACCAAATGTCTTTATATGTTTCTAACTCGAGTTTTTTTTTTTTTTTTTTTTTTTTTTTGCAGTTGATTATTTCTTCCTCGCAACTGATGAAGTCGGCTAGCTTTGTGTTGCAAGCTGCAGCAAGCTTATGATCGGGATCTTTTGCGATCCTGAAGTATAAACTATAGAACATTTTTCCGGTATGATAGGACAAATGAACAAGCATTCCAACAGCATCTTTATTGCAAATGCAAGCCGATGTGAGGATTGATAATATTTATAGTTATCAAAAGACAGTTAAAATAATTTCTTCTGTTATATTACACGGTATTTTTGTAAGTATTTATTTCAATATAAGATTCTTCTTTTATTTTGCGCACATATGAAGTGGTAGTTCATGTGGTTGGTATTGCGGGATGTTTTAATAGAGGGCAAGGTTCAAGACCTCCAAGAAATATTTGTGTTTTTTGTCACTCATTTTTTGCTAAATTTTCTTTGGAGCTAGATCCGACTAGGACTCGGACGAGAGCGTAAGCGGAGAGCGCAAAGTGACGTTTTGATGGTACATTTTGCACATACGTATCGGTCGCTTTTGCACGTTCTTGTGTTTATTCCCACGTTCTGCGGGGAGGCTGCTCTCGTGAAACTTTGGTTCATACAGGGAGTCGGCTCCCGCAAAACTTTGGTTCGCGCAGCCCGCAGAACGGTTGTTTGTCTACTTCATCGACGTAACTGTCCACTTAGTGGGTGTTACTGTTGTAATTGCCCACTTAATGGAGGGTTACTCTCCGAATTTACTGTCCATTATGGGTAGTGGCCTACTAGGGGTTGTTTTATTGTAATGTAATCATAATCGTAGTGAAATTGGATTTGTAATGTAATTGAGCTTGTAATGTAATGGATATGGCTGCAAACGAGCCAAGCCGAGCCAATCTTTTGTAAGCTTGAGCTTGGCTTTATTAGAATTAATCGAGCTCGAGCTTGATAAGTTTTTTATTTTAGAGAGCTTGAGCTTGGCTCGAACTTTTTTATATTAAGTTTGAGCTTGGCTTGGTTTGAACTCGAGCTTGGCTTGATAAGTAAGCTTGATTTAAGCTTCATTCAAGCTTGATAAACAAGCTCGATAAGCTCAAAATCAAGCTCGTTAAGCTTGATTTCAGGCTCGTTCAACTTTATTTCAAGCTCATTAAGCTTGATTTCAACGAGCTCAATTTCAAGCTAGTTAGGTTTGAATTCAAGTACATGTAATATTAACAATTTATTTATAAAAATTAATTAAAAATTTCTTAATATCAATTATTAAGGACATAAAAATATATAATGCACATAACCATATTGTTATACAAACATATATAAAATTAGAATTCAATAAAGAACAAATGAGCTTCTAAACAAGCTCCTAAACGTGCTTCTAAACGAGCCAACTCGCAAACTTATAAACGAGCTAGCTCGCCAGCTCAAACGAGTCGAGTACTTCTAACTTGAGCATGGCTCGTTTATTAAACGAGCTCGAAATGAAGCTTGAGCTCAGCTTGTTTACTAAACGAACCGAGCGTAAACGAGCTTTTATCGAGCCGAGCTTCGAGCAGCTCGCGAACAGCTTGGCTCATTTGCAGCCCTAGTAATGGAATTACAATTACATTGGTTGGAACATGTAATCAAACCATGTAATGTAATATCAATTACATTCAAATGTTTGGTTTAACATGTAATGGAATCGAATAATAATTGTCATTTGTAACATTTTAACAAATATATCCTTGATATTTATTTATTTTTTTGGCCAAAGTTAACATTTAATTAAGATGGAAAAAAGCTAGATATGAATTATTTTGCAAATTATTATTTTTAAACAGTAATGAATATTTTTGTTTTTGTTATATAATATTTTGTTCTTGGTCAAATTTAATAGTAATATTTTGTTTTTAAACAATTCATGCTTAAAAGTAGATGGATAAATAAGATGCGGGTCTCGGGTCTGTGATACGTTGGAATTACACAGGTCCATACATCACTACTAGATGCCTAAATGAAGGGGGAAGATGGAATTACACAGGTCCATACATCACTACTAGATGCCTAAATGAAGGGGAAAGAAAAAAAAAACTAAGGGCGCGGCTATCCACACCTCATGACCTACTGCACACCCCAACAACAACAAAATCCCTATCCTACCCCTCCCCCTCCCCCGCTCCCCTCTCGACCCTGATCCTCCTCCTTCTCCTCACCCTCTTCCTCCTCCTCCTCCTCCTCCTCCTCCCTCCCGACCCCTGGAGGAGGAGGAGGACGAGGAGGACGAGGGGTTGGAAGGAGTGGTCGGGAGGGGAGGGGGGAGGGGTTGGATAGGATTTTTTTTTTGTGCTCAGTAGATCATGGGGTGCGGATAGCCACGCCCAAAACCTAAATAGAGTTGAGGTTTTGAAACAGTAGCCCAATTTTCTTCCTCCATTACCAAATAGTGCTCCAGATCAAGAAGACATAATAGATTCTCTCAGATCTCCTCCTCGTAGAGGAGGAGCATGTTCTCCTTCCGATATCTGGACACAAGAGGCTCCCCCCTCCATGTGGATCTCCATAAGCGCATGGTGGAAATTCCGTATGATCTTCTTCGACTACAGCAGTGTCGACGTCGAGGCTGACGGATCCGTCTCCTCTGGGAGATTCGAATATTCGACCGATCTCGCTACGGCGACGTGCACATTCCATTCGGTGGAGGACTGAGAGTAGAAAGGGGCGACAGGGAGCAGAGGAAGGAGGAGGGGGTCGGGCTCTCCACGGAGAGGAGGGGGTCAGGCTCTCCACGGGGAGGAGGGATCGGAATGAGAAAAAAATTCTGATCGATTGGGGAGGGTTTGATATTGTTTATAGGGATAAATTATAATTTAAAGTTTGATGGTGTAATGAAATTGTGATTACTTAGGTTTGATGATGCAATTGACTTGAATATGAGGTGATGTATATTTATATAAAAATTGTTCAACCAAACATTCGAATTATGATTACAACGTAATGTCAATTACATCACATTACATTGTTCAATTCTGTAAACCAAACGAGTCCCTAGTATTTTTGTTGTCCATTACATTACATTCGAATTATGATTATTTTGCTACTAGAGGAGAGTTAGCACCAACCATAAGAAGTGATGAAGAGTTGTCTGTCCGTCGAGTCCGAGAGTCGAAGTTATGTAGTATGAGGATGATAATGAGCGTTCGAGAAGTTCATTTTTTTGAGATGGTTCTTGGGAGAATATCGACGAAAATGGTCGAATCTTACTTTGAGCAACATTTTTTGTCTCGTATTTTTTATTCCGTATCTTGTTGTGGCAACTATGTTGTAAAGTTTTAAGCTTGTCAATTCAAGCAGTTGTAATCTTCATCGTTATTACTGTTATAATTTTTGTTTCTAAACGTACTTTGTACAATCTTTGTAACATAACAATTGTCACTTCTGACTCCTTTTTTTAACCTGATCGATAATAGGTTCTGGCAAATGTTAAGGGAACTACAGAAGTTACTAGCAAAATTTTTGGCAATCCTGATTTTATATGGATTGCAAAAAATTTGGCAGTCATGGATACAAACAATATTTAAAATTTTGACAGTCCTATTTTTTCGTGACTGCCAACATTTTGACAATCATGAATTTACACAGGACTGTCAGAATTTTGGTACTCCTAGAACTTGTTCAAAGTGTATTACCTCATAGTAAATCTTGTAGTGCCCTTAACATTTGTCTAATTTCTCTGAGCATCAACAGTAATTTGAAATCGGATAATCCGAGTATGTGTACCTACACTACCAAAATACACTCAATTAGCGACAGATATTTAGCGACGGTAATTTTCTGTCGTGTTAGCGACGGCTTCGTGGCCGCTCAGCGACTGAGTACCGACTACACGCCTTTGCCATTTTTATTTTAATTTTAGGGGGAGGAAAGGTCGCACGTCCGTCGCTAGACTGTCGGAATTATAGCGACGGATCCCCAGTCGTCGCTACGTAGTCGATTATTTGGCGAGAATTGTGTAGAGAATTGGCGGGACATATCTTCGACTACGTAGCGACGAATATTCAGTCGGCATGTATCAAACATGGCGACTACGTGGCGACGGATTTTATTCCGTCGCTATTCAGTCGCTAAATATACGTACCAGACTTTAAATAAAACGGCGGAGGGAACTTTTCGTATTCCCCCCAAATTTACTCTCTCTCTCTCTCTCTCTCTCTCTCTCTCCGCCGGTGTCGACTTCGGTGATCGGCGTCGGTGTCGTCGTCGGCGTCGGCGTCCTCTCCTCTCTCTCTCTCTCCCGCTCTCCTCTCTCTCTCTCTCCTCTCTCCTCGAAGTCACCTCTCTCTCTCTCTCTCTCTCTCCCCTCTCGATCTCTCTCTCTCTCTCTCTCGGGGTCTGGGAGGCAGGCTTAGGGTTTGTGGCGTCGGGGCTGGGCGGCTGGCTTGGTCGGGGGCTGGACGGTAGGCTTGGGGCGGCGCGGCGGGGCTGGGCGGCTGGCTTGGGCGGGCGTCAGGGGCCAGCGCTGGCTTGGTCGGGGGTGGGCGGGTGGGCTTGGGCGGGGCGTCGGGTCTGGGAGGCGGCTTGGGGCTGGGGCGTCGTGCTGGGCGGCTGGCTTGGGTCGGGGGTGGGCGGTGGGCTTGGGGCGGCGGCTCGGGGGCGAGCTGGCTTGGGCGGGTCTGGGCGGTGGGCTTGGGACGGGGGCGTCGGGGTCTGGAGGCGGGCTTGGGTTGGGCGTCGGGGGCTGGGCGCTGGCTTGGGGCGGGTCTGGCGGTGGGCTTTGGACGGGGGCGTCTGGGATCTGGGAGGCGGGCTTGGGGTTGGGGCTGGGCGGTGGGCTTGGGGCGTCGGGGGCTGGGCGGCTGGCTTGGGTCGGGGGCAGGACGGTGGCTTAGGGCGTCGGTGGCTGGGCGGCTGGCTTGGTCGGGGCTGGCGTGGCTTGGGGCGGCGCGTCGGGGGCTGGGCGGCTGGCTTGGGGCGGGGGCGTCGGGACTATTTGCAACCGACGCACAGCCATAAGCACTCTTCATATATATATATATATGCAACCGAACTACTGGACTGGGCGGCGGCTTGGGGCGACGGGCTTTGGTCGGGGCGGCGGGTGCTTTGCTTCTCAATTCATCTGAGTTTATATATTGGCTAATATATGTTATCCATATTTGATGTTCCATTAGTTTGGTGTGTTGGATTAGTCAATATGAATATGGGGTTTGGATTCATGGTGTATATATATGTTCACTGTCTCAAGGACAGTGCGAGTTCTATAAGTTGTGTGCTTCTGTATATGTATATACTATACATCTAGCTGTGATATACATATGTGTATGTGACAATCTCAGTTAGCGACGGACTATTTACCGTTAGCGACATATTTCCAGCTCCATTTGTATTAATCTACTACGACATGGTGATCAGGACATAGTCCCTGCAGCCATTCGACTGGCGAGGCAGAAACTACGTAGCCGTAGATAAGTTGACTGTCTTCCGACCCTCATCTCGGCAATGATGATACGACAACCTATCACTATATCTTACATAGTAGTAGATGATGTCTTATATTACATTAAGTGGGTCATCTTGATTCTGTTATATCCTTCAGATCTAGATACGATAAAACATATACTACACGATATGATACAGAATATAGATGATTCACACTAATGTATGCTAGAATGAATTTTGGGTTGTTTTCTGAGCCATCCGTTCTTACACTTAAAACACATAGGAATTAGTAGTGTGAGAGCGCCGGAGAGAGTGATAGAGCGCCGGATGGGGGAGGAGAGAGGAGAGTATTAATGGTCGACATGGTGAAGTAGTACTGTATTTTGGCTCCAGTTCCAGCTCAATTTGCATTAATCTACGTTATGACATGGTGATCAGGACATAGTCCCTGCACCATTCGACTGGCAGGCAGAAACTATGTAGCCGTAGATAAAGTTGACTGTCTCCTCCGACCCTCATCCCTCGGCAATGATGATACGACACCTATTATTATACCTTATATAGTAGTAGATGATTCTTAGTATTACATATGTGAGTTCACTTGATTCTGTTACATTCTTCAGATACTAGACACGATAAGAACATAATACACCATAGTACAGAACATAGATGATTTACACTATTATGCTTGAATGAATCTTGGGTTGTGTTCTGAGCCATCCGTTCTCACACTTGGCAAATCCTCGAATTTTTTATACTTTATCGGCTTTCGAAATGTACTCAAATACTGATGGTTCCTTAGTTAGCTTGCTTATGTTACAATTATATTGTGACTATCGATCTTACCAGATGGCACCCATGACCCGAGGAGCGGCACGTCGTTTAGGAAAACAGTGAATGCTGAGGTGGCTCCTCTACAGTTAAGGAGGAAGTGGCACCGGTTGATAGTGAGACTGGAGTTCTATTCATCCAGCACCGGTAGCTAGTGAGACCGGAAGTTTCTCTTCAAGCAGTCCTTGTAAGGGACGACATCTCTCCTCACGCCAAAATCTCGCTTTTTCGAGGTGTTGCGTGATCGTATCTCTGAGCATTTGCGTGAGCAGCGTGGTTCTCATTAGCTATTAGTACTTATTTGTATTGGACTATTTGTATTGAGTTGTTTTTGTATTAGACTATTTGTATTGGACTACATATATGAACTAGAACTGTGTCAATCTCTGATTGTATTGGACTACGACATGGTGATCAGGACATAGTCCCTGCAACCATTCGACTGGCGAGGCAGAAACTATGTATCCGTAGATAAAGTTGACTGTTCTCCGACCCTCATCCCTCGCAGTGATGATACGACAACATATCACTAGAGGATACTCTAGAGATCCATCTGTGTAGGACGTATACTCTGAGAGATCACCTTTACAAGAATGATATCAGTAGTAGGATTGAGTGCTGGAGGGGATATTATCAGAGTATACGTCATACCAGATGGGTCTCTCACCGTTACTATTTTTTTCTGACAGCACGGTGGATGTGCTCCGTCAACAGATTCTTGCTTCGAGCCAAAACTTTGCCCCGGAGCTCAAGTGGACATCCTTCGTGTAGAGCTCGAGTGAGAGGTTCCTAACAGCATGGTGGTCTCCTTTGTCAAGATCCGTGCTCATCCCACATTGGTTGTGGACAGAAGGATACTTTAACAAAAGAGACCACCATGCTGTCAGGAACCTCTCACTCGAGCTCTATATGAAGAATGTCCACTTGAGCTCCGGGCAAAATTTTGGCTCGGAGCAAGAATCTGTTGACGGAGCACATCCACCATGCTGTCAGAAAAAAATAGTAACGGTGAGAACCCATCTGAGTAGTACGTATACTCTGATAATATCCTCTCCAGCACTCAATCCCACTACTGATATCATCTTGTAAAGGTGATCTCTCAGAGTATACGTCCTACTCAGATGATCTCTCAGAGTATCCTCTCCGGTTGGGTTGTGTTCTGAGCCATCCGTCCCAGGTATTTGATTCTGTATTTTGGTTTCTGTATTTTGGCTCCAGCTCCATTTGTATTAATCTACGGTACGACATGGTGATCAGGACATAGTCCCTGCAGCCATTCGACTGGCGAGGCAGAAACTATGTATCCGTAGATAATGAGGGAAAAGATAAATCGAATTATAACGACGGATATTAGGTTACTCTTCAGGATAATTGATGTCTATTTTATATAATTTGGTTTGGTCTATATGATCTTGGATAATTGGTGGCATTAAATTCGTATGTGCATATTTGGTCTATGTGATTGTTGGATAATTGGTGTACATTATATATTGGTTTGGTTTATGCATATTTTTATGAACAGGGAAAGTGCTGCAATTTTTTTTCAAAAAAATTCTTAGTTACCGACGGACTAGTGACCGGTTAGCGACGGATATTTCTAGCTCCATTTGGCATTAGTCTACGTACGACATGGTGATCAGGACCTAGTCCCTGCAGCCATTCGACTGGCGAGGCAGAAACTATGCAAGTAGCCTTAGATAAAGTTGACTGTCCTCCGACCCTCATCCCTCGGCAATGATCGACAACCTATCACTATATCTTATATAGTATAGGATGTCTTAGTATTACATTAGTGAGTTCATCTTGATTCTGCTACGTTCTTCAGATACTAGATACGATAAACATATACTACACCATATGTACAGAACATAGATGATTCCACTAATGTATGCTAGAATGAATCTTGGCTTGTGTTCTGAGCCATCCGTTCTGATCAAGCATCTTCCTTCTCCTCTCCTCCACCATGGCTCTGAACAAATCTGCTCCTCCCTCTACTTCTCTTCTTTTTATTGACTCTCTCAGCCACATATGACATCCAGCTCAAGTGTAGAGTCGGGGGAGAAGAAGTGGACAGGAAGAGGAGGGGAAGCAGCACAGCCGACGGCATGACCCAGAGGAAGTACAGAGGTTTTTCTTCAATAGTCGTAGGATAACTATAAGGCTATATATCTTTTCACAAGATGTCATCTTGTCAAAGACCGTTCATGTGAATATCATGTTACCGGCGTATCGAAGACTAATATGTCATAAGTTTTTAAGCCGTGTGTTTTGACATAATCTTTCCAACTCTTTTCTCCTATGTAGTAATCTGCATTATTACATAGCAAAAAGAGTTTGGAGAATGTCAAAACACACGCTTAGAAAATTATGACATGTTAGTCTTCCGATACCACGGTAACATGGTTGTCACTTAAGGGTCTTTGACAATGTGATATGCTGTAAAAAGTATATCCTTATAGTTCTCCTACGTCTGTTGAAGAAAACCTCTGTACTTCCTCCGGGTCATGTCGTCGGCTGTGCTGCTTCTCCCTCCCTTTCTCTGCCTACTTCTTCTCCCCGACTCTACACTTGAGCTGGATGTCATATGTGGCTGAGAGAGTCAAATAAAAAGAAGGGAAGTAGAGGAGGAGCAGATTTGTTCAGAGCCATGGTGGAGGAGAGGAGAAGGAATATGCTTGATCAGAACGGATAGCTCAGAACACAAGCCAAGATCATTCTAGCATACATTAGTGTGAATCATCTATGTTCTTATCGTATCTAGTATCTGAAGGACGTAACAGAATTAATGACTCACTAATGTATGCTAGAATAATCTCGTGTTGTGTTCTGAGCCATTCGTTCCGATACTTGGCAATTAAGCCATTCGACTGGCGAGGCAGAAACTATAAGGCTACTTGCATGTCTTTCCCAACTTTAAATTACAAGATTACTACATTAGGTTAATAAATTACTAACCTCATCACGGTGAGTCTTGGTGTAGCACTCCAATGTGGGGCACCTGTAAATTCGCCGAGGGGAAATTAACGCTAGGATGCGTTGACATGCTCTACAAAAGCGTCCAGAATCTTGACACTAAGTATCTGGAGACCGAAACTTGCAAGAAGATGCCGTTCGACCCTAGAAGTGAAGCAGAAAGGCTACGTGAGGGTTTAAAACTCAATGTCGATGATTTAAAACCTCGGCAAATTTACAGGTGCCCCACATTCGAGTGCTACACCAAGACTCCCGTGATGAGGTTAGTGATTTATTTACCTAAGACATGGGATCATAGAATCGAGACAGTTGAGAATGAAGACTGTAAACTTATGTGAGTTCATCTTGATTCTGTTACATCCTTCAGATACTAGATACGATAAGAATATATACTACACTATATGTACAGAACGTAGATGATTCACACTAATGTATGCTAGAATAAATTTTGGGTTCTGTTCTGAGCCATTCGTTCCCATACTTGGCAATTAAGCATGTGAAAGAACTGATTATGTTTAGTTTGTCTTACGATACAGATTTTCACATCCAATTGAAATAGATCGTTACTGTCTTATCGTTGATCGTACATGGATGTGCTATAGCGGATCAGCCTCCTAGGCCGTAGGTACTTATAAGTATTGACCGTATCGGATTAGTATCGATCTATCGTTTTGGTATGGGCCGTATCGGTTGGTATTGGTCTTAGCGAATTGGTATCGTCCTATCCGATATGTATCGGCCGTATAGCTAGGATTCATATTGGCCTTATCGATTTGGTATCGTCATATCCGATAGGTATCGGCCGTGTTGGATTATTATATACCATTTCGGATTAGTATCGTGGAAGTTTAGTAACAACTGTACTTGGATTTCTCTCTTCTAGAGCTAGATTACCATTGCAAGAGAGTCACGCGAGCGTAGATGGCCAGTTACAACATACATACTTCCTTTTCAATCTCGCTTTTCCTGATGGAAAAGGAAGTTATATGTTACTGTAACTGGCCAATCATAATGAACTCTTGCCTTCTTCTCTCTCTTTTCTTCAATCTTCTACGATGATAGGGTTCAGGAATAACCTAATATTAACCCCCCTAATCCGCAGCAAAATCTGGACCATCAGATATGATCCAACGGTGAGAAATTACCCTGAAAATTTGCTCAGCCCCGACGACACAGAGTTCGGCCAGAACTCTGTATCGGGCAACCAGAACCTACCACAACATTCTGGAACCAAAAAGCAGAATTCGGGCAGAATTCTGTATGGGGGCAGAATTCGGGCAGAATTCTGGCTCCCCTGTTCCAGAATGTAAAAATATGGCTCCCGAGTTTCTCTTCGTCTCCGAATGGCCTCGTCACCTCCCGAGCTTCTCTGACACACAGATGGCTCGTCGCACTCCGGGGTCTTCTCCTCATAGGTTGGGAACCCCACCCACTCCAAAAAATTTCCCCCTTCACAACTATGGGAGGATGTCGTCATCCCGACGATCTGCCTGCTGTACTCAAACTTCCCCCTTGGTAGAATCTTCGTGAACATATCAGCTCTGTTGTCATCTGTATGAACCTTCTCAGCTCCCGTCCTTCTCTCAACCACAACACATCCCGTATCCAATGATACCGAGTCTCGATATGTTTGGACCGGCTATAAAACGTCTGATTCTTCATAACGTGAATAGCACTCTGACTGTCGCAAAGCAAAGTATACTGCTCTTGCTTCAATCCCATTTTCTGCAGCTTCTTCATCCACAATAGCTCCTTGCAAGCCTCCATCGCCGTAATGTACTCTGCCTCTGTCGTCGATAAGGCAACACACTTCTGCAACCGCGACTGCCCACGACACCGCTCCTCCCGCAAACATCATCACGTAGCCCGAAGTCGATCGCCTCGTGTCTACATCTCCAGCCATATCAGCGTCGATATATCCAACCAGCTTCGGCTCATCACCACCAAAGAAAAGTCTCCAACCAGCAGTACCCTGAAGATATTGTAGAATCCACTTGACCGCACTCCAATGTACCCTTCCAGGATTTGAAAGATACCTGCTAACCGTACCAACTGCATAGCAATATCTGGCCTCGTACACACCATGGCATACATAAGGCTTCCCACAGCTGAGGCATATGGAACCCGCTCCATATCTTCCTTTTCGTCCTCGGTAGATGGACACTGCTCCTCAGTGAGCTTAAAGTGAGCCGCAAGGGGGCAACTCACTTTCTTCGACCCGTCCATACCGAAACGCTGAAGTACCCGATAAATGTACTTCTTTTGGGACAAGTGTAGCAGCTTGGACTCTCTCTCGGCTGATCTCCATCCCAAGAATAGTCTTCGCTGCGTCCAAATCCTTCATAGAGAAGGTCGTGCCCAGTTGGCGCTTCAGCTCTGCTATCCTAGTGGCATTCCGACCCACTAATAGCATATCATCAACATAAAGCAATAAAATGATGAAATCATCATCGGCAAAATATCTCACAAATACACAGTGATCTAACGTTGTCCGTGCATAACCATGCTCCCCCATAAACGACTCGAACTTCCTGTACCACTGCCTCGAAGCCTGCTTCAGACCATACAAGCTCTTCCTCAACCGGCAGACCAAATATGACTTGCCCTTTTCATAGAATCCCTCTAGCTGCTCCATGTACAACTCCTCCTCAAGATCACCGTGGAGGAATGCCGTCTTTACATCCATCTGCTCGACCTCCAAGTCGAGACTGGCTGCTAATGCTAGCACCACCTGAATAGACGAATGCTTGACGACAGGCGAAAAGATCTCATCATAATCCACGCCTTTCCGCTGACCGTCGCTTTTAACTACCAGCCTCGCTTTGTATCGATGGCGAGTAGCATCATCCGTCTGCTTCACTCTAAACACCCATCGATTCTTCAAAGCCTTCTTGCCCTTTGGCAACCGCACCAGCTCATAAGTAGAATTAGTGTACAAGGAACTCATCTCCTCCTGCATAGCCTCCATCCACTCCTGCCTGTGTTCGTCTTCCATAGCCTCTGCAAAACTTTCGGGCTCTCCCCCGTCAGTCAATAGCACATACTCATCTGGTGAGTATCTCGTACATGGTCGACGATCCCTGTCACTCCTCCTCAAAGGAACTACTGGTGCTGGCTGTATACCGACAGCCTCCTCTTCCTCAGGAACTACCTCTCCGGTATGCTCATCCTCCTGAAGAACGCCCTGACCACCATCAGTAGGCTGACGATCAAGGTTGGGAGCAACTCCATGTACCGGCTCCCCCATAACTGGATCCGCTGCGATGTCCTCTGGAAACTGCTCGAAGCAAAATGACTCTAACTCAGGCAATTCCTCAGCCTCAGAAGGCGTCTCAGAATCCTGAGTGTTGGTCATGGTCTGATCCTCGATGAACACCACGTCCCTGCTTCTGTAGAGCTTTCCTTCCACTGGGTCGTAGAGTCTATAGCCAAACTTATCCCGACCGTAGTCGACAAAGACGCATCGCCTCGTCTTCGGCTCAAGTTTGGTCCTCTCGTCCTTCGATACATGTACGAAGGCCTTACAGCCAAACACTCGCAGGTGATTGTATGACGGATCTTTGCCGTACCATACTTTGTCAGGCACATCACCCTGCAAAGGAGCACTAGGAGACAAATTAATAACATAAGCAGGTGTGAGAAGAGCCTCACCCCAGTAACTGCCCGACAAGTTTGCTTCTTACAGCAAACATCGCACCCTCTCCATCAGTGTCCTGTTCATGCGCTCCGCTACACCATTGAGCTGAGGTGTCTTGGACGGAGTCTTCTGGTGTCGTATCCCTTGTTCACTGTAATACGCATCAAATGGACCGATGTATTCGCCGCTATTGTCGGACCGAACACACAACAACTTCTTGCCCGTCTCCCTTTCAACAGAGGCCTGAAACTCCTTGAAAGTAGGCAGCACCTGATCCTTGGTCTTTAAGGCATAGACCCAAACCTTTCTGGAACAATCATCAATAAAATTTACAAAGTAAGATGCACCACCAATAGTTTTTACCTTCATAGGACCGCAGACATCCGAGTGAATCAACTCGAGCAACGCCGGCTTCCTTGAACTTGGGTGACTTTGGAAAGACATCCTATTTTGCTTCCCAGCTAAGCAGTGCGTGCACTTCTCCAACTTTGTAGACTTGAGCCCTGGAATCACCTTCCTGTTCACCAAGTAGCTCATCCCCTTCTCGCTGATATGGCCGAGTCGCCTGTGCCACAACTCGGTAGATGCATCACTGACTGCGTTCACCTCCTGTGCCCCCTGTGCGCTCCCCTCCATATAGTAGAGACCGGACTTCTTGCTTCCTCTGGCAGTCACCATCGAACCCCTGGAAAGCTTCCACTGACTATTCCCGAAGAGACCGAAGAATCCCTCGTAATCCAATTCCAACCGACACCAGGTTGAAACGGATATCAGGGACATGACGAACATCTTTGAGAACAAGAACCGCACCCGTCTTTGTTCTCAAATGCACATCTCCAACTGCAACCGCCTTCGACACATCTCCATTGCCCATCTTCAACACTCCACAGTTATCTGTTGTATAAGTGGCAAATAGTACCCTGTTGTGAGATACATGTGCTGAAGCCCCTGAGTCCACCAACCAAGAATTGTCATCGCAGGCGAGGTTTGTGATAACCTCATCACCTACGATGATCACATCGCCTCCATGCATCGAGGCCGCCGCTGTAGTATTCTCTTTTTGCTTCCCCTTGTCGCCCTTCTTCTCTCTCTTCCAAGCGAAACAATTTCGCTTGATGTGGCCCTTCTTGCCATAATGGTAACACTCTGAGTCCTCGTAACGACCCTTGGACTTCCCTCTGCTCTTGTCTTTGCCACCACCTGGACCCCTGCTTTTGCCCCTTCCATGGCTCTCTGAAACAAGTGCCTCTGAGTGATGGGATGTGGATGAAGTACCCTGAGAACGTCTCCGCATCTCTTCATTCAACACCCCGCTCTTGGCAAACTCCAGACTGACCACGCCCTCTGGAGCAGAAGCGATCATAGATACTCGTACGGTCTCCCACGAGTCTGGCAAAGTACACAGCAGCCACAGTCCCTGAACTTCGTCGTCGAACTTGACTCCCATAGAAGATAGCTGGTCAACCACGCCCTGGAACTCACTCAAGTGGTCCGAAATGGACGCCCCATCCTTGTATCGCAGACCCATCATCGTTCGGATCAGGAACAACTTGTTTACCCTGGTCTTCTTCGTATACAAGGATTCCAGCTTATCCTATAACGTCTTCGCGTGCTCAATATTGGCAACGTGGTTGTACAAGTTCTCGTCCACAAACTGCCGTATGTACCCACACACTTGTATATGCTTGAATGTCCAGTCCTCTTCGAATTTATCACTGGGCTTCTCGGATGCAAACATGGGTAGATGCAGCTTCTTGACAAATAGCAAATCCTTTATCTTGCTCCGCCAATAATGATAGTTTGTGCCATTAAGATTCACCATGCGTACCGGCTTCGCGTCCATCTCTTCTCTCTGGTTTCTCTGTCAACTACTAACACTCCTTCTGAATTCCAGAACCTGGCTCTGATACCACTCTGTTGGGAAAGAAATGCGGAAACCTTTCCCCAAACTAGAGAGTACCTGCGAGAGAACCGAGCAAACAATGCACAAACCAAAATGCCAAACACAATCATGCAGACACAAAGAATTTTTGACGTGGAAAAACCTTGCCAGAAAAACTACGGGACGATCGGAGTCCAACCCTGAGAAGCCTCCACTAATAGAATAGAAGAATTACACCCTCTACAAACTCCTCCCGATCCAAATCGGATCCCCACAACACTCAGAAGTAAGAACAATAATTACAAGGCTACGAAGAGCGAGAACGACGAGTAGAGATTACCTGTACGCGATCTCCTTCGAAAAACGACCTTCAATCCTCCGTCTTCTCTCCCGAAGTTACAATGGCACTCTTGCCTCCTTCTCTCTCTTTTCTTCAATCTTCTACGATGAATAGGGTTAGGAACAACCTAATATTAACCCCCCTAATCCGCAGCAAAATCTGGACCATCAGATATGATCCAACGGTGAAAAATCACCCTAAAAATTTGCTCAGCCCCGACGACATAGAGTTCGGCCAGAACTCTGTGTCGGGCAACCAGAACCTACCAGCAACATTCTGGAACCAAAAAGCAGAATTTGGGCAGAATTCTGTATGGGGGCAGAATTCGGGCTGAATTCTGCCTTCCCTGTTTCAGAATGTAAAAATATGGCTCCCGAGTTTCTTCTTCGTCTCCGAATGGCCTCGTCACCTTCCCGAGCTTCTCTGACACACAGATGGCGCTCGTCGCACTCCGGGGTCTTCTCCACATAGGTTGGGAACCCCACCCAGTCCAACAACCCTAACCTCTCTCCAGATTCTTTCTCCTATCTTTTCTTCCTCTCATCTCTTCAATAGGTGACCAAGGACAAGGTTCAGGCTCGACGACGACGACAGCTAATCCTAACCCTAAAATGGTGGGTCTAAGCTCGAGGACGGCGAAGACGAGGTCCAGGCTCGAGGACGGCGGCGACCGATCGACGACGACCGCCCCATTGAGCCTCGAGCACTATGACAGAGGACACAAAGTTGGGAAGGGTGGACACAGAGTTGATGAGGGGTGTGACATAGGATGTCAGATCTCGTCGAGTCCTCCGCCTCGTTATGCCAGGACACGGAGTGGAGGGGGGGACACAAACTGTGACAAAGGCCATAACAACAAAATTAATTTTAAAAAAATTACCAAACACAATTTTAACTTTTTTCTTTCATAAAACTATTTTTCAGATAAAAGTAACCAAACACAAATTCAGAATCTATATAAACAACTTTATGAAAATTGTTTTCAGAATTTTTTTTCCAGAAAATATATTCAAACGGACCCTGAATACATTTTCAAAAGCTTCTATAAATTAAAAAACGGCTTATTTCACACAGGGGGATAAATTTTATTGTATTTACGTAAAATGGGGTAACTTCTGCGAAATAACAAAAAGAAGGACGAGACGACTATCATGCCCCAATACTAGAATACTGACAAGTGGGGACGGATATGGCCAGCTACGTAATATCAAAGTATACCAGTACTCTGAAATCACGTATAAGCTGTCAAGACATGGGGGTTACTTCTACAAGCCAACAGTCGATCCTAGGTTAAAATAATCCTAGGTATCTCAATCACAGGCAATTATACAAGGTACAAGAAGTATGATCATCAGACATACAATAGTAAAGCATCCCAAACCATATATACATGGATGATCATGAAGCTAGTAATACAAAATGGAGAAACTAGCAAGAGTATTAGTCATTCATGATACCTCTAGCTGCAGTCTAGAATACGCACATCATGTTTATGCCCATAGGCTAAAGGTCAAGGACCAAAATATGAGCTAAACACGTGCTCGGAGGCTAAATGCCACAAAAAAATAATGTACATAACCAGTGGGAGAATAAAATGAGAAACCCACTTGGGTACTCTAGTGCTCTGGATGGTCACCGTCGAGTAGATGGTGCGAAAGATCCTCTGGGCTTCTCTATCAGATCTGGCCAAACAAAACCAGTGGGGTCAGACCCCCAATAGCAAGTACCACAAAGGAAGCCAAACTTATGAACTAAAACCAGCAATAACTAACATAACAACGGTTAGAGATATAATTAAGTAAATACAGATCGGGACTCGTGCACTACCAATGCACTTATTCCGAACATAGAAAGACAATAAGTAAAGCATCCTGGAGCATAAAGTAATTAACATGTGACATAATGTAAGTGTAGACATGTTAAGTAAACAGAAGCTTGAGATTTTGTAAAATAAACTGAACATGTGAGCTTGTGAAACAGCGGGTCATGAGAGCATGGCGACCCAGCATAGGGTTTGTGTATAACTTGTAAGATAACTGAACTATCGAACATGTGAGAACTATATATAATGACAACGATAAGATGACTTAGGAACTATTCCGGAAGCCAAGTTACAACCCTTAAACTAAACAAGGACGGGGGTTGTAACCCTTCTCCTAAACAGAACTTAGTCTCTGATCATTGTATAGCATAAAGATCATGTATAGAATGTGAGTACTGAATAGGACGACAAATGATAAGATGACTTGGGAACTATTCTGGAAGCCAAGTTACAACCCTTAAACCAAACAAGGACCGGGTTGTAACCCTTCTCCTGAACAGAACTTAGCCTCCGATTATTTATCGAAAAAGTAAAGCATAAACCATAGTATACTGAAATAAACATACGAACACTGCCTAGACAAAACTGGACTGGACTGACTCCATCCATCAATAACGGCCAAGCAATGAGTACGGCTTGATACTTTAACTAACTAGGGTTATCACCAGCCTAGTTACTAATAAGATGCAATGAGATTTCCAAGTCCAGTTACCTGTCTGCTGTTACCTGAGTGACCCCAGCAAAAGAAAAACAAGTATAGCAGACGCACTGCAGTAAGATACATGAGTCCTAAGGAGGTACCCCACTCGATGATGGGCTGAAAATGTGCTCATCATGACAGATAGCTCCAAATCCCATGTATATATATAAGGCCGGGATTAAAGGGACAACAGGTAACTGGAAAAGTCTCTTCATGAACTACTTGATCAATCTAGTCATTAATCCTAGCCAGTTTCAGTATGAATCCCTGACCGTGGTCATCAAAAATCGATGTCTTAGACATGATGCAATACAGAACATGTAGCTTGTACAAACACACTCAAGAGAAACATCCATGATGTCCAAATCATTCATTACTTGTAAGCCAATAGAATCGTCGCAACAGCATTCATGGTTCATGTCATGTTATATTACTTGTTATATTACTTGTCTGGAGTGTACCACGACGGGTCACTATCATGTTAAGAGTACTTGTTACGGGTGCGCCACGACGGGCCACAATCATGTTAAACAAAGAAGTGACATGTGACTTGAGTGAACCACAACGGGTCACTATCGTGTTAAGCAAAGAAGAAAGACACATATTATGAGTGCACCACAACGGATTACTATCATGTTAAGCAATCATAGACTTAAGAAATCTTGTAGATAGATCTTGATAAAAGGTGCATCATAACATATGAGAAGGAATAAATGAGGTAACTACTTGGCCTAAAACACCAATTGAATCTGTGCTAGTGTTAAGGGTATGAGAGGGGTACAATCATTCTCTAACTGTACAATATTATCAAATTATGTTAAGAAATTCATTTATTAAAGAAATATCAAGCTATTAAGTAGGGTCGTCGCAATTTAGGCCAAGATAGAAAACATGTAATGCAATCATAAGCTCCATATCAAGAATAAAAGAAACTTGCATAAAATAGTTGGTAACATATTCTTGAAGCCAAGGAAAAGATCTACAACTTTCATGTTGGGAGTTGGAAGAAATTTTGGCCACAAATCAGCCAAATAGGACATAAAACAACCAAAATAGGCACTATGCGGCATTCTACGGCACTATTCATCCATGGGCACTATTCATGCATGCGGCACTATTTATCCATGCGACACTATACAAGCCTGCGGCACTATTCATCCATGTAGCACTATTCATGCATGCGATACTATTTATCCATACGGACTATTCATGCATGCGGTACTATGCATCCATACGTCACTATTCATGCCTGCGGTACTATTCATCCATGTGGCACTATTTATGTCTGTGGCACTATGCATTCATGCGGCACTATTCATCTATGCGGTACTATTCATGCCTGCGGTACTATACAAGCCTGCGATAATATGCAAGCCATGTGGCACTATGCAAGCCATGCGGCACTATTCATCCATGCGGCACTATTTATGCCTGCAACACTATGCATCCATGCGGTACTATTTATCCTGTGGCACTATTTATCATCCTTACCAGAATCAGGACAGATGAACATAGAAGATGTCCAAATCATATTTTGGCCATAACTTCCTCAAAACAAGTCAAAATCTAACTTTTTAAAGGTCCATTTTGGATAAAATTGAATTCTCTACAACATAGAACAATCAAAACTTGAAAATAATGAATTTTAGTAGATCAAAACCCAAGAAAATCGAAAAAGCTATAAACTTAGATCTACAAAAATTCATCCGTCCAAACCGAAAACTCCAAGTTCTAAAGATGCTTAGAATCATGCAAGGAAGAAAATTGAACAAACCAAAATAACTTTGCGTAAGGTTTGGCAAGATGTACTTGCCTAGGGTTGGAGGAAGAAGATGAAGAGAAAGAGAATAAAAATAATGGAGGAAAGAGAGAGGAGTTGGGTTTTATACAAACCTTCTCATCTCAAATCCACCTAAACCAAACCAAGCCTAATACCAAGTTGAACCGAACCAAATTAAACCAAGTCAAGTTTAACCTATACTTTGGAAAAAAAATATTTGAAAACCAAAAAATACGAAATACGACTCAAAATACGTACCCGTACATAAATACTGATACAGTGAGACGAGTCTCACAACGACATTAGCAATGTCGCCATAAACTCCCAGCCTCCTTGGCGACATTAGTGATGGCGCCAAGGGCCAATATCGCCAAGCACCCCCTACCATATCTGCCATCAATTCCCCCTTCCTCCTATGCTACTCCCCCCTCCCATGCTACTTCCCCCCATCATGCTACTTTTCCTCCCCCCATACTAGATTCCCCACCCATAAAATCCAAAATTTTGAAATTTTTTGAATACTTACTTCTGATTGGTTGGGACTTTAGGGTTAGGATCGGAGTTTGGATTGAGAAAGAAATGAACGAATGTGATAGACTTAATAAATATGTGTGGTTTGGATTGTTGTGATTTGGATTGTGTTTCTTAGGTTTAATCTATATATATGTTTAGAAAGTTGATAAAATTGAACACATTCACTCAAGTTTTTGAAGAAGTAAGAGAGAAAGAAGATGGATGTAAGAAATGATGGTCGTATTCCCGGCAGACCGACGACTGAAAGAGAGGAACAAGAATGAGAAAATCACATATCTCGATTGGTGTTTACAAGAGAGGTAAAATTTTTAAAATTAATATCTATTATTTATTTTATTATATATTTTAACTAAGTTGATTTATATACTTTGTTTCATTTGTAGTTATTTGATTATAAGTCGGATGTACGGTTACGTGAACGTGGACAATGACGTTATGCATCAAACTACGGCTCATGGTGTTGCGCTCCGCTCCCGTAGGAGCGATCGTCCTCGCTAAGGCGTGATGCCGTACGAGTTTAGATTGCACTTGTGCAAGGCGGGTTCCATAACGGCCGATTACAGCGACTGCGACGGGGTCGTCGCACAAAAGTCTGAAGCAGAGACATTGAATAATAGCAGCAAAAATTTAGAACAAAACACAAGTCATTCAAAAGATGCATTTTATTAATATTGAAACAAGGATTACAATAGCGCGCAAGGCCAAGATTACAATCACTCAAGCTAACTCTTCTCACATTACAAGTCACTCTGCACTCTCTCATCTCTCAATACATGTCTCGAGCCAGCGGATGCTTCAGATAGGCGACGTCCATACATAATATCCCATATAAGTCCAGACTCCATGCGGCCGTACGCCTCGAATCGCCAAGGAACTCCGTGCCTCGACGCATCCAAGCGAGCTTCGCGCTTCTACCTGTTCCTGCACATAAAAACTGTGTGGGTGTCAGTACCCAACTGTACTAGTGGAATGAGCTCCTATCCCACCCATACAAAACTGACACGTTCATTTACTTTTATGTAACATAGTCCCTTTATGATTGTCTTTCTACTCTTGCCTTAGGATCAATTTTAGGACAGATGCCTTAGCCTATTTCGTGTCTCTAGACCATCCCGTGCTTGCAACAACAACGCCAACACATGCTTTAACTTTAGACCCTTCTCGTTCCAACAACGTTAACCTATCAAGTCGTGCTTGCCTTTCGGCCCATAATCAGAGACTCAACTACACGATAAGACTCCATTTCCATGTGACCGTACTATAAGTCATTATTGAGGCCGTGCCTCGTAACTCAGTAAGACTTAACCATATCGTCGCCTTGTGGGCCTTGCTACTTTGATCACCAACTGACCCAATCGAGACTTGTGAACTTAGTGTCACTTAACCAACTTTGCCTTGCGACTATTCCTGACTTAAACTCGAACGACTCAAACCCAGCTTATGTAACTCTATCCAACAACTTAAGACTCGATGCCACATCTCGTGTCGAAGCACGGTGTCTACGTCGCAGCCAAATCTTAGGCCCAAACATTATCTTCTGATCGTGCACCTATTTAACTCGACTCAATCCAAAGACACACCTGCGGATTGTCGCCCGTGCCGACCCATCTATATGAAAGGTCACTAGCACCACAAGCTATCCTGGACGTATAGTTTTGTTAATCGGGGTCCTTTCAAAGCAAGTAGCTAGCTCCGTTGTAAGTCCCCGCTTAACCTGTGCTAAAACCTTATGCACGACTATACCCTGTTTCCTCCTAGGCCGAGTCGGTCCCGTGGTCCCGGGTTGCCGCTCGAGGAACCATCACCCTTGTCGACAAGTTGTCCATGACCATACATGATTCGACTCGAACTGACGTCTCACACAGTCATCCTTCTTCCAATGTTACCATACTTTCATAACCAAGTTCAAGACTTCTAACATTTGAGACCGCCTCGACGACCCATGGTTGCGAGCATTCTTCCTTGTTGCCCTATCATTTTACTCAACTCAGGAATGCCTATTTAATAGCCCTTTTTCTAAACTCCATTTGAATCAACCGTGGCTTGTGCAATAAATACTAAGTCCGTGACATCGTACCTTAAGCCAACTTATGTCCTATGCGACACTACCACCCAATACATACTCCATATGACTAGCTTTGAGACCGTAGGATTTCATGGCTATACTCAGCCGTAGAACTCGTAGGACCGTACTTGCTACTACTCAGATAGCCTAACATAACTTTGCTAACTTAATCATGCAACAACTTGACGAGCAAAGACTGCATCAAGCCTCGCATCGTGGGAACGTCTGTGCACGCGTTCGACTTTGAACAACCAAGTTCTTTGGGTTCCTAGACTTATGCCAAAAGTCGTGCAATACAACTTAACCCGTCGGGCGAGCAAAGGCTATGACACGCCTTGGGCGATGGGACCGTGCATGCTTTATCAAGCGTTATGCGGGCGACGCCTATGACTTAGGCTAACTCTTAGCTTTGTGACGAAGATCAACTTTTCATTCTCCCAAGCCATGGGACGACAGACCGAGTGTCATTTTCAAAGCACGTCGTGCACGAACTCTAAGCCGACCATTGGACCTTTCCATATTCTAACTCAATTCGACCCATCAGGATTATTCCCTTAACTATGTGGATTCGTCTCTTTTATTATCAAGCCTACTTGTACAAGTTGAAAACATGTGATTTATTATGTGAAAGCTAAGATGAGACAAGTTCACCGAAACTATCCCACTTGAGCAAGGGGTCGCCTCGACCGAGCGATGTCTCCGAGCAAGCCGTTGCAAGGCTAAGTTCGAATGCCGTCGGCGTTTCGATTCCTCCGATTGACTGAGCGGGATGAGGTACTACACATGGGAGTTAAATATATATCAAAAGGGCCTAGTTGACATATTTGGTTTTTGATATCTAGATGAGCTACGATTTTTGGTACACGACAGAGATTTATTATTTTCTCTGGCGGAGCATTGGTGGCCCCAACGCAACACTTTCCAGTTGTCGGTAGGAGAGATGACTATTACTCTACTGGATGTAGCCAACATTTTAGGATTACCTATTGTATGTAAAATAATTGTTAAAATATTACTCTGTTCAGAAAATTTTATATAGTTTATCTACAAATCTAATTTAAAATTACACGTTACGTAGGTGATCCTATATTTTTTTAAAATCAACCAAACGCTTCTGCTACAATTAGACGTTATCTCGGTATTGATCCGCCAGAAAATACAAACAAAAGATCCGACGTTACTATAAATCAGTCTATTTTGCTTATCGGATATAAATGAAAATCTATTCCAATCATCTAAATATCTTTCGAAAGTAATTCTTAAACTGTTTAGAAACCATGTCCATGAATCGGTATTCTCACCTTTAGCAACAACATAAGCAATTGGATATAACTGATAGTTAGAATCATGAGCACAAGCAATAAATAATATACCTTGGTATCTAGATGAAAGAAATGTAGCATCGATACTAATAACTGGTAAATAATCTCCTAAAAACCATCAATACATGCTTTGAGATAAATAAAAATTCTTTCAAAGCCATTATTTTTAGTTGTCTTTATACAGACTTTGCTGCCTGGATTTGTCTCCATAATTCTTAAACCATACTCTTCAAGACTAGCATACACATCGGCATAACTACCGTTTATTTCAGCTAATGCCATCTCTCGAGCTCTCTAAGCTTTGGCATAAGTTATTTCTATCTAATATTCTCTATGTATATCCTTTACTACTTGTGATGGACTGTAGGACTGATTATCCCTAATTATATCAATAATCTTATTTTTAATCCACTTAGCAGTAGCTAATGGATGACATCATGTTGTCAGTCCACTTAAACAAAAATGTCAACTTTCTAATGTACTAATGAAAAATATTTTTCATGTGCCAAGGGGTCTAGCATATACTCTCCAATTACAAGTTGTTTGATCACAAGTATAAATAATTACCTTCGAATTGTTCATACCACTAGTTGAACATGCAAAGTTGTGTTCAATTGCAATATTGCTTATGAAATTTCTAAACTCAAGCCGGCTAGCAAATTGTTGTCCAACAAATAATTTATGAGTCGTACCATTACTAACAACATTATCAAAATCATCATCTATTGTCACTTTCTATTCCCAGAATACGTATTTTTAGAATGCATGTACTGTTTAAATGTAAATATTTTATATTTATCATGTATTGCTCTGTATTTAAATTCCTTTAATTTTATGTTAATTAATTTCCTACAATTTCATTTCTGCACTTTACTTTCTGCTTTTATACTCTGCTATAGCTTTGTTATGGGTTCGGCTCAGATTGGTTTAATTATGTTGGTCCATCATGAACCGAAATAAACCCCCACCTACCACCACTCCTTCATTTAAAAGCTCATCCCCTTTCTCTCTCTTCATTACTTCACTATTACTCTTTTTCTTCCTCATAACTCTTCCACCAACCTAGGAGAGCAAGGCAAGTGCCAACTTGCTTCCTGATGGATCCCTATTATTATTGTTCCATCATCTTCCTTATTTGATTCTAAGTCTCTTTAGTACTTAGCATTTTCAATTTCCATGGCTTATTTGTTGTAGATCTAAGTTTGATGCATTTTCGAGTTTTTTAGGTTTTGATCTAGTAAACTTTGTTATCTTCAAGTTTTGATGGTTCCATGTTGTAGAGAATTTCGTTCTACCCAATTTTGACCTATGGAAGTCCATATTTGGGCTTGGGATGAAGGATTTATGGAGCTTGGAAGCAATGGCTTCCATGGTTCTGTTCTCAGAAAAATTCGGAGAGGAAGAAGAGTCTCAGCCGCATGAAATCTTTATTTCTCACAGGGCATGAAATCTTTATTTCTCAGCGCATGAAATCTTTATTTCCCACAGCGCATGAAATCTTTATTTCTCAGCGCATGAAATCTTTATTTCCCACAGCGCATGAAATCTTTATTTCTCAGTGCATGAAATCTTTATTTCCCACAGCGCATGAAATTTTTATTTCCCAACCGCATGAAATCTTTATTTCTCAGCGCATGAAATCTTTATTTCCCACAGCGCATGAAATCTTTATTTCTCAGCGCATGAAATCTTTATTTCCCACAGCGCATGAAATCTTTATTTTCCAACCGCATGAAATCTTCATTTCTCAGCGCATGAAATCTTTATTTCCCAACCGCATGAAATCTTTATTCCTCAGCGCATGAAATCATTATTTCCCACAGCGCATGAAATCATTATTTCCCACAGCGCATGAAATCTTTATTTCTCAGCGCATGAAATCTTTATTTTCCACAGCGCATGCAATCTTTATTTCTCAGCGCATGAAATCTTTATTTCCTACAGCGCATGAAATCCTTATTTTTCAACTGCATGAAATCTTTATTCCTCAGCGCATGAAATCTTTATTTCCCAACCGCATGAAATCTTTATTCCTCAGCGCATGAAATCTTTATTTCCCAACCGCATGAAATCTTTATTTTCCACAGCGCATGAAATCTTTATTTCCCACAGCGCATGAAATCTTTATTTCTCAGCCGCATGAGATTTTTATTTCCCAGCCGCATGAGATTTTTATTTCTCAGCCGCATGAGATTTTATTTCCCAGCCGCATGAGATTTTATTTTTCAGCCGCATGAGATTTTTATTTCCCACGAGATTTTTATTTCTCAGCCGCATGAGATTTT
Organism: Iris pallida; assembly: GCA_029216955.1. Taxonomy (NCBI): domain Eukaryota; kingdom Viridiplantae; phylum Streptophyta; class Magnoliopsida; order Asparagales; family Iridaceae; genus Iris; species Iris pallida. Next base: position 3,184,835 of record JANAVB010008800.1, on the reverse strand, counting down.
TATTTCCCAGCCGTATGACATTTTTATTTTCCAGCCGCATGAGATTTTTATTTCCCAGCCACATGAGATTTTTATTTTAATAATTGATCATGAGATTAATAATTTATCATGTATTCCTAGATGGAACTAAGAGACTGGCTAGTCGTCTTATTGAATTAAATAGAATAAGATACGTTCATATTTGCAATCGATTGGCCAATTCCGAATATTGACATATAGATACATGCAGGCTACAATTTATTTATTTATTTTACGAAAGCAGCATGTGTACTTTATGGTCAAAGCATAATTATTCCGTATTTAGTTTTAATTGTTGCATTACGCTATGTAAGACCTACAACCTAACCGTACGGGTATCGTTGTAGAGTTGAGCATATCGTACTTTGTACGGAAGTACTCATTCTGAAATGACCATGATCCACGACATGGGATTTCACTTAACATAGAGGCTACTAAGTTAAATAAAATAATGATTGCATGGAGAGAATGGATTTCCGAGTTCTTACATGGCAGCCCTCTTTGGGACTATTAGCGCCCAACAGGCCGGCTGGTTTCCACAGATACTGCAATTCTGCCACATGGACAGGGATCAGTATCTGCTTATATTATTGTATATTGTATATTGATGACGGACGTCCCGCTGGGACTCGTCTAATTCATGATTGGCGCAATTGATTGATTGGATCGAGTAGCCTTGCTTGTCCATAGTAAGAACTGAGAAATCCTTATTACATAATTCCAGGATAACTTGGGACTCACAGTAGTAAGCCGTAGGAATTGGATGGGCGTTTAAGTTGATTTGTTTGTGTACTGTACCTACTCTGTTACCTAACTGAGATGATCAGAGCATCAGGACATGACGGGCCAACTTCTGTCCTTATTTGGTTGGGAGGTTGGTTCGAAGTGTCGTGATGTTACGTGAATCCCAGTAGCAAGCAGAGATCTATTATTATATTCTCTTATTTACTGGTTTAATGCCTTATATCGTGCTTCCTTACGGTACTTGCTATTAGAGTTCTAACCTCTCTGGTTTTGCATGGCCAGATTTAGAGCCGGTTCTCGAGGACTCGGCTTACCTCTACCTCCAAGATGGTCAATACTAGAGGAATGATCGCAGGAGGACTCGAGTGGGTTCCTTACTTCCCCGCTCGTTTTGTTAATTACTTAATATTTTGCCGCTTGGCACCGACATATTAGTCGGATAGTCTTGCACTTACTTTTACATAATTGTAATTAAGTCAGACTGCAGCTGATAACAATTGTGTATATGTTGCTATATCATCTGGCTATGTTTTATAAAGCCAGATCTCAAGAATATTTTGACTAAGCGTTTGGGACGCCTTATTGCTTTATCTTAAATGTTCTCTGTTATTGCTTCTTGTTTGAATGATTGAGACAATAGATGTGAAGTGACCATAGCGAGACTTTCATGTAGTATGCACCCCTTGTCTTTTAGACAGCATTGATCGTATTATACGGTATTCATCTACCCGTAATACGTAGCTGGCTGAGTCATTCCTCCGCTCTCCAGTATTCTGGTTCTGGGGCGTGACATCTATATTTTCAATTAAATCATCACTATTTTCAATAGTTTAAAAATCATCAAAATTATCATTACTAGCTAGATCTACTACTTGTTCTTCTTCATGAGCTGGAAGTTGTCGAGAAGAACTAGCACCCACTTGATAATTAGAAGCACATGGACGTGAAAAAATTTCAAGTGGTGGTACAACTTGAGTAACAAAAATATTTATAAACGGTGATTGCAGTTTAACTTCAAGAACAAAATTTTATGCTTGATCAGAATCTATTAACAAACAATGAGAAATGAAAACATGTCTTAATATAAATTAATATCGAATAGAAAAACTGTTAATAATCAGAGTGTATAGACTATCTAATGTATTACTACGGTCGGTTAAAGAAGTTGCATAAAAACCCCTTCGTATGATAGCTCATTTACTGCAACTCCATGTGAGCACAATATTCGGCTTTGATCCATATCGAAAAAATGTAGAACTTCTAATCTGTAGAAAATATTGAAGAAGGTAGAGTGAAGAAGAATAAAAAGTATGAAGTGGAAATGAAACTCTCACACATATATCGTTTTATAGATTCACTCTCCAACGGATAAAAACATGACCGTTGTAAAGAAAAAAATGAACATTGGATTTTTTTTTACCACATCTTAAATGGCGTCTAATAGATTAAAAGCAAAATATAAAAGGTAACAATGTGGGGCGACAAGAAGGATGGCGCCAAGGGGGGAGTCTGTGGCAACATTGCTGATGGCACCGTGGGGGTGTTACGACCCGCACCCTGATTAGGGGCACGAGCACGTGGGTACGTCCAGCCTACGCCGCAGAATCGACAGTAGAACGCTGTATAGGTCTACTAGAAAGTACAGCATCTAGCCACAATATATATGTACCTGTCATCTCCGCATGGAGGTATATAATCTCAACTCAATCACAAGACATCTAGGAAAGATAGGCACGAATATCATAAAGATATGATGGAAATATAAGTACGAAAATAGAAGCAAAGTCACAAACATAGTAGAGAGTCAAAAACATAACACAAGGTCCCAAACACAAATATAATATAAGTCTCAAAACTAGCTGGCTCGCAGTCCAGATAAACCTATCTAGCAAATCTAAATAGGTGCTATATCATCTACGGGCTCCAGGGGTAATGTCTCATCAAAGTCTCTATCCTGGCCATACCCGTAAAAGATAGAGCAATCAGCCAACATGTCCTCTGTAAACATCAACGGTTATCCTGTCAGGAAAATGAGCAAGTACATCTCCAACAACAGTTCTATAGTATTGACAAATGCTGTAAGAGACAATCATAATGGAATACAAGATGATATATCAAGACTATAAGTAAAACATGATATATAAACTGGAAATCATGTCAGGGTGTAATGTATAGAAAAGTAGAACAGTACAGGAATATCTGATGTATAATATAAACATAAAATGTGCCTTGAGATATTAGAGTATTATGTGATTGGCTTGGGTCAAGATCCGGCTGTACCATCTGATTGGCTATGAACAAGAACAACAAGAACTCTGGGTCAGGCCAGCCAGCATGGAAAGCTATGAACAAGTTGTAAGCCCCTGTTTTTTAAAATTCATTTTTAATTAGTGTTAATTAATTTTTAGTGACAAATTAGCCTTAAAATAATTATTTAGATTTTTAGAAATTTTTCTAGAATTTTAAATGATTTTTAAATAAGTTTTATATATTAAAAATATCAATTTGCAATTTATTTAAATGTTTTAATATCATTTTGCAATTATTAGAATTATTTTAATATCAATATGCAATTTTTTGAATTGTTATTATAGCAGTTTGCAATTTAGGAATTGTTTTATTTCTGTTATGCAAATTTCTATTTGCATTTAGACACAGTAGGGACTAATTTGTAAATCCTAAATTCCTAAGGACCTAAGTGCTAATTTCCTACCCACCCCCCTGCCCGACGACCGACGGCTGACCGGCGACTGCCCCCGCCATTTTCGGCCAGCGTACAGCTCCCCGACCGCCTCAAATTGCCTATAAATAAACCCCCACTCTCCCCCAGTCAAAACCCTAGCTCTACACCCCACCACGACCGCCCACGCCACCATCACCTCCACTTTTCCCCCGCCGGAACCCTATCTCCGGCTACACCCGAGCGCCGCCCCTACGACGAACGCCACCCCCTACCACCACCACCAACGGGTTCGCCTCGACGAGCCGACCCCAGCGCCACCACTCCGCCACCGTCACGACGCCTCCTCCGCCGTCCAGACCCTCCGACAGCAGCCCGACCTGGACACGTACGTGTCATCTACCCCCCCCCCCCCCCCCGTGTCCTGTTGTGTCTCGTTCTCATGCACAGGACTCGCCTACGTACGACAACCCTAATGGTAAGTGCGGACACGGCAAACACGTGTCGTGCGTGTCATAAATCAGCCCGACACATGGACTCCTGTGTCCCTAACTGTCAGGACACGGGATTATTATTATTTTTTATGTATAAACCATTCTAACCTAAATAAAATTCACTAAAATCCTATTCCTAACAAACGGGCCAACTGGCCCACTGGCCAGCGCGCAGTAACTGAAACCCCCCCCCCCCCCCCCCCCCCGCTCTGTTAGCCCGAGTTCGAGCCCCCCTTCCTCTTTCTGTTTCCTTTTTCTTTTCTTTTCTGTTTTCTTTTCTTTTTCTTTTATTTTGTATTTATATATATATATATATATATGTATATATATATTAATATGTATATATATGTATATATACTGTATTTAACAGTATTTAATATATATGTATATATTTTATAGTCAGTAAATTTTATATATATATGTTTATGTATATATTTTCCTATGTATATATATATTATATATATATACACTATATTATTAAGTGTATTCTTATATATATATATATATATATATATATATATATAATATATATATATATATATATATATATATATATATATATATATATATATATTTGTATGTATATATATATATACTTTATAAATTAAGTATTTTTCCTTATATATCTATATATATCCTTTTAGCATAGGTATGTATATATTCTTTTGTATAAATTTGCCTTATTAAAATAATAATATTTATTTTGACTATTACCAAATTGTATTTTTATTGTATTTAAATTACTGCAACCATTTGGTGTCCAAGTCTAGCATGGGTATTTGGGCTCAAATGTGTTTTCACACATTCAAGACCTGTTCAAGTCATATTGGACTTGATTCATGGCCTTGGGTCCTGTATTTGAACTTTGGTTCAAATTATATACATGGACAAAATACGCAGATAATTAATTTCAATTGTGTGCAAAGCTGTTTTTGATTTTCTAAAAATACTTAAAGTATTGTTAAAATTATGGAAAAATAGTTTTTAGATACTATGTTAAGTTAGCTAATTTAGTATAAATTTTGTAGTATTTAAATTTCTGTTTTGCCCTAGTTTGGCATATGAAACCAAAACTCATTTTCAGTATACTTAGGAAAACTGATTTTTATAAAATACTTGTACTGGTTAATAAATTCCAAAAAAATTATAATAAATTTCTATGATTAACAAGGACCACCTTGGTACTTTACTTTAAGAAAAACTAGGCTTTTTGTCTACTTCAAAAATTGTTAGAACACAATGATCTTTTGATTTATTTATTGATTAAATACGACTTGTAGCTTTTTGTGTTATTTAGAGTTTTAGTCGTGTTGAACCCCATCCCTCACTAGTGTAAAGATCCTAGAAAGTTAGTTAACATAGTGTGTCATCCCACATTGGTCTCCTATGCCAAGTCATCATTTTGGCTAGGTGCCCAGTCACAAGTCGTGTCGCACCAATTAGTGTTCTAGTATTTTAGCTTAGTGTAAAAGCTAAGTTATTGCACTTATTTCTACAGTGACGAGTTACTGGACATCCATAGCACTGTTATCGCAGCTTGTTTTGTTTTGCTTTGCTAGAGGCAAGTACTTTCTACGAACTTTACATATTGTCACATAAATGAACTGCAAATCCTACCATGTTAAATGCTGATCCTTGGGGTAGCAAGTTAGATCTCTACATGTTGTACTTTCAGTTACGACCATGCTTAGAACAGTCTTGATGTATCTCTCACATGATTAGGATATGGGTTATGGGGAAACTGTTAGTAGCGTACGTGATCATGCCCCTTACTCGTACGTACGTACCGAGCAAGGTTGACATTTTATGTATACCTTGTCGTAGGCGTACCAGCTGTATTTGTACGTATGTACATCTATCGCTTGTTTTACTTGTACGTATGTACATTTTATTTACATTGTACCTCGGTACATTGTACATCTATTGACCGATCACGTACTTGCTACAGTTTTAAATATTACATATACATCTGTCTCTATGACATATGTGTCCTTGCCATGATAGATTGAGTGATGCCATGCTTTCCAGTTATTCCTCTCATGTTCATTTCCATGTTTCATATGCTAGTTTGCTAGATTTAGTACTTGCTCCCGTCCTGACAGGATAACGTTGTAGGTGTCCTTACTGAGGAGGAGTTACTTTGCGACACATACTATGGAGTTACTGCCGAGGACCCGGCTCCGCTTTACGAGGATGTTCCTGCAGGGAACCTCGCCTAGTTGTCTTTTGTTTACTTAGACTTTTGAGAGTAGACATGTATTAGACTACATCATTTTGTAACTGGACATGTATCCAGTTTTACATTTCAGTTTACTTGTACTTGGACGTTTACTATATACGATGACTTTTGTGTTTGGAGCATTTATGATTCTTCTTCACTTATAGAACTGTTAGTACATTTAGTCTTATCCTGTTGTCTTTAGAACAGCTTACTACGTTTTATCTCAACGTAGGCTGGGCATGACTCGGCCTGGCCCAACAATTTGGGTAGCGGGTCGTGACATGTTTTTAGTGGTGGCCCACGCAGGTCCTGACTAAACTGTTTGGTTACGTTATTGTACCAAGCATGCCTGCAATTAGAAACTTAAGGTAATTAGACAACATTAGGAAAGACGCTTAGAACACCTAGAGGAATGCTAGGATTGCAACATAGGAAATATGTCACATGTTTGCTATTATAATTAGATTTTCTTGCATATGATTGCTTACTTTAAACAAAGTCCTTATAAGTCTTTTTATGTAACTTAGATGGTGCTTACTCGTTCGTCCCAGTATGTTACCCCCGAGAATGGGGCCCTCCATATCCAGTCAGCTGACCAGTTGACTGATACACCTCCACCTACCATATTCCCCCACTCCACAGATCCACAGACCCAGTTACCACCTTCCACATCCCAGTCCCAGCAGGCCCCGATACTTCCACCACCCCCTATCACTATACCCACCCAGGCTTCCGTCACACTCGACGGGACCCAGCTGCTCACACTGATCCAGGGGTTCCTAACAACCCATCAGGAGCAGACTACCCTACTCCGCCAGAGCATGGAGCGTTCTGAGGGACGTCCCGTGGTCCCACCACATGTAGAGCCACGGCAGAGAGCGGGGACGGTCAAGGACTTCATGGGTCTGAATCCCAAGGAGTTCTCAGGGACTGAGGGCATAGTAGTAGCTGATGACTGGCTAGATTCTGTAGAGAGGAAGCTTCTGGGAGTTAGGATGCCGGATGACCTTCAGGTCGAGGCAGCAGGATTTCTGCTGATAGACTTAGCCAGAGTCTGGTTCAGGAATGAGCCATTGTTCGCGAGAGGTAGAGCCACCTGGGACCAGTTCAAGACCCAGTTCAAGAAGAAATTCTTCTCGACCACTGCTAGAGTAGCCATAGGGCTACGATTCCAGAACATCCAGCAGGGGAACCGTTCTGTTGATGACTATACGGGAGAGTTTAGTCGCTTGAGCCGTTTTGCTCCTAGTCTGGTTGCTGATCTAGAGGAGATGACCCGTAGGTTTTGCCATGGTCTAGTTCCAGACATTGGCATCCTTATAGTGGCGAACAGTACGACTGACTACTACCAGAGCCTAGAGTTGGCCCGGAGTATTGAGGAGCGTCTTCTGTCATACAAGAGGCCGGCTTCTGTACATCATGAGGGACCGTCCAAGCGTCAGGCTTTTCAGCAGAAAGCACCGACGCCACCCCAACAGACTTACCGTCCCCCTACACCACATCATCAGACCCCGCCAGTTCGCGCCCCGGGACCCCGTCAGCAGCAGCAGAAGGGAGCTATATGTTCTTTCTGCGGAAGACCAGGGCACGATTACTCCATCTGCAGGAAGAGGCTAAAACAGTGCTTAGTTTGTGGGTCTGCCACCCACATGATACGGAAATGCCCAGTAGCGAAGACTAGAGGACCGCTCCCGACTCAGCAGCAGAGGTTCGGGCAGCATCTGCAGCAGCAGAAGGGACCTCAGGGGAGGGTTTATAGTCTAGCCATTGAGCCGGAGCCGGAGCAGGTTTCGGAGCCGGATTACTTAGGTGACGTCATCACAGGTCATGTTTATTTGCATACTTTTCTAGCTGTATGTTTGTTTGATTCTGGTGCATCTCATAGCTTCCTATCATTAGAGTTTATGTATAAACATCATCTAGTAGCTACACCTACTGCGGAGATTAGTAGAGTGATGACGGGAGGAGGACCAGTGCATATTAGATCTATCTATAGATGTTCTATTTTTATAGCCGGGAGAGAGTTCAGGGGGCGATTCTTTGTGATGCCACTCCCCGGTTATGATATCATATTGGGGATGGACTGGCTTAGCTATGCCCATGCATCTATAGATTGCCATGAGGGTAGTATTTTGTTCAGTCCCCTAGGCACAGCACCATTCAGTATCAGGAGGACAGGGCCGGAGATCAGCCTAGAGCCGAACTGTTGTGCGACAGTCGGGGACGCAGCACCGCCACACCCTATCATTAGGGAGTTTATGGATGTATTTCCAGAGGATCTTCCAGGACTTCTGCCTGACAGAGATGTGGAGTTCACTATAGATTTAGTGCCGGGTTCATCACCAGTATCCCGGGCTTGCTATAGAGTGAATCCCAAGGAGGCCATAGAGATGAAAGAGCAGATTGATGACCTGTTGAAAAAGGGTTTCATTCGATCCAGTGCTTCTCCATGGGGAGCACCAGTGCTCTTTGTGCCTAAGAAGGATGGTACAGTCCGATTGTGTATTGACTATCGGGCCTTGAATGCCATCACCATCAAGAACAAATATCCTCTGCCCAGGATAGATGATTTGTTCGACCAGTTGAGCGGGGCGAAGGTATTTTCCAGGATAGACTTGAGATCCGGGTACCACCAGGTGAAGGTTAGGCCAGCAGACATCCAGAAGACGGCGTTCAACACGAAGTACGGGCAGTACGAGTTTCTGGTGATGCCATTTGGTCTCACAAATGCGCCAGCTGTCTTTATGAACTTGATGAATAAGACATTTCACAAGTATCTGGATAAGTTCGTCGTAGTGTTTATCGACGACATCCTGATATACTCGAAGACGCCGGAGGAGCATGCAGAGCACTTACGAATAGTTTTGGGGATTCTGAGGCAGGAGAGATTGTTTGCCAAATTGCCGAAGTGCGAGTTCTTTTTAGACCGAGTGGAGTTTCTCGGCCATGTAGTCACTGGAGATGGAATCTCGATGGATCCCAGGAAGATTGCTGCAGTTGAGACGTGGAAGGCTCCGACGTCAGTTTCAGAGATCAGAAGTTTTCTGGGTTTAGCAGGCTATTACAGAAAGTTCGTCCAGGACTTTGCTAGGATAGCTGAACCCATGACGAATCTGACGCGGAAGGACGCAAAGTACATCTGGTCAGAGGACTGCCAGGCGGCATTTGAGGAGCTGAAGAGGAGGCTGACGACCGCTCCAGTTCTGACTTTACCTTCAGGTTCTGGAGGTTTCACCATATACAGTGATGCTTCTGGGAAGGGGTTAGGATGTGTCCTACAGCAGCATGGGAAAGTAATTACTTATGCATCTAGGCAGTTGCGGACTCATGAGAGGAATTATCCTACCCATGACCTAGAGTTAGCTGCGGTGATCTTTGCACTCAAGTTATGGAAACATTACTTATATGGAGAGCGTGTAGAAATCTTTACTGACCACAAAAGCTTGAAGTATGTGTTCACGTAGAAAGAGCTGAACATGAGGCAAAGATGATGGTTGGAGTTGATGAAGGACTTCGACATCGATTTACAGTATCACCCCGGGAAGGCAAATGTGGTGGCGGATGCGCTGAGCAGGCATCCGATGGCATGGTACCTGATGATTGATCGGCATTTGCGGGAGGATTTGGAGAAGCTCGGTATTGAGCTAGTTCGGCCAGGATCAGTGATACAGATGATGGCACTTAACATTCAGTCAGGTTTGATGGAGCAGATCCGGGAGGCACAGTCTACAGATGAGAGTCTTCGCAGACTTCGACCCCAGGTATTAGCTGGATTGCTGGATGACTTCACTATAGCAGAAGATGGATCCTTGAGACATGGCAGCCGATTGTGCGTGCCAAAGAGAGATCTAGTAGAGGCAGTCTTGCAGGAGGCGCACCGATCGAGATATTCTATTCACCCTGGTGCTAACAAGATGTACCGTGACTTGCGGGAACATCTTTGGTGGCACGGAATGAAGAGGGATGTATCACGTTTCATCTCGAGATGCCTAGTTTGCCAGCAGGTCAAGGCGGAGCGCCAGAGGCCAGCTGGTTTGTTGCAGCCGTTACCCATTCCCGAGTGGAAGTGGGAACATATTACGATGGACTTCTTTTCAGGGCTTCCTCGTTCCCAATGAGGGAAGGATGCCATCTGGGTCATCGTAGATAGGCTGACGAAGTGTGCGCACTTCATACCCTTCAAGGTGGGGCTTTCCACCGAGAAGTTGGCGGAGCTATACATGCAGCAGATAGTTCGCCTACACGGAGTACCGGTGAGCATCGTGTCAGACAGAGACAGCAGATTTACATCCCACTACTAGAGGAGCTTGCAGGAGAAGTTGGGCAGTAGGCTCAAGTTCAGTACGGCGTACCACCCGCAGACAGATGGGCAGTCCGAGAGGACGATACAGACGCTGGAGGATATGCTGAGGACTTGCGTGCTGGACTTCGGAGGATCATGGGAGAGCCATCTGCACTTGGTAGAGTTTTCATACAACAACAGCTACCAGGCCAGTATTGGTATGTCTCCTTTCGAGGCGCTATATGGACGACGATGCCGGACACCGCTCTTTTGGAATGATATCGGAGACAGAGTTATGCTTTGCCAGAGATGATCACGGATGCAGCAGAGAAAGTCGGGATGATCAGAGACAGGCTCAGAGTAGCTCAGGACAGGCAGAAACACTGGGCTGATGCTAGTCGCAGACCGATGGAGTTCGCAGACGGTGATATGGTGCTAGTGAAGATATCACCTACTCGAGGGACGATCCGGTTCGGACGAGGAGGGAAGCTGAGCCCCAGATACATCGGGCCGTTCGAGGTACTTGGCAGGATCGGAGAGGTAGCTTACAGGGTTGCACTTCCACCCAACCTAGCAGGAGTTCACGACGTCTTTCACGTATCTCAGCTGAGGAGATATGTTCCAGACCCTAGTCATGTGCTAGATCATTCAGAGTTGGAGGTCGGACCGAGCCTTACAGTTTCTGAGCAGCCAGTGGAGATATTAGACAAGAGGGAGAAGAGGCTGAGGAATAAGGTTATACCCCTAGTGCGAGTAGCTTGGAGCCGTCACTCCCCAGGTGAATCTACTTGGGAGAGGGAGTCGGACATGAGGGAGAGATACCCTTACTTGTTCGATCCAACCGCTGCGAGGGAACCACCCGTTCCCGCTTGATACCCTAGAGGTTAGTTTCGATCGCAGCCTTAGTCATTTTGTTGCATTGCTTGCTATGTTAGAATATTGTTGGGTCTTCAATCCTTGTGAATTTTGAGGACAAAATTTTTCAAGGAGGGAAGACTTGTAAGCCCCTGTTTTTTAAAATTCATTTTTAATTAGTGTTAATTAATTTTTAGTGACAAATTAGCCTTAAAATAATTATTTAGATTTTTAAAAATTTTTCTAGAATTTTTAAATGATTTTTAAATAAGTTTATATATTAAAAATATTAATTTGTAATTTATTTAAATGTTTTAATATCATTTTGCAATTATTAGAATTATTTTAATATCAATATGCAATTTGTTGAATTGTTATTATAGCAGTTTGCAATTTAGAAATTGTTTTATTTCTGTTATGCAAATTTCTATTTGCATTTAGACACAGTAGGGACTAATTTGTAAATCCTAAATTCCTAAGGACCTAAGTGCTAATTTCCTACCCACCCCCCTGCCCGACGACCGATGGCCGACCGGCGACTGCCTCCGCCATTTCCGGCCAGCGCACAGCTCCCCGACCGCCTCAAATTGCCTATAAATAAACCCCCACTCTCCCCCAGTCAAAACCCTAGCTCTACACCCCACCACGACCGCCCACGCCACCATCACCTCCACTTTTCCCCCGCCGGAACCCTATCTCCGGCTACACCGGAGCGCCGCCCCTACGACGAACGCCACCCCCTACCACCACCACCAACGGGTTCGCCTCGACGAGCCGACCCCAGCGCCACCACTCCGCCACCGTCACGACGCCTCCTCCGCCGTCCAGACCCTCCGACAGCAGCCCGACCTGGACACGTACGTGTCATCTACCCCCCCGTGTCCTGTTGTGTCTCGTTCTCATGCACAGGACTCGCCTACGCACGACAACCCTAATGGTAAGTGCGGACACGGCAAGCACGTGTCGTGCGTGTCATAAATCAGCCCGACACATGGACTCCTGTGTCCCTAACTGTCAGGACACAGGATTATTATTATTTTTTTATGTATAAACCATTCTAACCTAAATAAAATTCACTAAAACCCTATTCCTAACAAACGGGCCAACTGGCCCACAAGCCAGCGCGCAGTAACTGAAACCCTCCCCCCGCTCTGTTAGCCCAAGTTCGAGCCCCCCCTTCTTCTTTCTGTTTCCTTTTTCTTTTCTTTTCTGTTTTCTTTTCTTTTTCTTTTTATTTTGTATTTTTATATATATATATGTATATATATATTAATATGTATATATATGTATATATACTGTATTTTAACAGTATTTAATATATATGTATATATTTTATAGTTAGTAAATTTTATATATATATGTTTATGTATATATTTTCCTATGTATATATTATATATATATATACACTATATTATTAAGTGTATTCTTATATATATATATATATATATATATATATATATATATATATATATATATATATATATATATATATTTGTATATATATATATATATATATATACTTTATAAATTAAGTATTTTTCCTTATATATCTATATATATCCTTTTAGCATAGGTATGTATATATTCTTTTGTATAAATTTGCCTTATTAAAATAATAATATTTATTTTGACTATTACCAAATTGTATTTTTATTGTATTTAAATTACTGCAACCATTTGGTGTCCAAGCCTAGCATGGGTATTTGGGCTCAAATATGTTTTCACACATTCAAGACCTGTTCAAGTCATATTGGACTTGATTCATGGCCTTGGGTCCTGTATTTGAACTTTGGTTCAAATTATATACATGGACAAAATACGCAGATAATTAATTTCAATTGTGTGCAAAGCTGTTTTTGATTTTCTAAAAATACTTAAAGTATTGTTAAAATTATGGAAAAATAGTTTTTAGATACTATGTTAAGTTAGCTAATTTAGTATAAATTTTGTAGTATTTAAATTACTGTTTTGCCCTAGTTTGGCATATGAAACCAAAACTCATTTTCTGTATACTTAGGAAAACTGATTTTTATAAAATACTTGTACTGGTTAATAAATTCCAGAAAAATTATAATAAATTTCTATGATTAACAAGGACCACCTTGGTACTTTACTTTAAGAAAAACTAGGCTTTTTGTCTACTTCAAAAATTGTTAGAACACAATGATCTTTTGATTTATTTATTGATTAAATACGACTTGTAGCTTTTTGTGTTATTTAGAGTTTTAGTCGTGTTGAACCCCATCCCTCACTAGTGTAAAGATCCTAGAAAGTTAGTTAACATAGTGTGTCACCCCACATTGGTCTCCTATGCCAAGTCATCATTTTGGCTAGGTGCCCAGTCACAAGTCGTGTCGCACCAATTAGTGTTCTAGTATTTTAGCTTAGTGTAAAAGCTAAGTTATTGCATTTATTTCTACAGTGATGAGTTACTGGACATCCATAGCACTGTTATCGCAGCTTGTTTTGTTTTGCTTTGCTAGAGGCAAGTACTTTCTACAAACTTTATATATTGTCACATAAATGAACTGCAAACCCCACCATGTTAAATGCTGATCCTTGGGATAGCAAGTTAGATCTCTACATGTTGTACTTTCAGTTACTACCATGCTTAGAACAGTCTTGATGTATCTCTCACATGATTAGGATATGGGTTATGGGGAAACTGTTAGTAGCGTACGTGATCATGCCCCTTACTCGTACGTACGTACCGAGCAAGGTTGACATTTTATGTATACCTTGTCGTAGGCGCACCAGCTGTATTTGTACATATGTACATCTATCGCTTGTTTTACTTGTACGTATGTACATTTTATTTACATTGTACCTCGGTACATTGTACATCTATTGACCGATCACGTACTTGCTACAGTTTTAAACATTACATATACATCTGTCTCTATGACATATGTGTCCTTGCCATGATAGATTGAGTGATGCCATGCTTTCCAGTTATTCCTCTCATGTTCATTTCCATGTTTCATATGCTAGTTTGCTAGATTTAGTACTTGCTCCCGTCCTGACAGGATAACATTGTAGGTGTCCTTACTGAGGAGGAGTTACTTTGCGACATATACTATGGAGTTACTGCCGAGGACCCGGCTTCGCTTTACGAGGATGTTCCTGCAGGGAACCTCGCCTAGTTGTCTTTTGTTTACTTAGACTTTTGAGAGTAGACATGTATTAGACTACATCATTTTATAACTGGACATGTATCCAGTTTTACATTTCAGTTTACTTGTACTTGGACGTTTACTATATACGATGACTTTTGTGTTTGGAGCATTTATGATTCTTCTTCACTTATAGAACTGTTAGTACATTTAGTCTTATCCTGTTGTCTTTAGAACAGCTTACTACGTTTTATCTCAACGTAGGCTGGGCATGACTCGGCCTGGCCCAACAATTTGGGTAGCGGGTCGTGACACAAGTAGAGTCAGGCTTTACCCTACGTGAAGTAAGGGTATAGCTATGAACATGTATAGGAATACAAGTATGGTATTGATCACATAACCACTAACAACTCTCCATCCCCGAGTAGTATCACGGATCCAGACATGGTACGTCATGGCACGGGATTCTCCAAGAGGGTAGCTAATCCTCCTCAGAAATTGGTGTCTATACAATTACAAGAGACAAGATCGAACAATGTACCAATATACCAAGAAAGTCCAGGAATAACATCTCATGACAGGATCCAACGTATACTAGTCCGTGCACCATCGTGACAATAATCAAGTAAAACACTATAACTGAATCGGATATAGAAGATATCAAGACAAGAAACAACTATCAGAGAATGTACTCGTTTGCGGTCCTGAGCTGTCAAATGGGGTCGATGCTCAGAGTGATGTCACAAACCTAAAGATAAGATATATATAAGCTAATTAGGGTTCAACAATGTTAGGCATGATTATATAGTTTAAGTTATGTAATCTAGGTCAATCTCAATCCAACTAAGTCAAACTAGGTCACACTGAGTCAAAGGTTGACTTACAGTTGACTTTTGATCAACTGGTGAACTCTAGGTCAAACTAGGCTAATGTTGACTAACAGTTGACTTTTGGTCAACTGGTCAACTCTGGTCAAGTTCTAGACATTTCTAGGCCAAATGTTGACTGATAGTTGACTTTTGGTCAAAGCAGTCAAACTTGGTCAACCAAGGTCAAAACTAGCCTAAGCATACTATTCCTAATATTACCTACCAAGATACCATATATCTTGGTCAAACATGATCAACTCTAATCTAAGAATTAAAATATCAAGTTGCACCTCGTTACTCGTACATCGAAACCTACAATACGCAAATCGAGATAAGATAATCAACGGTAAGGTTAATAATCTTATCATAGTGATCCACATGGTCATCTTGTCAATTTCAGCGATGTGAGATCACTGGAATCGACTGATCTCAGTTTCGTTGCACTAATTCTGAAATACAAACATAATAAGAATTAATTATAATAAAAGGTGATACATAGAGAAATATCTGATCTTGGAGTTTTGCTCGCTTCTCCTGCCTCTCTCTATTGCAACAACAAAGCCGCCATTCATCTTGTTGAGAATCCAATCATCCACGAGCGCACCAAGCATATTGAGGTTGACTGCTACTTCATTCCGGACAAGGTTAAGCTTCGTGAGGTTCTCTTGCAGCCAAATATGACCAACGTGTCCAGAATGGTCAAATCAGCTAGGATAGCCTATCCATAAATCTAATTTGGATACAAGGGCAAAAAGGTAATTTTGGGTCAAAACGGTGTCCGTGTCGGACCCGCTTTGCACCGAAAAATGTACAAGAATACTAGTCCACTAAACCTAACAAATTATATGTCCACAAATCCAGAATGACGATACGAACCCAACGGTATATCCAGAATTGGATTCCGTTGACCTTATCTCAAATTGGTCCGTTGACTAGGACATTGAAATTCCGATTTGTACAGAAAAGCATGTCGGAGCCAATGTTCTCAAAACTTAGCAAATTATATGTCAAAGAATCCAGAATGATGATACGAACTCAACGGTATATCCAAAATTAGATTCTGATGAGCCGATCTCAAAATGACCCGTTGACTCGGACTGTATGGCCCGCTTTGTACCGAAATGCGTGCCAGGGTCTACGTCCTCCAAATCTAACAAACTATATATGAATTCGTGCTAGAACGATGCCACAAGTCTACTGGTGGTGTCAGAATTGAAATCTAGAGTCCCGGGTTCAAAAATAGAATTTTACAAGTTGGAAATTACGAATTCGGACGGCCAATTTTGGCGTCAAATTCAACCAATCAAACGTGCTCACAATAAAATAAAACTAAAGGGACAGGAAGAGGGTTATACCAGCTGTGCATAGGAACCAGTGGTACGCCAAACGGAGCTACTATGGAGGAGATACGAGCCGACGAAGTTGGCTCCGCAAAACTATCCAAAAATTATATAATTTAAACGGTCAACTTGGCGGCCAATTTTGATATATCAAATGACAAAATTAACGGATGAAAATAGAGGTGAGTGAAGAGGTATATACCAAGATGGAGACGAAAGAAATAGATCGACGATCCAACGGTCGGATCGTCCAGAAAACGTGTACGAAGTCGTTACGACGAGGCGCACATTCTGAAATTCGTCCGCGCGCACGTCGACGGGATTTCGTGCAAAACGCATGAATCGGGCATTTCTCGTACCGGGGACGAGGGGGGCACGCTACGGGGCCTTGCTCGAGGGTGCGCCCGGCCAAGGGACGCCGACCATGGTGACGGAGGCGGCCGCGACGGCGCGCAGTTGACTGGCAGTGGCGCGCGACTGCTGCTGCCTTGTTGTTGCTTGCGTTGTTGCTCGGCTGCTACTGCTGTTACTGGCCAGGGCGACAGCGACGGGGCATAGCGACGGCGGTAGCTGGTCGGAGGAGAGGTGGTGAAGGGCTCGGCCATGGAGGAAAGAGGTGGAGCTGATGTTGGTGAGGGTGATAATGGTGATGGTGATGTGAAGATGGAGAGGAGGAAGAAGAGAAGGAATAGAGAAGGAGGCTGGGGAGGTTGTTCGGCCATGGGAGGATGGTGAGCTCGGCCATGGGAGGCTGCTGTATACATGAAGGAGAAGAGAGAAGAGAAAAAGAGATGAAGAAGAAGGAGAGGAGGGAGTGTTGTATGGTATAATTGAATGGGGTGAGTTTGCTATGAGTTGTTAGGAGGAGAAAGAGTGATTGGTTTGTGTTAGAAAAGTAGGAAGGGAGAGAAACTTAGGGATTAGGGCCGGCCATGAATGAGGGGGTATGTGTTTGAGTGTCATGTGGGAATGTGGGGAGTGGATTGATGGAGAGAAAATCCATGGCTAGGATTTAATGTAGCTAAAATAGGTCATTCTCTAGGGATTTAATTAAGGGGTTCTCCATTTAATGATTTAAATGGTACACTAGGTGTTTGGTATTTTATAGGAAAAAATAGTGTGTGGGTATTCATGAAGAGGACAACATGAAACTTGGGTTGGGTTCAGTTGAGCCGGGTCGGATCAAAACAGACTTGGTACAATAAACGGATTAATTTTAGGTATTTATGATCATGGATAAATAAGTAGCATGTGGGGGCTCAAATAAATGGAACACAAGTATCATGTGGGTAGTAGGCACAAAATGGGTCAAAACCATATATTGGGTCGACTAGGTTGGATCGATGTCGGGTCCCGAAATTAAATTGGAAGTCAGGTCACATTTTACGGTAGATAATTAATTTACCTAAATTGACCCAAAAGTTGTGCGAAGTAAATGAAGCACAAGATGGTGTGTCTGAATGGGACACAAAGGTCATGGGTGTAGGGTATCTCGAGTAGATCATGCATGAGAAGTTGGTTTCAAGAAAATGACTAGTCTTGTGCTCCTAAATTAAAAGTTACGATAACATGCATATGATGATCAAAGAAAAAAGTGTGAATTTAATTAGTAATTATTTAATGATCAAATGGTCTAATTTGACCCAAAGTTGTGCGAAGCAAAAAGAGAACAAGGGAATAAGTTTGAGCAGGACATGATATATCAACATGAAGATAATCTTGTCTACTACAAACTCATGAAGAGAGTTTCCAGAGATTGGCATCTCTGAAGCTCCAGAAGTCAAAGTCACGAAAAAGAACATTAAATAAAAATAATAATCAAATAATAATATTTATTAAAAATAATTGATTTCAAAAATTAAAAAAATAACCCTAAATTCAGGGGGCTTACATCCTACCCACCTTATAAAAATTTCGTCCTCGAAATTAAAAATCATCTAATAGGTCAAGCAAAAGCATGCAACTGCTATGGCTACAGTACTCAATCTGCTACCCTTGTGATCACCTATGTTGTTTCTCTCTACAATCATTTGGTTCAGGTTCAACAAGCTTCTTTCATAAAAACTATGTCATTTTACCCCTAAGAATCTTCATATCAATAAGAACCTTTACGTTTATTCTAAAATATAGGTTATCCTCGAGATACTATATATATCATCAATACTTGGCGATAAACCAAAATTCCAACCTCAATAGCAATTTGTTTGTTTTCTTATCCCATCCTAAGTATCTTTATCATATTAATCCCAAGCTCCTTGAAATTATACATTCAAAATCTATTCTTGGCATGAAGCCTTCTCTCTTTTTACTCAAGAACTCCTGAATATAAACCCTCAAATTCAAACTCTTGACTCATTTACCGATTTATTTATTACTTATGTACTTATGTCCTTGTTTTGTTCCTGCTATCTTCCGATCTTGCACGCAATGTTATCTCCTTCTATTTTATTCCACATATCGATCTATCCTCCAATCATAAGTAAATGGCTTGTAGATAACCAATAATCACTTGGTCATCAAAGTCCTACAATGCTCAACCCTCGAACCTAAGCACAAGATTCTAGTCCTAAATCCGTAGTCACAAAAATACAATATTTTATTACTCCATCTCCGATACCTTATCGTCAATCTATACTATTAAACTAATCATTCTTAATGGTTTCTAGGTCCACTATAGTCAGTCACTCATATATGTCCTATAAGCGTAATCTAATTGTCATGACCCGCACCCGTTTTTTTTAAACGGATACGAGATGTGTCCAAGCCATCCTACGCCGCAGTGTCGGCGGTAGAACGCTGTTACGGCCATGAAGATCAAAATCACAAATAATGCTCATTCACGTAATTAATTTAACTTACAATATTCACAAGTTTTACATTTGCAGAAAAATATAAACTTATACAAATATTTGAAAGACTACAAGTCCACTATCTAGCTAGTCTCTAGGCTTTTGTCTGCAAATACTCCCGTATCTCCCATGCTAAGTGAATCCACGGCTAACCTGAAAAATATTAGTTTCCAGTCAGGAATGGAACGAGCACAATTCACTGAATGCAATTTCAATAAATGAAAATGACTATACAACAGAGGTTAGACATCAATTACATGTTTTGAAAATAAACCAAAAATACGAAAAATCAATAGCAACTAAATAGACACAAATACTTTCCCCAACTGTTAGAAATACTTTGATATGTGATCGGTCTAGGACACTATACCGCACGGTCTACGAGGTCTACTTGCCTAAAAAATAAGCACTGTCTACGAGGTCTACTTGCATGAAAAATAAGCACGGTCTACAAGGTCTACTTGCATGAAAATAAGTACTGTCTACAAGGTCTACTTGCATGAAAAATAAGCACTGTCTATGGTCGGATCACATATCTTTGGTACTTCTCATTCCCGACTCAACAATTTATAATAGAATATAAAAATCACATAACCTATGGCCAATCAATGAAATATAGTGAAAATAATATCGAAATGCAGACAATAAACTATACTCGCCTGGTATCCTGAGATGTTGAAACCGATAATTCCGTTGAGTTTAGATAGTCCAATTTGCCAAGGGTTGATGTGCAGAAATTTAGAATTGCAAGCAAGATGGGAATACAATTAGTCATAATTTAAAGATTGATCTAGAAGAAAATTTGTTCGACAAAAGAAAAATCCTTAATAAAAGAGTATATATAGGAGATACTATAATATTTTTTTTTAGGCTATGAAGCTATATTTAAGTTACCAAAAATAATAATATATTTCTTTTAGGGCTTATAACCCCATCTTGAAATTACACTTAGCCACAAAGCTATATACTATATTTAGTCATAATATAATTTAGAAACCTAGTAAAGATATATATATATATATATATATATATATATATATATATATATATATATATATATATATATATATTTTACATGTAACAATATTATTAATAAGAAAATAATACTATCACTACTTTTTAAATACTAATTAATAGTTTATATATATTTATTTATTTGGAAAAGTATTTACCTTTATACATTACAAAGGCTTTTAAGAAAATATCATCTAAATCTCATAAAACTCCCTTTAGAAATATTTGCTATTTATGTACATACAAAAATGCATACATTTATATCCTAAGATAATTAATAATTTCAAATAAACCTTAGGGCTTTAAGCCCAGTCTAAAGCCTTAAACCCCAAATTAAATACCTCATATAAACTTATAACTAAAATATAAAATATCCTCTAACATAAAGCCTATAGCAAAAACTGTCAAAAACCTAATTTTTCAAGAAACTAATGATAATAATAATAATAATAATAATAATGTACTTAAGAAATAATAATGCATATATATTCAACTATGTATGTGTATACACTGGTATAAAACAATAAAACATTTACTAACAACTCTACTCCCATCCCCTTCCCAAGAAACATTAATAATCACTGATGTTTCTTTATTAAGAAAGAGGACACTGCTGTTAACCCCCAACAACAACAAAATAAATGAAAGAAACAATAAACAAAAAGGGGAGAGAGTGTGCAGAGAGAGAGAGAGAGAGAGAGAGAGAGAGGTTGAGAACGGAAGAGAGGAGGAAAGGGAGAGGAAGTGGGAACTCACATCGGCTCATCGGCTCGGCCAGGCCACGGGTGGGTGGTCGTGCCACGGCTCTGTTGCGGAGGTCTGCCATGCCGGAGATCAGGGTCCGACGGTGGTTGACCAGTGGCGACGTCTGCAGGGGTGCGACGCTCTCCCGTGCGACGGCGGCCAGGAAAAGTGGGGCTTGGGCGCTCATCGTCACGATGGTGCTCGCGGCAGGGACGCGACGCTCTCGAAGCCAGCAGCGGCTCGCGACCGCGATGGAGCGCATTCGTCGGCACGGAGGCGTGGCTCTGATGCTTGGTTCGAATGTGGGCGGCGGCCAAGAGTTCGAGGTCGATGGCGGTTGTGGGCACCGCACCGGTGATGGTCGACAAGGGCGCGACGTGCCGGGTTCTGGTGAAATTGGGGTAGGTTTTCTTTCTGATGTGATATTGTGTTTTGGGTTTCGGATGTTGTACGTGTCCATGTCTGACACAGGGAATGGGGTCTTGCGGTATTGGTGTTCGTGTCCGAGAGTTGGACACGAAAATATATATTGCGGTGTAATGAATTTGACACAAAGATGAAAAGGATGGATGTGGACACGGACACGGGGTCGGACTCGACTGACATGGTGGACACGGGCACAGATTCTGGGTATGGACACAAACTGTTTGTTGGACACGATTTTTATGGGCGATGGCTGTTGACATCATGGGCGGTGGTGGATATTGGCGTGACAAGGGTGGTTGATGTTAAAACGGTGGAGGATTAGTCGGGTGGTCAGGGGCGTTGGTTGCGGGCAGTGGCGTCGAGGCCGGGTGAGGCGATGGTGTTCCTGTGAGGAAGGTGGGCGGAGGAAGCGGAGTTGGTGTTGGTTGCCGGGGTGGTAGCTGACGATGATGGTATTTGTTGTAATGGTATGATGGAACGTGGCTAGAGGTCCTCGGTCCTCAAATAGAAATATAATTTCTAAAAGATAAAGCTCCCATTTATTTAAATCAAAGGATATATCTTTAATATAGTTTAATTAAACTTTTAAATCTACAATTGATAATAATATTTATTTAAACAAATATTCTATATTATCAATAATATTCAAATCATATTCAAAATTTATTAAAACAATTGAAATCATTTAGTAGATAAATTTAATCAACATTTATAAATGATTGCAAATGACATTAAAGTATTATTCAATAATATCCAATCCTAATCCAAATAACTTAAATTATAATCAAATCTCATTTCAAATAAATAGTTATTATTGTAATTTAAATATCAAGATACCATTAATTTAAAATTTATAATAATTAATCAAATCTATTTAAAGTAGTTCGAACCAATAGTCCAAAACTAATGACAACGTATTTATGATGCCTAATAATGAAATTCAAGTCCAAAATACTTTTATTACAAGGACTTAGTACATTCAAACCATTTATTTGAAACCAACATATTAACGTTTATACGTTTCAAGGGAAAATATTTGATTTCAAAAATAGAAAATAAATAATAATAAAATATTCAAATCTCGGGAAGAGAGGTTACAAATCTACCCACCTTAGAAATAAATTCGTCCTCGAATTTAAGGACTAATAGGATAGACGGACTTGGTGGATAGAAAATTAATGAGAAGAAAATATTGATTCTAATAGATGAAAAGATAAGAAAAAGTATTTATTGAGAACTTTGAGCAATTTAGGGTGGAAATAGAAGAAGGAAAATTGATATTGCTTGGTGTTGGAGTCTAGGGCTAAAATGATCAAAAATATTCTAAAAATTTAACACAAAAGCTAACAACAACCTCAAGGACAACTCACCAATCGAAGACTCTATCCACCTTAGAGGTATTCTTCTTAAAAATTCGAAGGGCACGATTAGTCATGATTAAGGATACAAGGAATAATATGATATTGATCAAAATGGATTAGATCGTGATTATAATTGGGACCTTAAGAAAAGATAACACGTGGCACGAGTATAGTCAAATGGTCTAGCCACAATGGTCAAGGATATAATTGAAAGATGATTCGCTAAACAAGAAAAATGTTAGGTGCTATTAACTGCTATTGGAATTATAGACATGGTCAACGTTCAAAATTTAGACAAAATCTAAACTTGGTTAAATCACTTAGATACACTAATATGCAGTCACGATCGAGGTTAATCATGCAAGTCATCCAAGCATGATTAAAATTTGGCACGTGTATGATTATGATCGAAAAGACATGATCACAATGGAATAAAATCTAAGCACTAATAATAGAGTTTGAAATGTAGGCACGACTATAGTCAAAATAGTTTAATCACGAGCAACCTGTTTAGAACGATAAAAATTCGTTTGACATGATTAACCCGCTTAACTGCTTAGGCAAGATTATTTAGGCACGATCGCAGACTCAGAATCTACAGAATATGCGAGTTGACATGATCGAAATACAATCAAACGGTATGGTTGCGATCATAAGTTGTTAAGGACGATCTAAATCAAAATCGTGTTTAGCACGATCAATTTGGTAGTCGTGATTTTGGATCATGATCTAGGTATGTTTATGAATCTAGTGAATAGGTTTAGATGATTTCTAGGAAGACTAATAACGGTACGAAAAGTAGAAAGATAAAAGGAAGGGTTCAAGAAAAGAAAGGTTAAGAACTAATCAAATTTTAATCGAAAGTTTTGAAGTTCTGGAACATGAAAATTTCAACAGTCTCATGCCAAAAAGATGTAATTTCTATAATATTCGAAAACCACAAGTATATCCAAAATCATTTAACCAAGCATCCATGCCTCACCAGTGTACATCTGGCTGCAGTAAACACTTGATTTATGAATTAAGCATAATATGGTATCAAACACTATACCAACTCTATCCGATATTGACATAATAATTCAAGGATTAAATAGGACAACCAAGACATAGTTTTAATAATATTCGACGACCCACACATACTTAAAATTACCTCGACTTATGGGTCATGCCTCGCCAGTGCGTTGTTGGCTGCAGTAAACCCGCAGTCTCGGTAATTCAAATAAATGACGACAGTGCGTTGCTATCTTGTCATCGCAAGTCATCAAAATTATTCTACTATATCCCCAAGAATATCAAAGGAAATTTCACATAAGTTGATAAAGATAGAAAAAGTGCAAGTATCTGTTCTTCAAGTATAAGATCAGCTTCTTGAAAAGAAAACAATTGATTAGGACGGATAATGATCGAAGTCAAAATAAGTAAAATCTTATAATCCTTATTTTACGGATATTTAATATCCAACGATTGAGGGAAAACTTTTGAATCCAAAAACTTAACTCGAGATTAATAGACAATTGAGCGAGAAGTTATTTTAAAAATAATCTCTTAGGTCCAAGAAAAAGATTATAAGTGACACGAACTGAAGATATGGCGATGTTTGGGATAGACATAAAGTAAAGTTGTACAAATGATCATGATTAGGGAAAAAATGACCGAAGGCAAAAAAATATCTTAAATTTATATTTCTCTAATATTCAAGATCGAGGAAAATTTTGTATAAAGCACTATGTCTACCTATTATGAACATATTCATACACAAGTATATATGTATAGCCTAAGTAAATCCCAAAGATCCCAAATTATCATTCTAAGAGAAGGTTATCCTATTTTCAAGTAAAACATAGATTTGAATAGCAATAACACATATTATATTCAATATATAATTTATTATTCATAATACTAGAAATGGACTATCAATATATATACACATCTATACATCTACATGGACGACGTTAGTCGCACTACATGACCACCAGGACTTGGGTTGGGTTCGGGCTAGTTTGGAACAATCAGGTCTTCAAAAGCCAATAATCTTAATAATAAGTAATTAAGTTTTTTCTAGGGTTATGTCATGATTTGGCATGGTTTTCTTAGTTAGTAAACACCTATGAATCGGCCTTCTCTACTGTAGCTACTACGCTAGTCAAAGCATGCCATTGCACTATCCGTGCCATCACTTATAGTCATATAGCGCTCCAGAATTTAACCAAGACTAAGGCATTCTATAATAATAATTAATTAAATTAAATATTTGTAAAATTCCAAAAATCATATCTTAATTCAAATAAAAAAAATGTGGGAAGATGGATTAGGGAGAAAACAAAGGGAAGCCTCCCCTATATATAGGAGTGGGAAGCCCTGAATAGGAAGGATCAAATCTATGAAACAAATTCTTCCATGAATTTAAATTGGGCTTGATCCAACCCTATTCCAAATCAATCACAAAATATTATCATATATTATTAACTAATCTTTAAAATAGATTCAATTATCAAAATATTGTTAAAAGTAATTTAAATATTTATAGATGTACATTTATCATAAATGCAATATCTTCTAACATACTATAGCAATAATTAAAATCTAAACATAACACTTGATAGTAATCAATTAATCCTAGGAAAAATTTCTTCTAAAATTTGGCAATCTCTTTTCTTCCAAAATACTAAAAATAGAAATAGAAATGGAAGTTATTCTCTGACTAGAAAATACTTAAAACTGAAATAAAATAAGTAGAAAATTTTTAAAAAGTCGAAAAATTAGACTTACAAATCTATCCGCCTTAGGATATACCATCGTATCCAATTAAAAAAGTACCTCCTTGTATGAAAGTCATCTAATAGAGTTTTAGGAATTCAATGAGACCTATGAAACAACCTTAACTACCCAATCGGTCACATTAAAATAGAGACTCCTAGTCCTGACCATTCTCCTAATTTTGACTTACTCCTAGTTGTGAATGAGCATTTCCTAGTCGCAGGCTCGCAGCAGTACGAATAATATGGTACTACCAAGAGTTCGCACAACTTGCAAAGACTGACCTGCATGGGCCACCAAACTAATATATCTCCAAGAAAATATACTCATCACAATCACATAATAACATATTATAGTTATAAAATCCGTTAGCGAGGTTTGGCTATTTAAGTCATCAATTAAATAGAAGGTAACAAGGGCCTAAGACTGGGTTGAGCAATCCATATCAATATTCAGACAAGTTAAGGGTCAAGCAAGATAGAAAATATTGTCGAAATATTTTCAAGAATAGTACGAGGTCAAACGAGAAGCATAGGACGTAGTCGAAGTAAAACTCAAAAATCATATACCTCCGTAATTACGTCACATGAAGTTACGATCGTGCTAGTGTGCATCTGGCTCCGATTAACTTCCTTGTTCCATAATACGACGGATGGCTGGAGTGCACAGCTGCCATGCCAGATAATATAGGTTCCTGGACTTAACTTGGCAAAATCCATAAAATATTTCCAAACAATTTTTACAAAATAAAGGAGAAGATGTTAGTCAAAATGCTTAGGGAGTGGTCCAAGTAGAATTCTAAAAACATATTTAACCATGATGTCGTTATCTGAAGTCCTGCCTCGCCAGTATTTCTCTAGATGCAAACTCCCGATTCCGTAATACAAGGATAAATTACTTTTCGAACTTCTCTTGAACCAATCCATGAGGCACTTTCAACAATTACCAAGAAGGACGAGAAGAATTACCCAAGAGGTTAGCGAAGAAGAGTTTAGTCGATTCACAGGAAAGACGAAACACAAAACAATCATGTTGAGAAAATTCTAATTGTGGCTGTAGATAGACAGAGTTAATCAAGACGGAGAGAATGATGATAAGAATTCGTTCTTGCTCATCTGGTCATAACAAAGTGATCCGATTTAAGACATAATCTGATAACCATACATATCTTCCTGAAATTATGTTGCCAGAATTTTTGCACGTTAGTAAGCATAGCTACAATAAACGATGGAGTCCATAACTAAGGTATACACCCTAAAATTATGTCATCTGGAATTCTTACCACGCCAACCAGTATGGCTGCAAGAAAATCCAAATTCCATAACTAGGATAAGCATATCTAAAATCAGGCTCTATGTCCTTATCATACTAGCTAGTATGACGGCGATAAATTCTAAACTCCATAAATAAAGCAGACATTTACTTTTTCAGGATATACCTTAATTCAATCCACAAAATTTATCTCGATGCAAGATCAAAGTCAACAACGAACATCAGGAATCAAAATCAATAACAAATCAAGGAAGTATAAATGGAGGCAAGCGGGAACAGATTTCGAGATAGGGTTTAGAAAGAGATTCACAAGGGTTATCCCAAAGATATTATCTAGGTCGAAATTCAAAATTCCTTAA
The DNA here is from genome assembly GCA_029216955.1 of Iris pallida. Taxonomy (NCBI): domain Eukaryota; kingdom Viridiplantae; phylum Streptophyta; class Magnoliopsida; order Asparagales; family Iridaceae; genus Iris; species Iris pallida. The sequence goes on along the minus strand of JANAVB010008800.1, from coordinate 3,157,437 downwards.
ATATAGTCTAAAGCAAATCCCAACCAAAATGGTTATAGGTTCAACTTCTACTTCCTAGTTCTCTTAGGGTTCCATAGACTCATCCTAGAATAAGGTTTGATAACAGACAGATATTCAAGATCAGGACGAGCGAAAGTAAGTAGGAATAGACTCAAAAGTTTTCGAAGTAAGATTCTCAGGGGTTATCCCTGGAATCTATCAAGAGTTCCTAACTTTGATTGAGCAACTCCTATCATAACCTAGAACTTATATCCTAATAGCAGGCTCGTAGCAGCGCTCTAAGTCAAGCACCACTATGAAATCGCACTAGTTACGACTCTGACCAGCATGGGCCACCATAAAAACGTGTCACGACCCGCACCCTGATTAGGGGCACGAGCACGTGGGTACGTCCAGCCTACGTCGCAGAATCGGTAGTAGAATGCTGTATAGGTCTACTAGAAAGTATAACATCTAGACACAATATATATGTACCTGTTATCTCCGCACGGAGGTATATAATCTCAACTCAATCACAAGACATCTAGGAAAGATAGGCACGAATATCATAAAGATATGATGGAAATATAAGTACAAAAATAGAAGCAAAGTCACAAACATAGTATAGAGTCGAAAACATAACACAAGGTGTCACGACCCGCACCCTAGAGTTAGGGCACGAGAACGTAACGACGTCCAGCCTACGCCGCAGTGTCGACGGTAGAACGCTGTCCTAGGTCACAACATCTAACAATATAAAGCTAAGCAGTTTATACTCCCCGAATGGGGGGTGACATAGCAGATACAAATTCAATCACATCTAAGGTAGAGCATGATAAGGATAGATAAAACATAAAATCCAAAATAAATACAGGAGATAGAAGTCTAAGTGTCTAAGATACATGAACCCAGAAGTACATCTCAAAACTCAATAAAGATACAATAATCCACAAGTAAATACAACTCCAGACAAAATGAAATAACTACCTAAACAAACCCTACTGTGTCTCCTCTAGGCTAGCAGGCAACCTCCAAGCTATCTGTAAAATTTATCAACAGGTCCAGTCAGGACTGGAGCGAGCACAGTACATCTCAACAGATCATAGCAGGTTAGAAAACATATAACATGCAGTAAAGTAAGATACAGGTACTGAAAAAAAGCAGTATGTAAACAGGAAGAGCTGTAATAGAAATATCTACTATAAATAGAGAACTAGCAGTGACTAGTGAGTCAGAGTACAATATGAACGTGTAAATGGCCTGGGATGATTCTGATGCTACACTATGAAATGATTCTGATGCTACACTACTGGTATATTATTCACATGTCCATTTATACTCCCCCGTACCCCCAATCAATACACAAGGATCCAGCCAGGTTATGTTATATGATGCTATGTAACAGACCCCGAAGGTAATAGACCCCGAAGGTGATAGACCTCGAAGGTGATACATAGTAGACCCATAAATGGGATAAGGATTCCAGGATGACTCTGTGATCATAAGAGTATATGTCACAAGTGATCGAAGAATCAACGAAGCATAGTGATACGCCATGTAAGTGAAACGCACAAAACATAGAGTACCCGATGCTCCCTAAGGATAATATCTCAAGAAGGGATCCATATAGTACCAATCCGTGTGACCAACGTGACAGTACAAGTAAAGTAATCTACTGCAGGAAATAATTCTAAGCAGGATATGAAATGAACAGAGAATGTACTCGCCTCGATAACCTGAACATCTGATAAGTATAGGGGGTCCCACTGAAGCCACAGAGTCCTATTTAAAGTAACACAGGTTACAAGGTGTTCAAGTTGAAAATAAATAAATCCCTACAGGCAATCTATATTATTCTAGGTTCTTCTAAGTCAAATTAACTCTAGGTCAACTCCGGTCAATAATTTAGTCAAACTAGGTCAAGTGTTGACTTACAGTTGACTTTGGGTCAACTGGTCAACTCTGGTCAAACATGGTCAATTCTAGTCTAATATAAAGTGTACTTCGTTATTTGTACGTCGAAACTTACGACACGCAAAATTGAGATAAGAAGATTATCGGTAAGGTTGATGATCTTATTATAGTGATCCACGTGTCCAACTTGTCAATTTCAGCGATATGAGATCACTGGAATTGACTGATCTCAGTTTCGTTGTACTAATCCTAAAATACGAACATTATATGAATTAATTATTAATTAATTATATAAAGGTTAAACTCAGAGAAATTATCAACAAACATTGTCGGACGATGAAATGAATATCGCCAACGTGTCCAGAATGGTCAAATTAGCTAGGATAGCCTACCCAACGGTCCAATTTGGACACAAGGGCAAAAAGGTAATTTCGGGTCAAAACGGTGTCCGTGTCGGAGCCGTTTTGCACCAAAAAATGTGTAAGAAAACAAGTCTATAAAATATAACAAATTATATGTCCACGAAACCAGAATGTCGATACGAACCCAACGGTATCTCCAGAATTGGATTCCGTTGACCCGATCTCATTTTGGCCCATTGACCAGAACTTGGGATTCCGGTTTGCACGGAAATGCGTACCGGAGCCAAAGTCCTCAAAACTCAGCAAACTACCTATCAACGAGTCCAGAATGATGATACGAACTCAACGTTATCTCCGAAATTGGATTCCGATGAGCCGGCGTCAAAAAGTCCCATTGACCCAGAAAGTGGGACCCGCTTTGCATCGAAAAATGTGCCCGGGCCCACGTTCTCCAAATCTAACAAATTTTATATGAAAACATGCCAGAACGACGCCACAAGTCTAATGGTGGTGTCAGAAATAAAATCTGGAGTCCCGTGTTCAAAAATGGAATTTTACAAGTTGGAAATTACGAATTCGGACGACCAACTTTGGCGTCGAATTCAACCAATCAAACAAGCTCACAATGAAACGAAACTTGAGGGGTAGTAAGAGGGTTATACCAGCTTCGTACCGGAACTGGTAGCACGCCAAACGGAGCTGCGGTGGAGGAGATACAAGCTGACGAAGTTGGTCCCGCGAAACTGTCCAAATTTAATACAATTTAAACGGTCAACTTGGTGGCCGGTTTTCATGTATCAAACGATAAAATCAACGGACGAAAATTGACATGAGCGAAGGTGGATATACCGAGATTGCGGTGGAGTGAAGAAATCACCGATCCAACGGTCGGATCTCCGGGAAAATGTGCACGAAGTCGCTGCGACGGAACGCCAATTCTGAGTTCCAAACTCGCGCGCGCCGACGGGATCTCGTTCAAAACGCACAAATCGCCTCGACGGCGCGTCCCGGAGGACGTTGGCCGCCATGGGGCCTACCCCAGGGGTGCGCCCGGGCCCGTGGGAGTGGGCCACGCCGACCACGGCGGCGGTGGCGCCGGCGGTGGCCGCCTACACGCGCGCGAGCGCGCGGCTACGCTGCTGTTGCATGCGCTGCGGCGTGCGGGGCAGCGCGCGGGGCTGCACGGCAGTTGGGGGCCGACTGGACGGAGGAGGCCAGTGGTGCGGGTAGTCGGTTTGAGGTGGAAGTGGTCGAAGACGATGGATGGGTGGTGGTGTTCGCGGTTGAGGGTGGTGTTGATGGAGGAATGGGAGGAGAATGGAGGAGGAGAAGTTGGAGAAGATGAGGTCGACGGCCTGCTGGCCGGGGGTGGTGGCTCGGCCAGGGAGGTCGGGCCAAGGAGGAGGAAGGGAGAGGATCGGGCTGTCGGGTTTGCATGGAGGGGGAAGTGTTGTAGTAAAAATTGGAAAGGGAGCGAGAGAAGAATAGCAACATAAATGAAAAGAGAGAGAGAGAGAGAGGAAAAGATTCTTTCCTCAATTTTAGGGCCGGCTAGGCTGTGAAGGGATTGGGGTGTTTGGGAAAAATTTGCATGGAGGAAAATGGATGGGTGAGATTTATTTGGGGAATCAAAAGGCTAGGAATTAAATATAGCTAAGATGGGTTATTCCAATAGATTAAAATCGATGGAAAATTCCAATAAATATTGAGATAGGTAGATAGGGTATAATATATTATTTTGGACACGAAAAATGAGGGTGTCCCGATGGAGGGCAACATGGAGCTGAACTGGACTCGGTGGAGCCGGATTGGATCAAAACTGGACATGATGCAATAATAGAATTAAAAATTAGACGTTGATGATCATGAGTAAATAAGTAGCCCATGGAGATTCCAATAAATGAGACACAAGTGGCGGACGGATAGTAGGCTCAATGTGGGCCATGTCCATAGTTGGGGCGGACAGGTTTTGGTCGACAGGGGACCCACAAATCAAGTTGGAAGATAAATGTGACGCCGTGGAGTAAAATAAAATCGGGTCACGTGTCGGAAAAGTTGTGCGAATCAAATGGAGCACAAAATGACGTGTCTGAGTGGGACACGAAGGTCATGGGTGACGAGCGTCTCGAGTAGATCATCAATGAGGAGTTGGTTTCAAGAAACTGACTGGTCTGGCGCTCCCAATTTAAAAGTCATGGTAACGCGCTGAAAATGATCAAAGAAAAGAGTGGGAGAATAAATAATACTCAAATGGTCTAAATCGACCCGAAGTTCAGCGAAGCAGAAAGAGCACAAGGGAACAAGTTTGGATGGGAAACTATATACCGTCATGAAGGTAATCGTGCCCACTCCAAAACTCGTGAAGAAGATTTCCAGAGTTGAACATCCCTGATACTCCAAATATCAATGGTACGGGAAAGTACACTTAGGAAAAATAACAGAATAAATTATTTATCGAAACCAATCAATCAGAAAATAAAATAAAAATGAAAAAAAAATCAACCCGAAATTCAGGGTGCTAACATCCTACCCACCTTATAAAAATTTCGTCCTCGAAATTAAAATGTCCATACTCCCTCTAGGTCAAACCCCCACAATAAAAGTCCCAGAACTTAAATAAAACATACCATTAAAAAAAAAGTACGACATACAGGGTCATTGCATACGGTGGTAGTGAAAGTCTCATCTAGGTAAACTAGTCATAATAACCAAGGCAGTCATCGGGTATCAAAACACACAAGCAATCCGGAGTGCTAAAATAGAAAGATACAGAAACAACGACCATCAAAACTATAAGGTTGTCTACCATCCCATATGAAAACTGGTACTCATAAAAATAAAGGAAGGTAACTACCAATCATCTGAAAAAGTACTATCCCTAGAAAATCAAAATCAAAGTTAAAGAATTGAAAGTCACTTGCATTGAAATCCAATCACAATATATATACAGAGAGAGAGAGCGTTAGAGAGGAAAAACTAGCATCATGTGTATGGGGACATGTTCATACGGTTAGATAGTAGGCGTGTGTGTACGTGAGTATACATGAAAGTGTATATGAGAAATTGGGTTTTAAAACAACGGCTATCAAGTTACACTCATCATGGCATATTGGTTTAACAATCTACAATATACAACCTATTTAATCATAACATGCATGGCTAACCATATACATCTATAAAGAGGTAGAGATTTAGTTATGTATCTATACAAATTATAACATGGATGTATAAAAACTATATATATCTATATAGATACATGATCATAACATAGAGAGAAAGATTAGGTTACATGACAGGGTATACTAAGTTAGAGTGTGTGTGTGTGTCCTTGTACAGGGTTATAGCTTAGTATTGAAAGGTTAAATCCAGTTTTAGTTCAGCGTTTACACATAAAAAAAATATCTGAAATAAGCTAACATTCAAACCATGGAAAATATGAACATAATGCGGTCTCAGATTTTAGGGTTTGAAACATCACAACAAATCTCAATGGTCCTAATACATCCTAACATGATAGAAATGAAACCCTAACATACTATCAATACAGTTATCTACGCATTCAGTTCAATATTACATATTAAATCTGAAACAGAACTAAACATGGAAATCAATATGAAAATATTAACATGTATACAGTTTTTTTTTTTTTTTTTAGGATATTAGAGAAATTTGAACATCAAACCCAACTCAATGTTTATCACAAACTAACATGTAAGAATATGAAACCTAATTTTATATCCCTACTTCCCATAAGGTATAGCTCAAAAGTTCCATTTAAGAAAATAAAACAGCAATTTGAACTAAACATTTGGAAACTCAGCATTAAGGTTAATATGTACACAGTCTTAAATTTGACAATTTTAAACACAAATTTTCAACAATTTTTTTTTTGAATTGAAACCCTACGTATAACATACATGAGCAGTGATGTAAACCTAAATAATAACATAAAATTTATATTTAAATTACGAATTTAACATGGAAAAGCAGAGAACCAGAAATATTGGTTACGAAAATTTGGACATCAACAACATATCAATATATATCTAGATATGTGGAAAAATCAAGTGTAGCATGCATACATGTTAGGCAAAGTGTCTGTTATATAAGTATACTCATATATTCTCATGTCCCAAAAAAAAAAAATTAATTCTACGTTAAGACTAACATTTAGATTTCTACCAAGATTGCAAGCAGGTGATTGACGTAATCAAGACAGCTTTATTATTATCTAATACAAGATTAATAGCAAGAGGGAATTAACGATAAAATCTGTTTTGCTTATCTGATCAAGGAAGAACAATTTTGAAACCCAGCGCTAAATTATCAAATCCAAGATAAAATCTGGCAAAATCATCGATTCATTGTATTATGAAAACTCCTAGCAAGGAATTTCACAAGGTTTATAAACCAACTAAACTTACTCCTGAGTTAAATAATAGGAAACTAGACAAAACAACAAATAATATAAAAAAATTTCCTCTTTTTTTTTTGAATGACTGAAACAAAAGTAGAGAAAACATGTTCAAAATTATTTAAGGTGCAATCCGATAATCATATGTGTCTATCCAAAATTATGGTACTCTAAATCCTCGTCATACTAGTAAGCAAGGCTACGATAATCACAGAGCCCTTGACTTATGCACATATCTCTAGAATCATGGTATTTAACATTTTTGCGGTGCCGTATGCTTGGCTGCGAAAACCTTAAATTCCCACACCCGAGAAATACATCCAGAGTCAGACTATATGTCCTCACCATGCTGGCTAATGTGACTATAGAAGACTAGATTCCATAACATAGATGACCTAGCCCATATAATTTCATCTTGCCAAAAATCAAATTAAATCAACAATGAATACTCAAAAATCAATCAAAATTTATTAACGAACATCAAAATTCAAAAGTGAACACAATCCATCAAAATGCAAACTCGAATGCAACAGCTATCATCAAAATTCAAAATTTAAAAATCTTCCATCAAAATAAATACAAACTCAAATTCAACAATAATCCATAAAAATAAAATTTAACAAAAAAAGTAAAATAAATTAAATCAAGGAAAAAAAAGAGAGTTTTCAAATCGAAGTTAAATAAGATTCTCCAGGGTCGTCCCGGAAATCTCTCAAGGGTTCCTATCTGTGATTGAGTACCTTCAAAATATATCCTAATCCTACTGCAGGCTGTAGTGGTACTCTACTTCGAATACCACTACACTTTAGTCTCGACCTGCATGGGCCACCACTAAAAATGTGTCACGACCCGCACCCTAGAGTTAGGGCACGAGAACGTAACGACGTCCAGCCTATGCCGCAGTGTCGGCGGTAGAACGCTGTCCTAGGTCACAACATCTAACAATATAAAGCTAAGCAGTTTATACTCCCAGAATGGGGGGTGACATAGCAGATACAAATTCAATCACATCTAAGGTAGAGCATGATAAGGATAGATAAAACATAAAATCCAAAATAAATACAGGAGATAGAAGTCTAAGTGTGTAAGATACATGAACCCAGAAGTACATCTCAAAACTCAATAAAGATACAATAATCCACAAGTAAATACAACTCCAGACAAAATGAAATAACTACCTAAACAAACCCTACTGTGTCTCCTCTAGGCTAGCAGGCAACCTCCAAGCTATCTGTAAAATTTATCAACAGGTCCAGTCAGGACTGGAGCGAGCACAGTACATCTCAACAGATCATAGCAGGTTAGAAAACATATAACATGCAGTAAAGTAAGATACAGGTACTGAAGAAAAGCAGTATGTAAACAGGAAGAGCTGTAATAGAAATATCTACTATAAATAGAGAACTAGCAGTGACTAGTGAGTCAGAGTACAATATGAACGTGTAAATGGCCTGGGATGCTTCTGATGCTACACTATGAAATGATTCTGATGCTACACTACTGGTGTATTATTCACATGTCCATTTATACTCTCCCGTACCCCCAATCAATACACAAGGATCCAGCCAGGTTATGTTATATGATGCTATGTAACAGACCCCGAAGGTAATAGACCCCGAATGTGATAGACCCCGAAGGTGATACATAGTAGACCCATAAATGGGATAAGGATTCCAGGATGACTCTGTGATCATAAGAGTATATGTCACAAGTGATCGAAGAATCAACGAAGCATAGTGATACGCCATGTAAGTGAAACGCACAAAACATAGAGTACCCGATGCTCCCTAAGGATAATATCTCAAGAAGGAATCCATATAGTACCAATCCGTGTGACCAACGTGACAGTACAAGTAAAGTAATCTACTGCAGGAAATAATTCTAAGCAGGATATGAAATGAACAGAGAATGTACTCGTCTCGATAACCTGAACAGCTGATAAGTATAGGGGGTCCCACTGAAGCCACAGAGTCCTATTTAAAGTAACACAGGTTACAAGGTGTTCAAGTTGAAAATAAATAAATCCCTACAGGCAATCTATATTATTCTAGGTTCTTCTAAGTCAAATTAACTCTAGGTCAACTCCGGTCAATAATTTAGTCAAACTAGGTCAAGTGTTGACTTACAGTTGACTTTGGGTCAACTGGTCAACTCTGGTCAAACATGGTCAATTCTAGTCTAATATAAAGTGTACTTCGTTATTTGTACGTCGAAACTTACGACATGCAAAATTGAGATAAGAAGATTATCGGTAAGGTTGATGATCTTATTATAGTGATCCACGTGTCCAACTTGTCAATTTCAGCGATGTGGGATCACTGGAATTGACTGATCTCAGTTTCGTTGTACTAATCCCGAAATACGAACATTATATGTATTAATTATTAGTTAATTATAGAAAGGTTAAACTCAGAGAAATTATCAACAAACATTGTCGGACGATGAAATGAACATCGCCAACGTGTCCAGAATGGTCAAATTAGCTAAGATAGCCTATCCAACGGTCCAATTTGGACACAAGGGCAAAAAGGTAATTTCGGGTCAAAACGGTGTCCGTGTCGGAGCCGTTTTGCACCGAAAAATGTGTAAAAAAACAAGTCTATAAAATATAACAAATTATATGTTCACGAAACCAGAATGTCGATACGAACCCAACGGTATCTCCAGAATTGGATTCCGTTGACCCGATCTCATTTTGGCCCGTTGACCAGAACTTGGGATTTCGGTTTGCACGGAAATGCGTGCCGGAGCCAAAGTTCTCAAAACTCAGCAAACTACCTATCAACGAGTCCAGAATGATGATACGAACTCAACGGTATCTCCGAAATTGGATTCCGATGAGCCGGCGTCAAAAAGTCCCGTTGACCCAGAAAGTGGGACCCGCTTTGCATCGAAAAATGTGCCCGGGCCCACGTTCTCCAAATCTAACAAATTTTATATGAAAACATGCCAGAACGATGCCACAAGTCTAATGGTGGTGTCAGAAATAAAATCTGGAGTCCCGTGTTCAAAAATGGAATTTTACAAGTTGGAAATTACGAATTCGGACGACCAACTTTGGCGTCGAATTCAACCAATCAAACAAGCTCACAATGAAACGAAACTTGAGGGGTAGTAAGAGGGTTATACCAGCTTCGTACCGGAACTGGTAGCACGCCAAACGGAGCTGCGGTGGAGGAGATACAAGCTGACGAAGTTGGTCCCGTAAAACTGTCTAAATTTAATACAATTTAAACGGTCAACTTGGTGGCCGGTTTTCATGTATCAAACGATAAAATCAACGGATGAAAATTGACATGAGCGAAGGTGGATATACCGAGATTGCGACGGAGTGAAGAAATTGCCGATCCAACGGTCGAATCTCCGGGAAAATGTGCACGAAGTCGCTGCGACGGAACGCCAATTCTGAGTTCCAAACTCGCGCGAGCCGACGGGATCTCGTTCAAAACGCACAAATCGCCTCGACGGCGCGTCCCGGAGGACGTTGGCCGCCATGGGGCCTACCCCAGGGGTGCACCCGGGCCCGTGGGAGTGGGCCACGCCGACCACGGCGGCGGTGGCACCGGCGGTGGCCGCCTACACGCGCGCGAGCGCGCGGCTACGCTGCTGTTGCATGCGCTGCGGCGTGCGGGGCAGCGCGCGGGGCTGCACGGCAGTTGGGGGCCGACTGGACGGAGGAGGCCAGTGGTGCGGGTAGTCGGTTTGAGGTGGAAGTGGTCGAAGACGATGGATGGGTGGTGGTGTTCGCGGTTGAGGGTGGTGTTGATGGAGGAATGGGAGGAGAATGAAGGAGGAGAAGTTGGAGAAGATGAGGTCGACGGCCTGCTGGCCGGGGGTGGTGGCTCGGCCAGGGAGGTCGGGCCAAGGAGGAGAAAGGGAGAGGATCGGGCTGTCGGGTTTGCATGGAGGAGGAAGTGTTGTAGTAAAAATTGGAAAGGGAGCGAGAGAAGAATAGCAACATAAATGAAAAGAGAGAGAGAGAGAGGAAAAGATTCTTTCCTCAATTTTAGGGCCGGCTAGGCTGTGAAGGGATTGGGGTGTTTGGGAAAAATTTGCATGGAGGAAAATTGATGGGTGAGATTTATTTGGGGAATCAAAAGGCTAGGAATTAAATATAGCTAAGATGGGTTATTCCAATAGATTAAAATCGATGGAAAATTCCAATAAATATTGAGATAGGTAGATAGGGTATAATATATTATTTTGGACACGAAAAATGAGGGTGTCCCGATGGAGGGCAACATGGAGCTGAACTGGACTCGGTGGAGCCGGATTGGATCAAAACTGGACATGATGCAATAATAGAATTAAAAATTAGACGTTGATGATCATGAGTAAATAAGTAGCCCATGGAGATTCCAATAAATGAGACACAAGTGGCGGACGGATAGTAGGCTCAATGTGGGCCATGTCCATAGTTGGGGCGGACAGGTTTTGGTCGACAGGGGACCCACAAATCAAGTTGGAAGATAAATGTGACGCCGTGGAGTAAAATAAAATCGGGTCACGTGTCGGGAAAGTTGTGCGAATCAAATGGAGCACAAAATGACGTGTCTGAGTGGGACACGAAGGTCATGGGTGACGAGCGTCTCGAGTAGATCATCAATGAGGAGTTGGTTTCAAGAAACTGACTGGTCTGGCGCTCCCAATTTAAAAGTCATGGTAACGCGCTGAAAATGATCAAAGAAAAGAGTGGGAGAATAAATAATACTCAAATGGTCTAAATCGACCCGGAGTTCAGCGAAGCAGAAAGAGCACAAGGGAACAAGTTTGGATGGAAAACTATATACCGTCATGAAGGTAATCGTGTCCACTCCAAAACTCGTGAAGAAGATTTCCAGAGTTGAACATCCCTGATACTCCAAATATCAATGGTACGGGAAAGTACACTTAGGAAAAATAACAGAATAAATTATTTATCGAAACCAATCAATCAGAAAATAAAATAAAAATGAAAAAAAAATCAACCCGAAATTCAGGGTGCTAACACAAGGTCCCAAACACAAATATAATATAAGTCTCAAAACTAGCTGGCTCGCAGTCCAGACAAACCTATCTAGCAAATCTAAATAGGTGCTATATCATCTTCGGACTCCAGGGGTAATGTCTCATCAAAGTCTCTATCCTGGCCATATCCGTAAAAGGTAGAGCAATCAGCCAACATATCCTCTGTAAACATCAACGGTTATCCTGTCAGAAAAATGAGCAAGTACACCCCCAACAATAGTTCTATAGTATTGACAAATGCTGTAAGAGAAAATCATAATGAAATACAAGATGATATATCAAGACTATAAATATGCCTTGAGATATTAGAGCATTATGTGATCGGCTTGGGTCAAGATCAGGTTGTACCATCTGACTGTCTATAAACAAGAACAACAAAAACTTTAGGTCAGGCCAGCCAGCATAGAAAGCTATGAACAAGTAGGGTCAGGCTTTACCCTACGTGAAGTAAGGGTATAGCTATGAACATGTATATGAATACAAGCATGGTATTGATCATATATCCACTAAAAACTCCCCATCCCCGAGTAGTATTACGGATCCAGACATGGTACGTCATGACATGGGATTCTCCAAGAGGGTAGCTAATCTCCCTCAGAAATTGGTATCTACACAAGTACAAGAGACAAGATCGAACAATGTACCAATATATCAAAAAAGTCCAAGAATAACATCTCATGCCAGGATCCAACGTATACTAGTCCGTGCACCATCGTGACAAGAATCAAGTAAAATAATATAACTGAATCGGATACAAAAGATATCAAGATAAGGAACTACTATCAGAGAATGTACTCGTTTGCGGTCCTGAACTGTTAAATGGGATCAATGCTCAGAGTGATGTCACAAACCTAAAGATGAGATATATATATAAGCTAATTAGGGTTCAACAGTGTTAGGCATGACTATATAGTATAAGCTATGTAATCTAGGTCAATCTCAGTCCAACTAAGTCAAACTAGGTCACACTGAGTCAAAGATTGACTTACAGTTGACTTTTGATCAACTGGTGAACTCTAGATCAAACTAGGCTAATGTTGACTAACAGTTGACTTTTGGTCAGCTAGTCAACTCTGGTCAAGTTCTAGACATTTCTAGGCCAAGTGTTGATTGATAGTTAACTTTTGGTCAAAGCAGTCAAACTTGGTCAATCGAGGTCAAAACTAGCCTAAGTATACTATTCCTAATATTATCTACTAAGAAACCATATATCTTGGTCAAACATGATCAACTCTAATCTAAGAATTAAAATATCAAGTTGCACCTCGTTATTCGTACATCGAAATGTACAACACGCAAATCGAGATAAGATAATCAATGATAAGGTTAATAATCTTATCATAGTGATCCACATGGTCATCTTGTCAATTTCAGCGATGTGAGATCACTGGAATCGACTGATCTCAGTTTCGTTGCACTAATTCTGAAATACGAACATAATAAGAATTAATTATAATAAAAGGTGATACATAGAGAAATATCTGATCTTGGTGCTTCGCTCACTTCTCCTGCCTCTCTCTATTGCGACAACAAAGACGCCATTCATCTTGCTGAGAATCCAGTCTTCCACGAGCGCACCAAGCATATTGAGGTTGACTGCTACTTCATTCGGGACAAGGTTAAGCTTCGTGAGGTTCTCTTGCAGCCAAACATCACCAACTTATCCAGAATGGTCAAATCAGCTAGAATAGCCTATCCATAAGTCCAATTTGGACACAGGAGCAAAAAAGGTAATTTCGGGTCAAAATGGTGTCCGTGTCAGACCCGTTTTGTACCGAAAAATGTACAAAAATACCAGTCCACTAAACCTAACAAATTATATGTCCACGAATCCAGAATGACGAACTCAACGGTATATCTAGAATTGGATTCCGTTCACCTGATCTCAAATTGGTCCGTTGACCAGGACATTAAAATTCCGATTTGTACGGAAAAGCATGCCGGAGCTAATGTCCTTAAAACTCAGCAAATTATATGTTACGCCCTGCTCCCGTGGGAGCGATCGTCCTTGCTAAGGCATGATGCCGCACGAGCCTAGATTGCGCTCGTACAAGGCGGGTTCCATAACGTCCGATTACAGCGGCTGCGACGGGGTCGTCGCACAAAAGTCCCAAGCAGAGACATTGAATAATAGCAGCAAAAATTTAGAACAAAATACAAGTCTTTCAAACGATACATTTTATTGATATTGGAACAAAGATTACAAAGGGCGCAAGGCCAAGATTACAAGTCACTCGAGTCTCTCTCTCATCTCTCAATACATGTCTCGAGCCAACATATGCTTCGGAAGGCGACGTCCATACATTATGTCCCGTATAAGTCTTGACTCCACACGGCCGCACACTTCGAATCGCCAAGGAACTCCATACCTCGACGCATCCAAGCGAGCCCCGCACCACGAGCTTCTACCTGTGCCTGCAAATGAAAACTATGTGGGTGTCAGTACTAAACTGTACCGGTGGGATGAGCTCCTCGCCCACCCATACAAAACCAATACGTTCATTTACTTTGTGTAACATAGACCTTTTACGATTGTCTTTCTATTCTTGCCTTAGGATCAGTTTTAGGACATAGACTCTCGGAATATTTAGTGCCTCTAGACCTTTCTCGTGCTTGCATTGCCAACGTACCGACTCATACTTGTCTTTCGTGCCATACTCTGGGACGTAACGACTCGGTCGTGCAATGAACTCGATTCGTGCTTCGATATTTCAGAGACAGTGCCTCCTCGCTAAGTCTTGCCTATACTTGTGTTATGACAACGCGGTCGTGCCTCACATTTCGAGGTCATGCCCTGCAACTCAACATAACATAACCAAACTTGCCCTACGACCCTTCTCGACTTAACTCGCAATGTCTAAGCCAACTTGTGGAACCGGTGATGACAACTCAAGCACGACGCCGTATCTCGTGCCAAAACATGTGTATTTACGCATAGCCAATCTTAGGCTTCATAATACTTTAGGTGCGAACCGAGCACATATTTCGTAACTTAACAATAAACCGTGCTTGCACTTCCTTAGAATCGACCGACACCGTGCATGCGGATTCGCCGCTTAGCACGCCAATTTATCTATATGAAAGGCCACTGGCATGACAAGCCATCATGGACATAGCTTGGGTAGGCGGCGGTTCCTTCGATGCAAGGTAGCTACCCCCATGGAAAGCCCCCGACTACCCACACAGTAAAATTGTGCGCTGCTATAACGTCTTCCCCCTAGGTCGAATGGCCCCGGTGCCCCGGCGTAATACTAGTCGAGGAAGAAATCCTTGTCGATAAGTTATCCAATGACCACGCACCTACGAGGCATCTAGACTCACGTAAATTCATGGCCTAATTTGTCGTATAACTGGGACTATACTTAGCATCTCGTGCTCTAAACCACACTTTTGCATAACGTGCATCGGAACCGAGAGACTCCCAACCGAGGGACCGCATCATACTTTGAAAACGTGCATAGGAACCGAGAGACTCCCAACTGAGGGACCGCCTCATACGTTAAAAACGTGCATAGTAACCGTGAGACTCCCAACCGAGGGACCGCCTCAGCGACAAACAGTCGCGTGAACTTACTTCCTTAAGTGCCATAGACCATGGCTAACATTTCATAGGGCCGACCGTGGCTCGTGCCTTAAACCGACTTACATTCTATGCGACGCTATCGCCCAAGTCATACTTTATATGACGGGCCTTGAGATCGTGGGACTGAATAACTCAATAACCGTAGAAGAAGCGGGACAATACTTCGAATGACTTAGGTCGACCGGCATAACTTTGTCTAACTTAATTGAGCCTACAACTTAACCCAATGGACGAGCAAAAGCTATGCCGAGCCTTGCATTGCGGAAGCGTGCATGCTTTATCGAGCATTTTCGCGGGCGACGCCTATGACTTAGGCTAATTCATAGTTTGTGTCAAATACCAACCTTCCTTCTCCCAAATCACGGGACGAAGGGACGAGTGTCATTTTCAAAGCATGTCGTGCACCAACTCTGAGCCAAACGTTGGACCTTTCCATATTCTAACTCCATTTGACCCGTCGGGATTATTCCCTTATCTATGTGGATTCATCTCTTTTATTGTCAAGCCTACTTGTGTATTTGAAAACATTTGATTTATTATGTGAAGGCTAAGTTGAGACAAGTTCACCAAAACTACCCCACCTGAGCGAGCGGTCGCCTCGACCAAGTGGGCCTTCGTGTCGCTGTTGCATGGCAAAGTTCGAACGCCGTTGGCATTTCGATTCTTCCGATTGACTGAGTGGGACGGGGCACTACTATAACGCCCCAGAACCAGAATACTGGAGAGCGGGGGCGAACATAGCCAGCTACGTATATTGAAGTGTCACCCACCTCGCTATATGGTCACGGCTGTCTAGATATATGAGGGCTTAACTACGAGCCATCAGTCTCTTAAGGTCATGAACAAGCCTATTATCTCAATCTCAAGCAAGTAATAACAGTTACAAGATGTCAGAGCATCAAATATAAAATAGTAAGGCGTCCCATACATTACATATTTGGATGATCATGAAGCTAGTCGTTACAAAATATGAAGACTAGCAAGAGTTTCAGTCATACATGATCAACCCTAGGATTTGTCAATCATGTTACAGCCCGTGGGCAGACAGTAAGTAAAGTGCAATCGAGCTAACACGTGCTCGTCGGCTAAATTCCTCAAAAGAATATTTTTACAATAAAGTGGGAGAACAAAAGGGAAACCCACTCGTTGCCTTGGTTACGCCTGGTGGTCACCATCTGGCTGGAAGGAAGGTATCCTCTGGAGTTGCTCCGGTATCTAGCCACGCAAAACCAGTTGGGTCAGATCCCAGAAAGAGCAAGTGCCACAAAGGAGGCTTCACTTAAGAACTAAAACCAATAATTAGCACAAGAATATAATTATATAATAAAAGACTTGAAATATAGAAAATCATGATGATACACGACGAGGTAACCATGGAACTATTCAGGTAACCAAGTTACAACCCGTAAACCAAACAAGAACCCGGGTTATAACTCTTCATCTAAACGGAACTTGGTTTCCCACCATTTATCGAAAGGGGTAATACAAGCAATCGGGTCATGTAACAATCTTGTACAGGATTATGACAAGACTAGACTGGGTTAGACTCTATCAATCAATCACGGCCAAGCAATAAGTACGGCTTGATACTTTAACTAACTAGGGTTACCACAGGCCCAATTACGAGCAAGATGCAATGAGATTATTTCAATAGCCACAAGACCAGCAGACCATCCAGGTTATTCAGGTCGAATATCCGTTCATTAAGGGTGCAACACATGGCAGTGTGATGGAAATGTGCCCTACTCGTTGGTAGGCTACAAGTCCATTTACGCGCCCAAATAACGGGATTGCCTGTAGCTGGAAAATCTTCTCATGACTACTGGATTATTTTAGTTATTAGCCTTAGTCAATTTCACTAGGTACAAACACAATCGCCCACGATGATGCAAGATAATACTGGTTCATATGTACAAACACAATCGCCTACGATGTCCAGGCCATCCATTCTTGTCATGTCATGTTAATCTAGCTGTCGTAACAACATATCGAGGTACATCATGTCAGGTTTACTTATCAAGAGTACGCCATGACGGGCCACTATCATGTCAGGTTACTTGTTCAGAATTAACATGGTACAAGCATTCTATCAAGGGACCCAATTTACACAGAGGGTCATGAGACAAAAGCATGAATGTAACAACTCAACATGGTAAAAGGAGTGCGTGGCTACGGAAAGAGCCATGCGGCTAAGCAGGACGGGCTCATGCGGCTCGGGAGGGGGAGCAGGCTCATGTGGCTAGAGAAAAAGGGGCATGCGGTTAAGGACAGCAAGCTTATGCGGCCGGGCTCATGCGGCTCGGGGGACCAAAGCCATGCGGCTAAGGCTGGAAGAGGCCATGCGGCAATAGATGGAGGATCTCATGCGGCAGGGCCGAATGAGGGTCATGCGACAAAAGAAGATCGGACATATGCGGCAGTAGGGGAACAAGCTCATGCGGCTGGAGCTAACTTGAGTCATGCGGGTGAAGGGCATGCGGCTAAGTTCATGCGGCAAGGTTCATGCGGCTAAGTTCATGCGGCTAAGTTCATGCGGCAAGGTTCATGCGGCTAAGTTCATGCGGCTAAGTTCACGCGACAAGGGCCATGCGGCTAAGTTCACGTGGCTGAGTTCATGCGGCTAAGTTCATGCGGCTAAGTTCACGCGACAAGGGTCATGCGGCTAAGTTCATGCGGCTAAGTTCACGCGACAAGGGCCATGCGGCTAAGGTATTGTTCTTCTTCTCCACTTTTTCGAGAAGAAGAACCATGGAAGCCATGGCTCCCAAGCTCCAATAGTCCTTCATTTAAGGTCAGAATCCGAACTTCCATAGGTCAAAATTGGGTAGAACGAAATTCTCTACTACCTGGAACACTCAAAAATTGAAAATAACAAGGTTTAATAGATCAAAACCCAAGAAATCCGAAAACACAACAAGCTTAGATCTACACGAAATGGGTCATGGAAATTAAAAGTGCTAAGTACTAAAGTGTCTTAGAATCTCGTGAGGAAGAAAATGTAACAACAAAACTTGAGTTCCTCCATGAAGCAAGATGCACTTGCCAGTGGGAGAGGGGGTAGGTGGAGCTCTACGCCAGGGAAGAAGAAGAATAAGAAGGAGTAAATGCTGAGTTATGAGGAGAGAGAAAAGTAGGTGGGATATAAATGGGGTTAGTGGTGGGAGTAGGTAGGGTTGGTTCTGTCACGACCCGCCCCCATTTTTTTCTGGATACGAGATGTGTCCAAGCCAGCCTACGCCGCAGTATCGACGGTAGAACGATGTATAGCCACAATGCTCAAGATCACAAATAATGCTCATTCACAAAATTAATTTAAACTTACAATATTTTTAAGTTTTACATTTGCAGAAAAATATAAACTTGTACAAATATTGAATGACTACAACACAACTATCCAGTTGGTCTCTAGGCTTTTGTCTGCAAGTACCCCCGTATCTCCCATGCTAAGTAAATCCACGGCTAACCTGAAAAATATTAGTTTCCAGTCAGGAATGGAATGAGTACAATTCACTGAATGCAGTTTCAATATATGAAAATGACTATACTACAGGGGTTAGCCTTTAGACATATGATTTGAAAAATAACACAAAAGAAAAATAAAACTAAACAAAGAAAAACAGTAAATAAAAACAATACTCACTGACTGACTGAAATACCTTTGATATGTGATATATCTTAGGACAATTACACGACACTGTCTACACTGTCTAAAGTTATACTGTCTACACTATCTAAAGTTACACTGTCTATATTATATAAAGTTACACTGTCTACATTGAATAATACAATAAAGAAATTACTGTTTACACTGTCAACTTTGCAATAATAAATCACTGTTTATACTATCTACTTTGCAATAATAAATCACTATCTACACTGTCTACTTGCAATAATAAATCACTGTCTACACTGTCTACATTGTCTAAGGTCAGATCACACATTGTTGGTACTTCACCTCCCGACATAACAAGGAACAAAATAAACATAAAACTGAAATCATATATCTATCGACTAAACACTGATGTATAGTAAAGATCAATACTGAAAACAAATAATAAACTGTACTCGCCTGTGGTCCTTTGCTGGTAAAACCGATAATCCAAACCACTCAGTGTGCCACAATAGTCAAAACCCATATAACAGTCTCCGGATGCTGAAATAAATATTACCAATGTTCTCAAAATAATCAAAATAGCTAGAATTGCTTGTCTTTAAGTCCAATTCTGGACACAGAGGCAAAACGGTAATTTCGGATCAAAACGGTGTCCGCCGTTGGACCCGCTTTGCCCAAAAAGTGTGCCAGAGTCAACGGTCTCTAAAGTCATCAAACTATATGCCTACGGATCCAGTTTTCTGATTATGAACCCAACCGTATGTCCAGAGTTGGATTTCGGTGGGCTGTGCACAAAATCGCCCGTTGAATCGGACCGTGGGGCCCGCAAAACGGAGATCCAATCAACTGTCTCGAAATTGGACCAAACTTGGCATACATGACCAAAAAAATGATACGGTCCTGTTGGCGCAATTTTTGTCTCGATCTGATGAGCGTGCACAAAGTAATTGGAGAATTTGCACAGAGGCCGATACGGTGAATTTTGACGGATACGCATCAAATTGGTCGCACACAAGAGACCAATTTAAATTCCGTCAAAGCCCACACATTCACGAAGCCGTTACACACCTTTCGATGCTTTCGGTTTGCGACTATGTCGCCCAGATTGGCGGGACGTACGTCATATCGAGATAATTTCTAAATTTTTTAATATTTTAAAACAGGTTTTTTGCCAATTTAGAAATTCGATTTCTCGACGTACGATCGACGACATCAAACTCTGTAAGTTGGGTTGCAGAGCCCAATAGGTTGTCTAGGACTGCCTTCAAATAGATTGCTAAATTTCCCTACGGATTGGCAGCAAATTACCTTCCAACATGGGGTGGGGACAGATTCACGTATCCTATTTTTAACAGATTTTCATAGAACTTGGGTTCGATTTTTCGAGCAATCGAGGTTATTTAAAATCAACCTAACTGATGGAAGTTACAGTTGTATAGGTTGTCGAATTACCTGCGAAGACGGTTCGACCATTGTCGACCGTGCATGACGGAAAGTTACTGTGAAGTCGGTCCCGCATATCGTGCTACTGCCTTTGCTTCTCGGCCTGACCGCACTCATGGTTGGCCTGGCGACACTCCGGCCGCCCACCGGCGTTGCACAGATGTGCGTGTGTATCGTCAGGTGTCAGAGTGGCGATGAGGGATTCGGTTTAGGTTCTATACGAGCTATTCCTTCGATCCCTTGTTTATATACATGCGGGTTCCAGGAGAACCGAGCGGGTTCCTATGTTCGGGTCGGATTGGGAAACAGCCCACAGAATGAGTTCTGCTGCTGTCGGCAGGCCTTGGGTCCGCTGTGGGAAGTCTCAGTTGGGGAAGACCCATGGGTTGGGTCTCAGCTGAGATTGATTTTGGGGGGAGGGGGGATTATTAGTACAGACAATACCATCCAATCGCCTTAATTTCACAGGTGGACATTTCTGCAAGGTTTTCTCCTCCACCAACTCTGTAAAGGAGATGACCCAATAGTGTAGACGTGTGGTTATCAGCAGAAGATAAGGCTTTTTTTTCTATAAGAGAGTTAAAGAACCATGATATGGGCAAACTTTCTTCTGTAGTAAGACATCTACAAAGTTTACCCGAGTTGGGAACAATAACTTCGACTAGCAAGAATGGAAGTCAGCTAGTTTATGTTTGCTTAAAGTGGGGACAATCCTTACCCAAGTTGAGACCAATAATTTTGAGCTCCCAACCAGAATAACTTAAACACTTACATAATAATATCTATAAAAATCTAAATAACCTCAATAATAATAATAATATTATATAATAATACCATCAATAAAATAATACTAATAATATTAATAACAAAATTCAATAAAATAATAATGGTGTATATATACCTTTATGTACCGTCCAGAAATCCCAAGA
Organism: Iris pallida; assembly: GCA_029216955.1. NCBI lineage: Eukaryota > Viridiplantae > Streptophyta > Magnoliopsida > Asparagales > Iridaceae > Iris > Iris pallida. The sequence continues at coordinate 3,136,193 of JANAVB010008800.1, read as the reverse complement.
TGCACAAGGATCTATTTTTATACGAATATCGTTGATTATCAACCGGTAATGATATTATAATATTTAGATTACGAATACTTAGAAAATTTTTGTTAAATCATTAAAACGAAATACAACGCCCTCCTATCAAATTCTATCAACACGAATGTTATTGGACGTGCCACATGACTACATGGGCTTGGGCTCAGTTTAGGTCCAGTCCGGGCAAAAATTGTATAATCGGTTTTCCTAAACCCAATAATACAATTAATAATTAAATAAATCTTCGATAAAGGTTAAGTCGCAACTTGGTTTGGTTTTCCTCGTTAGGACATTGCTATGGCTCGGCCTTCCCTACCAGGACTAATACTCTAGTCAAAGCATGCCATTGCACTATCCGTGCCACGATTCCTAGTCACAGTGTACTCCAAAACTCCCTCATGGCTAAAATTATCTACCGTAATAATTAACTAAATAATTATTTATAAAAATTCTAAAAATTACCATTTAATTCAAATAAATAAATAAATAAAATATATTATAAAAATTTTTGGAAGAGGGGTTACAAATCTACCCACCTTAAAAATAATTTCATCCTCGAAATTTAAGGGAATAGTCCATCCGCTATGATAGAAGACGGTTTCCATTAGCTATCATTGTTTGCAAAAAATAAAATTGATCTTTATTTCAACAAACTTTGTAAAGAAGATTACAAGAATTCTGGAAAAGTACAACTATAGGATTCCGATCTGAAGACGATCGCTTTATCCCTTGGACGATGTGAACTTTGAAGATGGTAGCCTCTGAAGATTGCAGCAGCACTTTGGTAAGAACTCCTGATCTCTGGTGATGATCTCTGATTTCTGTATGCGTGTATGATCCCCTCTAGGAAGGACTTGAAACTCTATTTATAGAGTTCTGGAAATAACTACTTTTTAGTTATTCTGGACTGTACAAGTTGGATTGCGCTGTATTGGACTGCGCAGACGTCAGATTGCGCTGGCAGTTACTTGACCGTAGGCCAACTGTCTTGGACACATGGCATTATTTGATTGAAATGAGCATGATCGTGTACAGACGGTTACCACGTAATGAGTCACTGATGGCATGAAGGCCACTTGTACTTTGTCAGTTGTAGTGATGGAGTGCACTAACTGAATTGCGCTGGCTTCGGATTGTGCTGGATTGGATCGTGCTGAGATGGACTGCGCTGCAGACAGATTGTGCTGTATGTACAGCTGTCCTCGAGCGCTGTGCTGCACGATAAATGAACAGTTTCATCGTTCTCCGTGCTGTCAACTGTCAGAAGATCTGATTCTCTGTCAGATAATAATGACGAGGCCACGTTAGCATGCGCACTTGGATGTGTGCGCACTTCAGCCTGCACAATCGGATGGTTTACGCAATCTGTCTTCTGCTCAGTTCACTTGAAGGATGTTTAATTTGATTTTTATGACTTTGTTGATGGGTGCAACTTGATTTTTAGGACCTACAAGACCCCCTTCAAAGTTTTCAAAGTTTGAAAATAGTCAAAGCTTCGAAATACTTTGAATTTTGATTTGAAAATCAAGTTGCGCATATGATGACCTGTCTGCACAATCGAAGGAATTAGTTCCTGTTTATCCGGCACAATCTAAAGAATTTGTTCATTCTCGAAAACTATAAATAGTTCCCTTTCTCTTCTCTGTCATTCTTTACTTGCTTCTGATTTTCTGAAAGAATGAATTTCCCGAGCTCTCTCGACTCTCCTTCTTCTTCTTCATCGATCTCCATGGCCCCAAAATGATCCGCCGCCGAGAAAGGGAAGGCCCCAGCCGAGTCCTCGACTCGTGCTGTGTCGTGCCCTTCGCGTCATGAGGTGGCTCACCCAGCACTTCAAGGTAGACATCCGATCGAAAACCCCTTTTTAGGGTTCTTCGCCATTGATGCACCTTAAAACCGATCTCTTTTTAGAGATTTGATTTCATTGCGCCACCCTGTTTAGGGTTTTGGTTGCACAAAACCAATAATCTTCATTTTTATGAAGATTATTTTCTTGCGTAATCGGTTAGAACGTGCTGGAAAAAGTCAGCACAGTCTGCTGATTTGTGCAAGGCTATCCAGCGCAAACTGATACTTTGTGCAAGTTATCCAGCGCAATCTGATGGCTTGCGCAAGGGGATGAGTTGGCACCACTGGATAGTTTGCGCATAGAAGCTATTGTTGCACAATCTGATGGTTGTGCAATCTGATGCTTGTACAATCTGATGCTTGCACAATCTGCTGACAGAATCTTTGATTTGACTTGTACTGAATTCTGCTTTTTCTGTTTGATGCAATTAACATCAGAGAGGACCCGAATTATGAAGTCTTCACAGGGACTTTATCTGAGCCGGATTTTAAAGAAGACTTATCCCATGTGCTCTTCCCATAATATGCCCTTCCATCCTCTCGCCATGCTATCCTGATAACTCAAGACAATGAGACTTTGCTAAGTCTGATGAATGGACAACCCTTGCAGTCTGCTGACGCCATCACCCACAAGAAGCCTATGTTCCTATTCGGCGAAGCCATTAACAAAAGTTCTCAACCTAGACCCCGAGTTGAGTCGAGAACTTTCCAAAGGAAGGATAAACTGATCCAGTTACCAGACATAGCTAGATGCCTCCCCCTAGCACGATATGCTCATGCAAGCCATCCTAGGAGGATGGACTGGGATATTACTCTCCTTCAACATGCACGGACAGGAAAGATCTGTGTCAAGAAAGGCCCGAACAATAGGGACATGTTCTATAGCTCTTCTGAGCGACACAGCACTTTACTAAGAGGGTTGAAGCCAGGCTGTATCCCTCCTGAGAACTCGTCTTTATTGCTGCCGGTAAGGACACCAATTTTTGCTAATGAGTATGCAAAGGCGGAGGGCAGATATCCAGATCAAGACATCCGGCTGACCGGTTTGGTAAACCCGGATAACAGGAGGTGGAACTGTATAGCCAACTGGGTATTGGCTTAGTTTGAAGATAAACTTAGATAGATCGAGCTTTATAATGTGGTGTATGCTACCGTGTATGGCTTTCATCCAAACCCTCATCTGTTTCTAGCCCTGGCAGAGAGGTATAACTATAGGACATGGACGTTCATGACGCCCTGCGGGGAGATGGGATTGGCCCTCCACGAGATGAAGTATATCTCATGCCTACCAACGGGAGACTGCCCTTATGAGGAGTATGTTCCCACAAACGACGAGTTAGAGAGACTACGTCGGGAAAATCCAGAAATGGTAGCAGTTTTCGACGAACTACTGTGCCATTATAATATATGCTCCATGTATTACAAGAGTGGCTCTTCCAGCACATGTTATTCCTCCAAATGGTTACCTTATCTTTTTCTTAATCATATCATTGAGAAAAAGACCAAGGATCATGACTCCTGCAACCCAACTTTCTTTCAATCTCTCAGCCACAGCGAAGTAATAAAACTGATAGAAGAGAATAAGATAATGTATATCAGAGTTACTGATGAACACCAATACCCTCCGCTCAAGCCCGGAGATTTTTTTTGAAAGCTTTATAAGAATGGGCTACAGGTCCATGTCACAAGAAGCTCAGTTGGCAGGATTTTTGACATACTGGCTCTGCCGATTTGTTGTACCTGGGGCAAGCGCCGTGGACCACTTCCACCGCGGCGTACTCTTCACTGCCGTCCGGTTAGTCTTCGGCTACCTGATGGATTTGCTATCAGCGATGACTTGTAGAATAAATGCAGGTCTTCGTCTGTATGTCGACTCCATGATCAAATAGAGGGGTAAGAAAGGGAACTTCCCTAGACTGGAGTTGCCCTATACCTATCTATTCGGGTGGTTGGTTCTGCATCATCCATCTCTGATGAACCCCGACATAGGGCAGTTAGCGGCAGCTTTCTGCGTAGATTCTCCCGAAGCAAGTGGGTATATGTTAGTCTGAAGGACTGCAGACGTGCCCTGAATCTTGGCAAGGGATGGAATTTTTATAGCTTCGCTCCTCCAGCTGGTTACGAATTTATGGCAACAAATCTGGTTGATCTGGGGAGGCAGCCACTGGGTCGAGCAGCTTTTGAATGACTGAAGGCGATTAGACCATCACATTTGGTATACAGATTTGAGGAAGAGTGCTATCTGGAACCATATCTGCCGATTCGCTTCGCTCGTCAATTTGGTTATGACCAGTTCCATGTGGGCAACACAAAACTTGCCTACAAGGAAAGGGGTACCTGATTGACGGTGCCAGAGCATGGGCCTACTACAATGCTCGAGACACTAGGACAGTGTTCTCAATGCCAAACAAGAATGATAATGGCCCAAGAATGTTGTATACATATTCATTATTCTATACAGCTGCCAATACATTTGCTGAGAACTTTAGTCTGGTGGATAGCTTCGCAACAGCGACGCGTCTGAAGAAAGGAGCCACTGCTACACTAGCTCCAGCAAATGATGAACAACATAAACCGGTAGATGATCCATTGGAAGCTTCCAGGGAAGTAAACTTCCCTGAGGAAGTCAATCAACCACTGAGAATTTCTCTGAAAGTGGTTAAATCTCCGGCTAGAGAGAGGAAAAGAAGGATTGAAGAACCTTTTTCCCCAGCTGCAAAGAAGAAACTAATTCTGGATCAACCAGAGAAAGTTACTACTAGATCTCAATCTTGGCAGCTGGCCGAGTCAATCCAACGAGAAGAGGCAACCACGCCGACTTCTATTCCAAAGCCGGTTGACGTAGTCGATGTGGAGAGCCCAGAAAGGCCTCTTCATAGAAAGAAGCAAGCTATTAGAAAAAGAAAGAAGGTGATCCCATCTTCAGTGGTGGTGAATGCTGCTGCTGGGATTACTATGTTATCTCCTACTCCTGTCTCTGAATTTAGTCCAGAGCGGAGAGAGGAGACTGAACAGAGAGAAGAGGCTGCACAGAGAAATGAGGCTGCAGAGCCTATGGAAGATGCTGAACAAAGAGATGAGGCTGCAGAGCCTAGGGAAGATGAAGCTTCACGATCTCCTCCGCTAGCGGTAGAAACGACTCAGCTTCCTGTCACACCAGGAGCAGTCCGCGAAGAGGAGGATCGTCTAATGATCGAGGCATTAAATGATTGTGACTTCGGTTATCAATAAGATGTTGATCATGCCGCTGCCACTGCCAGCGAAGAAGCTCCTGAGGATAGTAAAAGTGAGGAAAGTACATCATCAGAGGCTGTTGATGATACACAAAATCTTGAAGAGGACATTGAAGTCCATCTATCTCCTAAAGCAGCTAATGACACCTTGGATCCTGAAAAGGATGTTGAGGTGCAGGTATCTCCCGAAAAGATTACAGATGAGGAAGTGGCCCTGGAGGAAACTCCTACTGTTGATCCCACAGGTATAAAATGAAATTGTCAATCTTCTTTTCATAGATTAATAGCTGACATCTTTATCTTTGATCCATGCAGAAATTGAATCTTCTCTAGCTCCTCTAGTGTGCACGGATATAGTACCTGTAATGACGATAGCTAGCAGCAGTCGTCATTTGTCAGGTGGCTCCGAGGCAGGCAGTAGCCAGGCAGTAATGTCTGAGGCTACTTCTGCTAGATTGGAACCTGGGCCAGCAGATGACCAAATCATCATTGAACGAAGCCATGGTAAGTCTGCTTTCACTTTTGATCTTTTCAATAGCTGTAAATGACAGACAAAATGATAAAGTTTATCTGTTTTTTGCAGTAGAACAACCGGGAGGAGCAACCATCTCGACTTTAGCTCCTTTATTTAAAGAGCCTCCCGTCCAAATGGCTAAATGTCCTACTGCTTCATCATCAGGAGTCGCTGCTACTCCGGGTGCTTTGGCCACCAATCAATTTCTCATCAGCTCTTTCACCAACTTCTTCTTTAACTCTTTGGGATCCTTAATAGATAGGGTGTTAGAGAAGGAAGAGGCTCCTTTTTCTACAGTTAGAGGTCCAACCTCTTACTTGATTAATGCCATCCGCAGCCAAGGGGATGAGGCTCAGGCTACTTTCCTTGATCATATATTAGATGAGCTGGAGACTACAATTAAGAGCTATAAAGAGCTAAGAAGAGGAAAGGTAGAGCCTCTGGTGAAAGCTGAGTTTGAGCGGATGTCTCAGGAGGCCACGGTTGAGAAAGTTAACTTCCAAATTCTCTTGGATACTTTCACTGCCAAGTCTGCTGAGTACAACTCCAAAGTAGAAACAGTGCCATCTGTTGCTGAAGAAAAAGAAAGAAGAGTTGTTGAATTACAAGCAGTAATTGCCTGTCTTCAGGAAGAATTGAGACTTGCTCAATTAACTCTGGAGGATGAAGCTACTCAACATCAAGCTGCAATTCAACAACTTGGTGTTCTGACTCGAGAGAGAGATGAATATGCTGTAGCTCACCAAGCTGAAGTTACTCGCAGACTAGTAACCCTACCAACCTTCGATGATAAATCTGGGACGGAAGAAGCTAGGAAACGAGTAATGGAATCTCGTGAAGAGCGACTACAAATTTTGAAGCAGAAAATGATCAATTTGATGACACCACCGGCTGAGTAGAAAGATCTTTTGTATCTTCTTGCTTTTCATGATATATGTCTTTGTAATGTCTTTCATTTTTTATCAATAAAAAGATATTTTTGTGGCTCTATTATTTGTTGCATATCTTATTCAGATATAAATAATAGCGATAGAAAATATATTCAGAGGTGCAGGACATGATATATTTCTTGATTCTGGAAAATAATTATATTCAATTATATCTGCTCAGAGGTAATATGGACGTGGAAAATATAATTTATTGAATATTATTATTTTAATAGACAACTTAATCAAAGATGACAAGTTGCTGATAAGAACAAACTGGATGATTCGTCAAAATGTGTGAACGAAATGAATCGTCAGGATGAACGAGTGAACCGTCAGATGAAATAGTGATGAAATAAACGGATGAATCGTCAGATGAATTGAATGAACGGGTGAACCGTCGAGTGGATGTGTGAACGGACGAACCGTCAGATGATGTGTGAACGGGTGAACCGTCAGATGAATATGATGAATGAACGGGTAAACCATCGGATGAATATGATGAACGAACGAACCGTCGGGTGAATGTGATGAATGGACAAACCGTCGGGTAAATTGAATGAACGGGTGAACCGTCGAGTGGATGTTTGAACGGACGAACCGTCAGATGATGTGTGAACGGGTGAACCGTCGAATGAATGTGTCGCTTCATAGTTTTACGACGCTCTGTCTATAAATAGAACAAAAAATCAAACGGGATGGTCACTTTCACTTTTCAACATAAAGATGTCGTCTAGAGGTGCATCCAGGAAGGCTGAGATCACCTCAAAGGTGGAAGAAGGTACTGAAGAACGTCCAGTCGAGCCGGCTCAGCAGATGACAGCGGGCGAAGGTTCATCTGCCCCCAAACCGCTAAAGGACATCTTGGACTTCCTTCTCGAACCAGGGAAGACTGAAGAAGAAGAAGCTATGAGAATGGCTGCTTACAAGTTCCTGGTGGGTTCCAGCAAGAATGTTCTTGACTCTTTTGCTGATCATGTCTTTGATAAGGACGGCAGTGGACCGCGTCCCAATTTTGAGAAGGATGATAGTAATCTTCCTTGATATTATGTACTATCATTCAAGATAAAATAAAACTGAATTTTATTTATGAACTTGTCTGATAATTACAATCAATGTCTGTTACATTTATACATAATACTTCTTGAGAAATTTGCCATTGATAGGCATCATTGCAACTCGACCGTCTAGCTCTGTGAGTTGATAGGCTCCATTCGAAAAGTCTTTGCTCACGATGTATGGACCTTCTCACTTCGCATCGAACTTGTCTTTGCTCGAGTGAGTCATAGTCATAGGACGTCTGACGGTTAGAACGAGCTCTCCTTTCTGAAAGGCTCTGACCTTAACTTTGTGGTTGAAAGTCTTCGAGATACGGGCTTGGTATAACTCAATATGCTGTTGAGCCATTAACCGTTTCTCATCGAGCGCCTCCAATTCTTGAAGTCGGAGAAGATCATTGTTTTCTGTCGTAAGTTCGTTGGCGATAGCAATCCTCAAAGACGGAATTTGAAGTTCCAGGGGTAGAATTGCTTCACAGCCGTATACCAAAGAGAAGGGTGTACAGCCTGTAGGGTTGCGGACCGTAGTGCGGTAGGCCCAAAGACATTCTCCAAGCTTTTTACTCCAGTTTCATTTGTTAGTGAATATAAACTTCTTGAAGAGCTTGATGATAGTTTTGTTGAAAGCTTCAGCTAAGCTGTTAGCAGCAGGATTGTAGGCTGTCGAAGCGACATTGTCAATCCGATGATCGTCACAGAATCTTGTGAACTTTTGGCTAATGAACTGAGGTCCATTATCATGAATAATTCGTCGAGGTACACCAAATCGATAGATGACATGGTGTTTGACAAAATTAATTACACTGCTGGTCTTGACTTCAGCCAATGGTATAGCTTCAGCCCATTTCGAGAAGTAATCGGTTATTGCCAGTATAAACCGATGTCCTCTAGAAGAAGGAGGATTGATGGGACCAATAATGTCTATGCCCCAAGCTTCAAAAGGACAGGAAGCAGCAGTTGGATGAAGGAATTCTGATGGTTGATGAATAAAATCTGCATGGATTTGACAAGCTCGACACTTCCTCGCATATTCGATGGCATCAGATACCATAGAGGACTAGTAGTAACCCATACGTCGGATGCGATCCTGTAGTTTAGGACCAGGTTGATGTGCTTCGCAAACACCGTCGTGAGCTTCACGTAATACTTGCTTTGCTTCATCACCAGCAAGACAGCGTAAGAGCAGGCCGTCATAAGTCCGCCGGTAGAGAGTTTTGGTGGTCTGATTTTAGTAGAATCGCAGAGACCGCCTACGAATACTCGTAGCCTCCTTGGGATCTTCAGGGAGTATATCATGGATCACAAAGTCGATGAAAGGAGTTCTCCAATCTTCACTGATAACATTGACTTTAGTAAGATTACTGAATTCAATATTATGATTATTTTCGACACAGAACAATTCCCAATTAGAGATGACCACCACCTGTTATCTTTTGATAGGGATGGCTAAGACTGCTGCAAGATTGGCCAAAGCATTTGCTTCAGTATTGCAAGCTCGTCGTACATATTCGATGAAGAAGGCTTTGAATGATGTAGCCATGTTGATTGCCGCTTCAAAGTAAGGCACTAAATCTTGATGGCAAACTTCATAGGTCCCTCTAACTTGATTAGCAACCAACTTAGAGTCACCATAGACTTCAAGATACTCGACGTTAAGTTGTTTGGCTAGCTGAAGGCCGATGAGTAGAGCATTGTACTCTGCCACGTTGTTGGAGCAAGGCTCATCTAGGGAGTATGCTCTTTGGATAGCTGACCCGTCTGGAGAAACAAGGACAACTCCAACTCCTGCGACAATGGCATCATTGGGTCCAATCCTGGATGCACCATCAAAGAATAGACGCCAAGTAGAAAATTCTTCGGAGATTGTATTAGATTCCAAAGTCTCGTCTGGAATTTCATCATAGAGCTTAGATGTCTCCGGAACAGGATGAGCTACTAAGAAATCCGCCAGTGCTTGACCTTTGACAGATTTTTGAGGAACATATACCATGTCATATTGGGCTAGCAGAATGGCCCATGTAGCCAGCCGAGAATTGATTGTGCTGGGCTTCTTCATCAGTACCCAAAGAGGATTAACTCAGGATATGACATGAATAGTTTGGCCAATGATGTAATACCGAGTCTTCTGAACAGCGAACATAAGAGCTAGACATTATTTTTCAACCGGACTATAATGGTGTTCAGCACCAATCATAGTACGACTAAGATAGTAGATATCTTGTTCGTGGCCTTCTTGATTCTTCTGGGCAAGTAAGGCGCCCAATGAATGGTCCATAGCACGGAAATACATTAAGAATGGTATGCCAGAGATTGGTGGCACCAGGACTGGTGGATTCATGAGATACCGCTTGATGTCGTCAAATGCTCGTTGACATTCTTTGGTCCAAACGAAAGATACACCCTTCTCCATTAGTTGAGTGAATGGTCTGCAGCGTCCAGACAGATTCAAAATGAATCTCCTGATGTACGCAAGTCGACCTTGGAATCCTCGTAGCTCTTTTAGGTTGCGTGGAGGACGCATCTCTCGAATATCTTTGATCTTCTCGGGATCCACGTGTATACCCTTAGAGGTAATGTCGAAGCCGAGAAATTTGCCACTAGAGACACCCAAGAATGACTTGGTGGGATTCATTTTGAGTTGATGTTGGCGCATGAGGTTGAAGATAGTTCTCAAGTCTTGGATGTGATCTTCCTTTAGACGACTTTTGACAACAATATCGTCGACGTAGCATTCGACAGTCTTGCGCAGATGATCTCGAAATATGGTACTCATGGCTCGTTGGTATGTGTACCAGCATTTTTGAGACCAAATGGCATGACAGTGTAGCAATAGACTCCGCGAGGAGTGCGGAAAGAAGTATGCTTTTCATCTTCAGGATTCATCCGAATCTGATTGTATCCGGAGAATCCGTCCATAAAAAATATTTTTTCGAACCCACAGGTGTTATCGATCATGACATCCGTGATAGGGAGAGAAAATTCATCTTTTGGACATGCTTCATTAAGATCCCGAAAGTCGATGCAGACTCGAACTTTGTCAGTTTTCTTTGGAACTGGGACGACATTGGCTACCCAATTAGAATGTTGCTCTTCTCGAATAAAGCCACAAGCGATGAGCTTCTTGACTTCATCGTCGATTGCGTCCATCATTTCTGGCTTGAAGCGCCGTTGTTGCTGTTTGACCGGTTTTGCATTAGGCAAGATGTTCAGTTTGTGAGTAGCAACTTTAGGATCTAGACCTGGCATGTCTTCATAACTCCAGGTAAAGACATCAATGTATTCTTTAATCAGAAGAATTAATTCTTGTTTATCTGACTCTGGAAGGTTCTTGCTGATGAATATTGGACGAGGTGATCCGCTTTCTCCTACATCAACTTGAACTAATTGATCTTCGATAGGAGGTTCCCTTTGTTCGAATCGGAGTTCCCATTGGGTATCCATTCGTTGAGCCCAAGGATTTGTTTCGGAATTTTCTTCAACATCCTCGTCATAACCTTCTGGAAGTTCGACGGAGACCATATTAGAAGATACAGTCAATCGATGAACTTGACCGATGCTGGTGTCAGAATCCCATGATCTGGAATCAGAAGAGTTAGAATGCTCCTCACTATCGGATTCAGAAGCTGCTGGGGATAATACCGAAGGAGAAGCATATCCGAGACCTCTTTTGGTCTTGCTGTAGTACATCTCTGACTTTCCCTTCGGCACAGCCATACGGATAGGAGTTCTTCTACCCTTACCATAGTTGAGGCCACTCTTGAAGTCATAACCCATCTTTTGGATGATGTCTTTTTATTGTTAACTGTAACGATAGAGTTGGAGATGACCCGTGTCGTTATTTTTGCTATCATCCGCATAGCTGAATTGTTGTTCCGGTCCTTTACTAAAAAGTATTGGACTCTCGCCTTTCTTACGAGCAGGAACAATACAATATGAATATTTTGGGTGTTCAAATGAGACTTCTGTTTGAAGAGACTGTACAACTCCCATTGTAAATGACTGAAAGCTATCTAACATATCCAAATAGCACTTAGCATGATAAATGACATCAGCATACTGGAAAGTAGATGCTTTTTCATTGATTTGTACATTTGTATTTACAGCAGGACCTTTAGCCTTAACAGGCTTGGTCAGATAAATTCAAGAGGGGGAGAAGAAGAACGTGGAGGAGGATTGGCTTTGTTACGACGGAGGTCGATAACAAGCGGCTCAGAGGAGATGAGCTGCCTTTTTTCCTTGTTATGAAATAAATCAATAACAAGTGGCTCAGAAGAGGTGAGCTGCCTTTTTTCCTTGTTACGACGTAAGTCAATAACAAGCGGCTCAGAAGAGGTGAGCTCCCTTTGATCCTGATCATCATTAGTTGATTGCTTCTGGACTGGCAAGTGAATAGCCAGTGGTTTGGAAGACTGAGGACGAGAAACACGTCCTTTGATAGGAATGATAAGGGTATCATTGGGCACTGCTTCTTGCTCTTCTTCAGTGTCCAGAGACAGGACAACCTTTATGAATTCATCCTTGTACATACGAGCATCGTTGCAGTATGCTTCGACGCCTTTGAAAGGATAGAGATCAGCAACCTTCTTTTGTACTTCTCCATTGTCATCAACATATTTAAAACATTGATGGAGAGTTGAAGGGACAATGTTATATTCATACAGAAATGGTCTCCCCAACAAAGCATTGTAGGAACAACCATGATTGTCGATGATGTAAAAGGTCACCTTTGTGCGAAGATTGCCTATTTGAAGTTTTAAGCGAATCTTGCCCAGAGGCTCACTCCTTCCCTGGTTGAACTCGAGAATGGTGGTGATTGTACTGGAGAGACTATGCACCGGGATCTTCAGCGCATCCAACATTGTCTTCGGCATAATGCTGAGAGCAGACCCTGGATCTATCAGAATACGATCGACTTTCATCGAGTCGACGTATCCTGTATAGTAGAGAGGACGGTCGTGCCTGTTGTCTTCCATCAACATGTCATTCTGTGTGAAAGTTATGTTTGGAATTAATTCCAACACACTATGACAATGGAGGCAAGAGACTAGCTCTGCTTTCGGCTTCTTCAGAAGGGCTAGACAAGTTTCTACTTGCATGAGAGCCTCACTCAGAGTTTCCCGAGTCTCTTTGGAGAGGTACAATAGCTCGAAGATGGACAGCCGGGCCGGTGTATTGGCTAGTTGGGCCAAGATATCAAAGTTGTAAGGCTTTTCAAGTCCTGTAGGAGATGACTTCTTTAATGGTTTGTCGAAGCGAACTTGCTGTTTGCCTTTGTCAGCTATCGTCGGCTTGGGAGGAGTGGGCTCTACAACCGGTGAGGATGTAATAGGAATATCCTCAGTGGAAGCAGGTTGCACTGGAGCAGGCTTAGAAGAAGAGGCATGATTCTCTTGAGCTTCAGGGTAATCCTTTAGATAGGCTTTCCCTGATCTGGTACCCAACAGGATTTCTTCATCAACTATGGGGTCAAAAGACACCATATTGCAAATCTTTGTCTAGCCCTTGGAGTGATCTTTCTTCTTGGAGAAAGAGGGAAGTTCGAACTCCGAAGCAAGATCAGGATGGATCCACATAATTTTGCCATTATCAAGAGACAAGGGGACAAGACCTTCACTTCGTGGAGGAGGGAGATTCTCGATCTCAAGAGTGACAACACCAGCGTTGAACTGAGATCATATTCACGGTAACAGTCTTTTCGTCTTGCTGCAGAGTGACAACACCAGCGTTGACCAGCTCTTGAATTTTGCCTTTGAGCACATAACATGCTCGAGTGGGATGTCCGATGAACCTGTGATAGACACAGTACTTGGGATGATCAGTCTTACCGACTTCATCAGGCTTCTTGGGATCTGGCAGCTGGAGCTTATTGCTTTTGATCAAGCAATCAAAGATGCTTTCTGTGTCATTCTCGTCAAAAGAGTACTCTACTTTCGGACGAGGTTCTCTTGGTGGAGGTGCTGAAGGAGTAGCAGTGGATGTAGGAGGAGCTACGTTGACCGTCAAAGATTTTTTGTTCTTGTTCAAATTGATATTCAAAGTTTCTTTTCCTTTACGGTTGTTCTGGCGATTGCCACCACCTGATGTCTGATGTTCATCCCGGTCGGGGTTAGACATTTGTACCCCTAGCTGCTTGAATTTATCAGCGCTAACTTCAGCTGCTTTAGCGTTGACAATGAAGGATGGCCAGTCTTGGAACTGAGTAGACCCCGTCCACATGCTGATGATAGGCAAAAGATTTGCCTTGCAGGTGTCTATGGTGACAGCGGTTAGAATTCTATGAGGTATTTTCAAAGCTTCCCGGCAGAATCTTTCAATAAAACTCTCAGCAGTTTTATTATATCTTTGTTTGATTTTATTGAGGGCTGACATGGTCATGTCATTGATCCCCTCAAAGAATCGTTCCAAGAAGATTTGCTTTAAGCCAGAGAAGGAGGTGATACAACCATCGGGCAAGCTTCTGTACCAGTCGTATACTACGTCGGCTAAACAGCCAACGAATACTCTGGTAAAAAGAGCGTCATTTGGCTAAAGTTGGACAGTCATAACCTCAAAGTGGTTAATGAACTGACTGGGAGAAGTGCTGCCATCAAACAGCGAGATTGTTGGGATCTTGTACTTTGGAGGAAATGGGACTTCCTTCCATTCAACTGGGTAAGGTTGCTTGATCCCCAACCATTGTAAGTTGTCATTTTCCTTGAAGGCCTCGAATTGAGTGCGCAGGAGCTTGACAGCTTCACTGGCATCTTCCACTGATGTAGAAGGAGCAGGCTGAGTTACAGTGTTAGGAGGAGGAACAGCATGATAAGCACTACCCCCAGCACCTGATTGACTGGCTGCAGGTTGGATCTGTACAGGAGGTATTTGAGTAGATGCTACCCCCAGCCCTGCATTGACAGGCACCGACGATGCTATGATTTCAGGATTTATGGGTGGTACGGTCGGTGGCACTGTATGCTGGGCCACAATGATGGAATGCATACTTGCGACCATTTCAGCCATGGTCTTTAACTTATCTTCTAGTGCAACTATTCTTTGTTCTTGACTGGCTGAACTGGAAGCATCGGGATCTTCATTAACAACATAAGCTGTCACTTCTCTGGGTAAAGTGGAGGACACTGTTTGTTCTGAGCTTTCAATGCATCGTAGTCGGAGAAAGAATCATCTCCTGAGTGAGAAAGAGGAAGATGACCAGAAGGATCTTGAAGATTCCTTTGACCGATTGTGTCTCGGCTTCGGGATCGGGTATGTTGGAATACTCCTTCAGAAGATTCTTGGAGTAAATCCAAATATCGTTGACTCGGCTTACGAGGCTTGTCGTGCTTAGAGCACTTCCTACCCCCAGTGTCTCTGGAAGTCATGTTGACCGAAGCGTACAAAACCTCGTCTTCATCTTCCGACATAGGTTTAGAGTTAGAAATTTTCAGACGATCGAAGACAGATCGTCTTGTTGTCTGACAACAACACTTGATGACTACTTTATGATTGTAATGGTGTCCAAATGGTTGCACTGGGGATGTTGAGATATTATCCCATTTTTGTTTGAGGTGTTCTCGGAGATCGGGAACAGCAACGGGACGAAAAGAAGTTCGAGGGATGTGTTCTTTGATAACATTCGGAACATGGTTCCGGTTCTTCAAATGTTTTGTCCCCTGAGTGTACAGGGAAGTGCTTATTTCATTGGCATAGGTGCCTGGATTTTTGATCCTGGAAGTTTGCTTCTGATGATGGTTGGTCTTCGGCATTAGCTGTTTGCGCTTCACCGAAGTTGGCCTATTGAGATAAGTTCTTATATCAGCAAACTCACCCCCAGGGGTTTCTGTCTGAGACACCAACAATTTTCTGTCTTGAACGAGAGATCTTGAGAGTCGAGAGATCTTGGAATTCTGCTACCGGAGTAGGCAGAATACCTCTCTGATCAGTATACTTCCTTTTGGCAAGGAGGGAAGAAGAACCCTTGTTGGAGAGAGTTCTTGTACTGACTGGTGCCGGAGCACGTTCAGATTGATCTTCTACGGTAAAAATCGAGAAAGACTGAGAAAAGACCAAAGGGCCTTTTCCTTTATTTTGGAAAGAAGGGTTAGCTAAAGAGCGTTTCCCTCTGTTGTCTTCCAAGTCATGGGACGAGGAAGATTGAGAAAAGACTAAAGGACCTTTTTCTTTGTTCTGGAGAGGAGGAGGAATAGCCAAAAGACTACCCCCAGTGGATTGCGCAGGAGCAACAGAGTGTTGGAGAGGAGCAGAGCTTTTTCCCTTGCTGTGAGTAGAGGAGAGATTAGCCAAAGGGCTATCTCTCTTGGATTGCACAGGCATAGTTTGCGCATGGGTTGATGGCGCACTGGCTGATTGTGCAGGAGGAGTTCTGGCAGAATGTCTTCTGGCCTCGGTCACAGTGGTTTGCGCAGCAGGAGCCTTATTGTCAGAGTGCTTGAATTGTACTCTAGTTGCTGGAGTAGTGGACTGCGCAGGAAAAGTTGCAGCCAACTACGCCAGAGGAATAGGAGTCTTGCACTTCGATAGGGCAGCATATAAAGTGGTTTGTGCACTGGCAACAGCAGACTGCACAGTAGTAGTAGAGGCAGATTGTGTAACAATAGAAACAACAGACTGTGCAACAGTCTTAGCAGCAGAGACATTAGACTGCGCAACAGTCTTGGTGACAGAATCAACAGACTGCACAGTAGTCTTGGGGACCCACACTCGGCACACTTTGCTCGTGGCAGAAGTTGTGGCAGTACGAGGGGTGGTCCTGGAGTTGATCATGGCTTCGTAGGTCGTCTGGTTGACCTTCACAACCAGCGTCTTCTGCGTCTTTCCGATAGACACAATGTCACATTGAGTTGTCACTTCCTCGTCGGAGGAGAAAGTCATCCCCAGCAGAGTCGCCATTTTATTTGCAAAAAATAAAAGTTGATCTTTATTTCAACAAACTTTGTAAAAAAGATTACAAGAATTATGGGAAAATACAACTATAGGAATCCGATCTGAAGACGATCGCTTTATCCCTTGGACGATGTGAACTTTGAAGACGGTAGCCTCTGAAAATTGCAGCAGCACTTTGGTAAGAACTCCTGATCTCTGGTGATGATCTCTGATCTCTGTATGCGTGTATGATCCCCTCTAGGAAGGACTTGAAACTCTATTTATAGAGTTCTGGAAATAATTACTTTTTAGTTATTCTGGACTGCGCAAGTTGGATTGCGATACATTGGACTGCATAGACGTCAGATTGCGCTCGCAGTTACTTGATCGTGGGCCAACTGTCTTAGACACATGGCATTATTTGATTGAAATGCGCATGATCATGTACAGACGGTTACCACGTAATGAGTCATTGATGGCATGAAGGCCACGTGTACTTTGTCAGTTGTAGTGATGGAGTGCACCAACTGAATTGCGCTGGCTTCGGATTGTGCTAGGTTGGATCGCGCTGAGATGGACTACGCTGCAGACAGATTGTTCTGCATGTACAACTGTCCTCGAGCGCTGTGTTGCACGATAAACGAACAGTTTCCTCGTTCTCCATGCTGTCAGCTGTCAGAAGATCTGATTCTCTGTCAGGTAATGATGACGAGGCCACGTCAGCATACGCACTTGGATGTGTGCGCACTTCAGCCTACGCAATCGGATGGTTTGCACAATCTGTCTTCTGCGCTGTTCACTTGAAGGATGTTTAATTTGATTTTCATGACTTTGTTGATGGGTGCAACTTGATTTTTAGGACCTACAATCATCTATTCTCATGGTCATTTCGTACTACGAATCCTCAAAATTTTTACCCACCTTTGGTCACACTACTCCCTCAAGCTATGTCACTAAAAACTTTATAATCTTCTAGTTAATTACTAAAATTGCTACCAATAGATATCTACTGTATATGGCATCTGCAATCCTCTCCTATCTATCAAGCAACCCCCAAAATTTAACAAGCAACAAATTACACAAGTGGCTTAGAAATATTAGTAAACTCTAATAAGCATGACCCTTCGTCGCTCTGAAATAAGAAGGACAGGAAGATAAGGAAGAATAACCGAGGGCAAATATGAAGTTTTAAAGAGCGGCAGAGGGTATCCAATGAAGCCATCATAAGAAAGTTTATGAACCATTGACTCATTTGCTAGAGTGGGCTACTCTAGCCCAGTCACTTGCTAAATCGAAGAACCCTTCATTTCTTAGAGGGACTTGTAACTCGTGCAATATAGAAGTTCTGTTCTCGAAATTCTGAACAGGTTCCATAATAGAACGGAGTTTGAGAAATCAAGATTGAAATCTTTTTCTGGGTTATTTAAACACACAAACAAGGGATATAAATGCAATACAAGATCGTATCGCGACTTCTAGGTAGATGGAACAAGGGTTACGAATGACTTCTCATTCAAAAGGGGGAGACTACATAATAGGTATGGGGACCTATTTCAAATGGTTCAGTTTTATAGTCCAAATTTAGTGGTATGCATGAATGGGTATTATTGGGTATTAATGGGTTCCCCAATTGAACATCAGTCGTCGGTTGGATGAACCTTGGACTTCAATCTATATTGACTGGATAAGATTCCAATGATAAAATTATTTCTACTAGGTTAGGGTAACCTGGAATAAGTTTCCACCCAAGTGGTTGAGCTAGTTGGGCAGTCGGATTGGTTAAATAGGTTCTGTAAGCCCTGGAGATGCGCCTTCCGTGACATTTGTGTTTAAGTAGCACATAAGACCTTAATTGGGTGGCACACTAGTGTCATATGAGTAGCGGGCTTCGAGTAGGTCACAACCGTATATCGGGTCACAGGAATTGAGTCGAAGTTAAGGCCTTAATGGTAGTCGGAAAGTATACCGGTATTACGGTAAGGGTCATAACTAGTCCTTTTGACCTAAAAGTCGTACCGCAAAAATAGAGTACAAAGGACGGGTTTGAGCGGGACATGATATACCTAGATGAAGGTGGACTCGTCTAAATCTTGCATATAAAATTTGTTGGAAGGTAACAGCTGGTCTCGCGCTCCGATTGTTAATGACACGGCCGGTGACACAAAATGATCTAAATGGAAAGTGGGAGTCCATGGGGCACTAATTATCATCCTAATGGAAATTATTCTAATCAATCGGTAACCCTCGTATATCCCAAAATTTAGAAGGCTTACAGTCTACCCACCTTAGAAGTTAGGATATGGTTTTAGAAATACTGAGGTTAGACGAATTCCGAAGTCCGGATATCGTACCTCGACTCTTGTTAATAAAGGTTAAGGCACGGCATTACGAGATACGGTGGATATAAGTCAAGTCAAGGATCGTCCTTGATAAATAGAAAATGAGTGTGTACAATGACACATGGTCGATAAAATAGAATGACCTAATCGTCCACAGTATACAAGAGTTATCAACGGGGTAACCAACTCTAAGGCACATCATATGAAGAGATCTCTAACAACTGAGTCATAAATTCCTATTTGTGTCAGGCTGTCAGACTATTGTTACAAGAGTTGTAGTGTTCATGCATTACTGTTGACAACTGGTAGATCATAGTATGACAGGGTATTTAAGCTATGGTATTGGCTAAGCTAGTGACTGTGGTGTTCCAATACTAGTTAGGTCTTAATAATAAAATCTATATAACTTGGCAATATTTGTTGGAAACCATTCTCGGATGAGTGTCTTCCATATGTCACGACCCGCACCCTGATTAGGGGCACGAGAAGTGGGTACGTCCAGCCTACGCCGCAGCATCGGTGGTAGAACGCTGTCTAGGTCATCTAGAAATACTACAACTAAACAGATAAAGGTACATGTACAGTATATACACTCCGAATGGAGGTGACATAGCAAGACAGTCTCAATCACAAATGTAACACTAAGGTAGATAGCATGGAAAGAAAATATGATAGATGAAGCAGGAAATAAGTTCGAGATCCACACAAGTCCAAGACTAAACATAACATCACAGAATATAATATAATACTATAGTCTGAAAAGTACTAGCTGGCTCGCAGGCCAGGCAAACCTAACTAAACTACACTACTCAGGGTGAGCAAAGTCTAGTGGCTCTACTAACAAGCCACGGTCCAAGTCTACTCTATCTAACCCATCCCCATAATAGGTCGGGCAATCAGCCTCTGAATCATCTGTAAAAAATTTAACGGTATCCTGTCAGGAAAATGAGCAAGTACAACCACCAACAGCAGTTCCATATGAATTGACAAATACTATAAGAGACAGTATAATGAAATACAAGACAAAGATATAGGTGACTTGGGAACCATTCGAAAGCTGAGTTACAACCCTTAACCAAACAAGGACCGGGGTTGTAACCCTTCCTTCGAACAGAACTTAGTCTCAAATCATAGTACAGTATAAAGACAGGTAGAGCATGTGAGTAAATGAAATCATAGCATGGTGAGAAGTACAGAAAGTAAAGATGAATTGGATATAAGATACGACAATAAATATAAAATGTTATTTGAATTATTAGAGCGATATGTGATCGGCTAGGGAGTCATGGTAGGGTTATCCACTTGGCCCGACAATCACATGAAAATTTGAAAGGGTCATGCCGGCCAACCTGGATAACCCGACAGGGGGTATCTGCTACACCCTACGTGAGGTGAGGGTGGCGCTAGCAAAATAGGGACATGGGACTTTGATCACATAACCCCTAATAATTCCCCCATCCCAAATAGTATCATGGATCCGGACATGGCACGTCATGACACGGATTCAAAAGCAGGTGATCAGCCCACTCCCAAATTAATGTCTATATAAGTACATGAAACATGGATATCACACACCAATATACCAAGGAAAATTCGGGAATAACATCTCATGACAGGATCCGACGTATACTAGTCCGTGAACTATCGTGTCGAGAATCAAGTAAGACACTACAACTGAATCGGATATAGTAGATATCAAGACAATAAAATCTATCAGTGAATGTACTCGCCTGCTGTCCTGAGCTGTAGGGTATATCAATGCTCAGAGTGGAAATCAGAGACCTAAAGATGAGATACTGCATGTTAATTTAGGTTTAACAAAGTTAAGAATGATTCACAATGAATGATATGAAATCTAGGTCAAACTAGGTCTCGTTGAGTCACACTAAGTCCTGTCAAGTCAATCTAGGTCAAATTAAGTTATATCAAGTCAATCTAAGTCATACTAAGTCAACTCTAGGTCATACCAGTCATCGCAAGTCAAAACAAGTCGAAGAAAGTTAAACGGGGTCAAGAGTTGGCCTACAGTTGACTTTTGGTCAACTGGTCAACTCTGGTCAACTCTAGGTCAAATCTAGGTCAACCCTAGGTCAAACTGGTCAAATGTTGACCAACAGTTGACTTTTGGTCAACCGGTCAAGTGTAATGAAATTTGGGACTAAATTGGTTAAAGTGTTGACCCATAGTTAACTTTTGGTCTAAAAAGTCAACCGTGGTCAACCAAGGTCAAGACTAGGTCTAGGCGACTATTCCTAATCATTACCAACCCTTACAACCCATATTCGATTTATCTCAAACTCCTATTCTTCTCCTTCTCCTTCTCCCCTCATTCTCCTTCTCATTTTCCTCCTCATTCTCCTCCTCATTCTCCTTCTTCCCTTATTCTCCTTCTCATTCACCTTCTCATTCTCCTCCTCATTCTTCTTCTCATTCTCCTCCTCATTCTTCTTCTCATTCTCCTTCTCATTCTCCTCCTCATTCTCCTTCTTCCTTCATTCTCCTTCTCATTCTCCTTCTCATTCTCCTTCTCATTCTCCTCCACATTCTCCTTCTTCCCTCATTCTCCTCCTCATTCTCCTTCTCATTCTCCTTCTTCCCTCATTCTTCTTCTCATTCTCCTTCTCATTCTCCTCCCCATTCTCTTTCTTCCCTCATTCTCCTTCTACTACTGCTGCTCCTGCTAGTGCTATTGCTGCTACTGTGGCTTATTCTCTTCATCTTCTTCTACTTCTTTCACTACTTCCTTCCCTCTCCCTCTCTCTCTCTCTCTCTCTCTCTCTCTCTCTCTCTCTCTCTCTATATATATATATATATATATATATATATATATATATATATATATATATATACACACACACACACATGTCTATATGTAAATATATACACATATATATATATATATATATAGACACACACACACACTCTCAAATACACTCACACACACACACACACTCTCACACACTACCACCACCACTCTCATGACACCACCACCATTCTCATGACACCAATACCACCACCACTCTCTACACACACTCAAATACATATAAATATATATACACATATATATACATATATACTCCTCTCTAAATGAAAACCCCCAATTAAATCCTTAAACTAGATTTCTAGGAAAACCTACAAATTCTATGGACAAAATGTAGAGGGTGGTCTCCTCCTCATTTATGGTGAAGGAAATAAATGCAAAAGAGAATTAATGAAGGTTTTAAAAGCATACCTAATTGATCTTCTTGAAGGAGAAGAAACTTCAAAAAAAAGAAATAAAATGGAGAGAGAGTTTGCTTTGTAGTGAAGCAAATGAGAGGGGGTGCTCCACACATAGCCGGCCACATCTTAGAGGGTTGGGGGCATTTGGCAATTTACCAAAATGCCCTCCAAGTCAAAGAAATGAGTGGTTTGAGTTGGGGTCAAAAGGGTAACTTGAAAACTCCTAATTTCAAGTTCTAAATCTAATTCTAATCCCTAATCCCACTAAAATCAAATGGGATTAGTCAAATATAAATATTTGGGTTTGGTCATGACAAGTTGGTCGGTTTCAGTTGGGTCCCGATCAGAGTCTAAGCTACCCCGGGTCCCCGATACAAGTCGGAATGAGCTGAAATTCGAACCCGACTCAAATAACCCCAAAACAATAACATAATTAATAAAATAAATTTCAAAAATATTTAAAAATACAAAATGACAAAAATACCCATATTCCTGAAAACTGGGGGTGACAAATCTATCCACCTTAAAAAAATTTTGTCCTCGAAATTAATACAAAGCAATCACAGAAAAATACACGCAGAAAACAATCCCTCTCGAATACTTCCAAAGAAAAAAAATTCAACAAAATAAAAATTCTCTTAAGACGCAACAACACTTGCAAATAAAAACTGTTACGTGTCCGACACGGACACGAAACCATCACAAATCTCACATATCAAAAGCCAAATCAACAATCACCAATGTAAAATATCAAAATAAATCAAAGAGTTCCAACGACCAAAATACCCTTAGGCCAGAAATGATACTGAAAATATCCTATTCACATGGTTAGGCTCTAGGTCAAACAGTTTCTAAGGTTTCACTAGCAAAATATTAAAATCACAAATCATGGCTTAAAAATTTAAAATGATTAAAATCTCCAAAATCAAAGCATGAAATTAAATGACAATAATTAAATGACTGTCACGACCCGATCCCAATATTCTGGGTCTAGTCGGATCATGCCCAGCCTGTACCGTTGTTGAGACGGCGACAGTAAGCTGTTCAGTAGCAGGTAACCATACAACAACACTATAATTTGTCACAACTCCACATCGGAAAATTTAAAACTTTATTAAACTTTTACATGAAATAAAAGATACAACTTAAACTTTTTTTTATACATCATGAATAAAAGAAAACTCTAGGCAAACAGCTCAGCAATCTCGAATTCCTCGTCTTGGGATCGCGTAACAAAGCCTCATCAGTGATACCTAAAATGTTGGGTCTCCAGTCAGGAGGGAGCAAAGTACAATTACGAATATCCAATAATTCAAATAATAATTTGAAATTTGCAATGTTAAACAATTTGAAATACTTTAACAATATTTTTCACAATTCTACAATTGAAAACAATGTGATTTGAGTAGGTAACGAACTATGACCGGCTTGGGATGATTCAATTATATCCTAATGATACGGTCCGGCCTATCCTCGTGTATAGGAGGAATCAGCTCGCACAATCAATGATGCAATATAGGGGTATTGGTCATAGACGCTACACTACTCCCCCAATATCCCGAGTCAATCAGATTCAATCAATGAGTCAATATTCGAACTCTAGGAGAGAGTTTCGTGTAGCAATGTGGTTTAAAATTGCAATAAAACAATTACTAGATAAATTACCAAATAGACATAACTGCACTTGCCTTTGTTATTGTGACTGGATCGAGAGTCTGTACCGGAGAACTAGGTCAAACACTTCCTCGAAATCATACATTTGAGATTCCAGACTTAGAAATAATATTCAACCCATATCTAGATGTGCTAGTTACAATCTCTAGTAGTAATGTCCTAATCAGGTTTTAAGTTGTATTAATCTACAGCTAACGATTACGTCGCAACTACGTGCGTTGATTAAGCCGGTTAATTGAATTATTTGGAAATACACAAGAATGAATTACAATTTGGAAAACTTTGTGTTTTGTAATATATTTATAAAAATACAATTTCTTTTAGCGATAAACCGTAAATTAATAATATTTTATTCATTTTAACTAAATTTGTAATTAACCAGTAATCGCGATCTAATCTACGATTTATGCGACTAACCAAAAACCACCCAAATTACATCCACCAGAAAAAGAAAAATAAAATAAACTACGCTACACAATACAGTGGCACAGCTAATGGTCCTAGGGTGGGCTTATGCCCTGTACAATTTTCTTTTACATCAAATAAGAGAAAAATGATTTAATTAATAAATAAAATGCAGTAATTAAATAACTATAATATATAGCCTAAATATTAAATAAAATAATTAAAAATGAAAGCTACGAGTCTCAGACTCGGTCCATTCCTCAAAATTCGGCTAATACCCCAACGTCCGGTCGGACCGGTGCGTTTGCATTTTGCCGGGGCCCACAGACCGGTACGGTCGTCGCCCGAAAAATCAGTTTAGAAATTCATTTTTGAAAACCAATTTTGAAATCAATATAAATATAGTTTTTGTAAAAATTTGGGCAGCACTTCCTCTATTTCGGGACAAACCCAAAACTGGGAAATGTGCCACGGAAAACCTGCAATTATTCCAACCCAAAATAATCCCGCAAATATCCACCAAAATATTTTCAAGCCACCAGAAATAATTCCCAAACAACCGAATTTCCCGAAATATCCGGGAATTCCATAATCAAACCAATCCACACAAACCAGCAGATAAAATCACAGAAAAATAAGCTAACGCAGCTAACCGAAAATACTACGCTGCTAACCGGATTTCCCAAAGGGAAACCGGGGACCGATCCTCATCATGGACTCGACACGGGAGGGACGAACTACTCTGATTATCAAGAAATTTACCGAGAGGCTCGATGACGGAGTCCGAAGGGTGGCCTCGGACTCGGGACGCGCCGTCATGGACTCGAGAGTCTCCGGACAGCGGGTCTACGACCAGGAACGGGCCGGACAACAGAACATCGGGCCGGAGAGGGTCCGCGGGAAAAGCTCGCGAGCAGATCTGACCCGCTGGAAAGCGGCAGCAGCTCGCCGGAAGGGCGCACTGACGCGGGGAGGTGCTGGACCTTGCCGGAAGGGCTCGCTGGACGGGGTGGCTCAGGGTGGCTCGGGATGGCTGGCTAGGGCAGCCTCTCCGAAGAGAAGGGGGCGCGCACGACGGCGCGGACGGCCGGAAGGGGTCGTGCGGTGGGGGTGCGCCGTGGTCGGCCGGCCGCTCGGGGACAGCCGAGAAAGCTCGGCCGGACGGAGATCCGCGGGGACAGCGCGGGAACGGGGCCGCGGGGCGCTGGCTCCGCCGGGATGGCGGCGCGCGGTCAGCTAGGGCCGCGGAAGGGGCGCGGAGTCGGCGGACGCGGAAACGGGGATCGCCGGAGAGGGCTCGCGCGCAGGACGGCCCGGAAACGTGAGGGAAGGTGGCTGGAGAGGCGCCGAGGGAAGTCGGTCGGAGCACAGCCGACGAGACAGCGGCGACGGGGGCGGTCGGCGAGCTCGGGGATGGGGTTAGGTGGAGAAGTTTGGTGGAGTGAAGTTTGGGGGTTTGAAGAAGAGGAGTTATGGTGAGGGTTTCATTGGAAAGGAACAGAGAGGGAGAGAGAGGAATTATGTGAGGAAGAGTGTTGAGATGTGAGTTTCTTGTCTCTTCTGTGAAGAAAAGATCGTGAGAGAGAGTGGGGAAAGTGCTGAGTAATAAAGGGGAGAGTGGGGTTTAATGCTGTGGGGAGTTATAAGAGGGGGGGGAGTGGAAGAGTTGGGTTGTAACGTTGGGAAACGTATGGTGGAGAATAAGTTGGGGAGGGAAAAAGTCACGTACTCCAAATGGTGGTCCTTCGGGGCCAGCACAAAGTTAATTTTATTATATATATATATATATATTTTTTTTATAATTAAACCAAATTCAAATCAGAATTGAGAAATAAAAGAAGGGATTGGGCTCGGGCCTGGGTCTGGGCTCGGACTTGGGTCTGGGTCCGAAATCAAAAATCCAAGTTGTTATAATTTTCAAAAATCCTTTTTCACCCAAAATAATTAATAGTAATATTTAATAATAATAATTTTAGAAAACGCTAATAATAATACCAGAACATTATTTAATTAATAAATACAAATTATGGGTTTCACAATCTTCCCTCCTTAGAAAATTTCGTCCTCGAAATTTAAAGAGTAGGGTAGGAGAATCAAACAAGTACAGGTACTGCGCCCGTAACTCAGGTCCAAAAAAAAATAAGAATTTCCAAAGCAGTCGTGGATGAGACGGTTTAGGGATAAGTTTCTTTTATGATATCATCCACGCAGAAAAATATAAAAGCGAACCAAAGTACACGAGGTTGATCAGACCATCATGCACCGGTCCTGATTAGACAATATATTAGTGGGTGCACCCAATAAAATATCGTCATGATCAAGCTAGATTTAAAGAGATAGCTTGCAAAACTAGGCTAACTTAGTAGCATTAGTCAAATTTAGAACGAAAAGATAAGAAAATAGGAGTTTAAGTGATGGCTCAAATTCTGATCTTCTGCTCACCTCTGACTACGCTTGCAACTGGTTTCTCTGGCACTGAAAAGGTTGATTCCAATCTTCAGCTCTGAATTATTCAAAACGTGACTCGGAATCCGAAATGTAGTGTCTGAGCTGTGACGTAGAAGACGTTGCACACTCTCAAGATTAGCTGGTAGAGCTAACTGGTACGCTACTTCCAACTCGTCTTAAACTTCAAATGACCTGATGTACCTGGCCTCAATTTCCAGCTCCGTCAAAACTGATTGTTCCTCTGGTAGGAGAAAACTTCACCCAAAGCAATTTGGTCTTCCCAAGACCTACCAAAATCCAAGACGCAAAATCTCAATACATCTTCAAGCGTCTGGATTGACCTCTCTGCTTGCTCGTCCCGCGGTACTCCATGAATCCGGTAGATGTGCCTCTCGTGCAATGCTGCCAACTTCTTAGTGGATAAACCAACTTTGAAAGTGTGCTGACTTAGTCAGTCGGTTTACTAAAATCCAATTGGTGCCCTTCCCTCCTTGGGAACAAGGCAATCCTTACTCAAAGTTCATTGTTATATGCTTCTACTTCCACTCCAAATTGTCCAGCGGCTCCAACAAACTTGTTGTTCTCTTGCTAAATTCCTCATGTTGACAAATTCACATCTAATCCTATACCTAGAATTGTCCTTCTATCTCCAGGTAGTATAACCTCCAGTCCAAACTTCTCGATGCAGGTCGATGTCGAAAACCTTCATCTGCTTCAACCATCTTCTTAGTCTAACATTCAGCCCTTCCTGAGTGAAGACATATTCCAGACTTTTGTAGTCCGTATATATTTTTACTCCCTTTCCATAAAATCATGCTTCCATAGCTTCAAAGTAAAGATAATTGCAGCAAATTCCAAATTAGGTGTGGGATAATTCTTCTCAAGAGTCTGTAGTTGCCTAGATGTGTAAGCAATTACTTTCCCATGTTGTTGAAGAACGCAGCCCAGTCCTTTCCAGAGACATTACTGTAAATTAAGAACCCACCGGTTCCTGCGGGTAGCGCAAGGATTGGTGTAGTGGTAAGTCTCTTCTTTAGCTCCTCAATGCCGCCTGGCAATCTTTCGTCCAGATGAACTCTTCATTCTTCCAAGTGAGCTTCGTCATCAGCTCAGCAATCTTGGCGAATTCCTTCACGAACTTCTGATAGTAGCTAGCCAAGTTCAAGAAACTTCCGAATTGAACTTGGAGTATACCACTCTTCATCAGCAGCTATCTTCCATCGAAATTTCTTCTCTTGACAACATGGCCAAAAATCCACCTTGTCAAAAATCCACGTTCAGATAGCTTACCATAAAACTTCTTTTTCTTCAAAGTTTCCAGAACTTTCATCAGATGTAATTCATTCTCTTCTTCAGTCTTCGAATATATCAGAATGTTATCTATGGAAAAGATAAACTGATTCAAATACTCATGAAAAACTATGTTCATGATATTCATGAACACAGCAGAAGCATTTGTCAGTCTAACGTCCTGACCACAGAAAACTACCCATACTTGGTGTTTGAACGCCGTCTTGGAAATGTCCTCTTTCCTGACTTTGATTTGATGGAAGTCAAATTTTTAAGTCAAACTTCGAAACATCCTAACTCCACACAACCAGATCAAACAGATCCTCGATTCGACAGAAAGTACTTGTTCTTTAGTGTCTGGTAACCGATGCACATCCGTTGTTCCATCCTTCTTGGGCAAAAACAAGATAGGTGCTCCCTACGGTGAAGTTCCACCCTGAATAAATCTTAGATCCTTCATTGATCTGGTCCTTCATCTTCTATGATCTTCGAGTCTGCATCATGCCTTTGTAGGAGACAAAGTCTGCTGGATAGAAAGAGGGTCCATAGGTTGTGGCCTAACAGGTGTTGCTGGGTTATGAGCTCTGGTCTGATAGAAAGATAAGGGGCAGTCCTTTACCCGATGTTCAGCAGATCCACATGCCAAACATCGTCCCAATCTCTTTCGGCAACCAACGGCCTGATGACCAGGCCTCTTGCAATAGTTACAAGCCAATAGTGTCTTACGACAAGACTGCCGGAAAGTAGGGTACTTGATGGGACCCAAATATCTTCTAGATTCAGGGGTATCCTTCCTAGGACAAAAGTTCTGCTCTAACTTGGTTGGGAATAACTAAGGCTACATCATGACGTTCTTCATGTCTTCCCTCGTGATATTCTTCTGTTCCCGCTGGGCTTCATCTTGAGCTTTCTGGAACTCCAGGATTACTTGAAATAGGGCAACCATTTGTAAGATGTTTGCTGGTACTGGTGGAGCAACAAAAATGGATACTCCACCAAGGAAATGCAACTCAGTTGAGATGAGGTAGGAATCGCCAATGTAGGGAAAACTTCACTGGGTGCACTATGAGGACGGTCAAACAGCCGCGAGGGAAAGGACCCTGGGCTTGGTTGAGGAGATGGGGTATGATCCGGAGATGACACCTTATCGCCAGCAGAATTTGGTCAACGGTCATTCTCTGGATGGTTTAGGATGCAAACATAAGCAAGGTATCCTACCAGTCTATAATCAAACAAAAATATTTATTTATAATATATTTCGGTCCTATGTTATGACAAATTGATGTTCTAGTGTTCTAATTGTTTCTAAATATGTTTTCCTAAGTTGTTGTTGAGACCTGTATGGGCCACCACTAAAAACATGTCACGACCCGATCCCAATATTCTGGGTCTAGTCGGATCATGCCCAGCCTGCACCGTTGTTGAGACGGCAGCAGTAAGCTGTTCAGTAGCAGGTAACCATACAACAACACTATAATTTGTCACAACTCCACATCGGAAAATTTAAAACTTTATTAAACTTTTACATGAAATAAAAGATACAACTTAAACTTTTTTTTTATACATCATGAATAAAAGAAAACTCTAGGCAAACAGCTCAGCAATCTCGAATTCCTCGTCTTGGGATCGCGTAACAAAGCCTCATCAGTGATACCTAAAATGTTGGGTCTCCAGTCAGGAGGGAGCAAAGTACAATTATGAATATCCAATAATTCAAATAATAATTTGAAATTTGCAATGTTAAACAATTTGAAATACTTTAACAATATTTTTCACAATTCTACAATTGAAAACAATGTGATTTGAGTAGGTAACGAACTATGACCGGCTTGGGATGATTCAATTATATCCTAATGATACGGTCCGGCCTATCCTCGTGTATAGGAGGAATCAGCTCGCACAATCAATGATGCAATATAGGGGTATTGGTCATAGACGCTACACTACTCCCCCAATATCCCGAGTCAATCAGATTCAATCAATGAGTCAATATTCGAACTCTAGGAGAGAGTTCCGTGTAGCAATGTGGTTTAAAATTGCAATAAAATAATTACTAGATAAATTACCAAATAGACATAACTGTACTTGCCTTTGTTATTGTGACTGGATCGAGAGTCTGTACCGGAGAACTAGGTCAAACACTTCCTCGAAATCCTACATTTGAGATTCCAGACTTAGAAACAATATTCAACCCATATCTAGATGTGCTAGTTACAATCTCTAGTAGTAATGTCCTAATCAGGTTTTAAGTTGTATTAATCTACAGCTAACGATTACGTCGCAACTACGTGCGTTGATTAAGCCGGTTAATTGAATTATTTGGAAATACACAAGAATCAATTACAATTTGGAAAACTTTGTGTTTTGTAATATATTTATAAAAATACAATTTCTTTTAGCGATAAACCATGAATTAATAATATTTTATTCATTTTAACTAAATTTGTAATTAACCAGTAATCGCGATCTAATCTACGATTTATGCGACTAACCAAAAACCACCCAAATTACATCCACCAGAAAAAGAAAAATAAAATAAACTACGCTACACAATACAGTGGCACAGCTAATGGTCCTAGGGTGGGCTTATGCCCTGTACAATTTTCTTTTACATCAAATAAGAGAAAAGTGATTTAATTAATAAATAAAATGCAGTAATTAAATAACTATAATATATAGCCTAAATATTAAATAAAATAATTAAAAATGAAAGCTACGAGTCTCAGACTCGGTCCATTCCTCAAAATTCGGCTAATACCCCAACGTCCGGTCGGACCGGTGCGTTTGCATTTTGCCGGGGCCCACAGACCGGTACGGTCGTCGCCCGAAAAATCAGTTTAGAAATTCATTTTCGAAAACCAATTTTGAAATCAATATAAATATAGTTTTTGTAAAAATTTGGGCAGCACTTCCTCTATTTCGGGACAAACCCAAAACTGGGAAATGCGCCACGAAAAACCTGCAATTATTCCAACCCAAAATAATCCCGCAAATATCCACCAAAATATTTTCAAGCCACCAGAAATAATTCCTAAACAACCGAATTTCCCGAAATATCCGGGAATTCCATAATCAAACCAATCCACACAAACCAGCAGATAAAATCACAGAAAAATAAGCTAACGCAGCTAACCGAAAATACTACGCTGCTAACCGGATTTCCCAAAGGGAAACCGGGGACCGATCCTCATCATGGACTCGACACGGGAGGGACGAACTACTCTGATTATCAAGAAATTTACCGAGAGGCTCAATGACGGAGTCCGAAGGGTGGCCTCGGACTCGGGATGCGCCGTCATGGTCTCGAGAGTCTCCGGACAGCGGGTCTACGACCAGGAACGGGCCGGACAACAGAACATCGGGCCGGAGAGGGTCCGCGGGAAAAGCTCGCGAGCAGATCTGACCCGCTGGAAAGCGGCAGCAGCTCGCCGGAAGGGCGCACTGATGCGGGGAGGTGCTGGACCTTGCCGGAAGGGCTCGCTGGACGGGGTGGCTCAGGGTGGCTCGGGATGGCTGGCTAGGGCAGCCTCTCCGAAGAGAAGGGGGCGCGCACGGCGGCACGGACGGCCGGAAGGGGTCGCGCGGTGGGGGTGCGCCGTGGTCGGCCGGCCGCTCGGGGACAGCCGAGAAAGCTCGGCCGGACGGAGATCCGCGGGGACAGCGCGGGAACGGGGCCGCGGGGTGCTGGCTCCGCCGGGATGGCGGCGCGCGGTCAGCTAGGGCCGCGGAAGGGGCGCGAAGTCGGCGGACGCGGGAACGGGGATCGCCGGAGAGGGCTCGCGCGCGGACGGCCCGGAAACGCGAGGGAAGGTGGCTGGAGAGGCGCCGAGGGAAGTCGGTCGGAGCACAGCCGACGAGACAGCGGCGACGGGGGCGGTCGGCGAGCTCGGGGATGGGGTTAGGTGGAGAAGTTTGGTGGAGTGAAGTTTGGGGGTTTGAATAAGAGGAGTTATGGTGAGGGTTTCGTTGGAAAGGAACAGAGAGGGAGAGAGAGGAATTATGTGAGGAAGAGTGTTGAGATGTGAGTTTCTTGTCTCTTCTGGGAAGAAAAGATCGTGAGAGAGAGTGGGGAAAGTGCTGAGTAATAAAGGGGAGAGTGGGGTTTAATGCTGTGGGGAGTTATAAGAGGGGGGGAGTGGAAGAGTTGGGTTGTAACGTTGGGAAACGTATGGTGGAGAATAAGTTGGGGAGGGAAAAAGTCACATACTCCAAATGGTGGTCCTTCGGGGCCAGCACAAAGTTAATTTTATTATATATATATATATATATATATTTTTTAAATCTTTTTTTTTATAATTAAACCAAATTCAAATCAGAATTGAGAAATAAAAAAAAGGGATTGGGCTCGGGCCTGGGTCTGGGCTCGGACTCGGGTCTGGGTCCGAAATCAAAAATCCAAGTTGTTATAATTTTCAAAAATCCTTTTTCACCCAAAATAATTAATAGTAATATTTAATAATAATAATTTTAGAAAACGCTAATAATAATACCAGAACATTATTTAATTAATAAATACAAATTATGGGTTTCACAATGACTAAAACTATAAAATTTAAAATCACTCTTAATTAGAAACCTGGTGCTACAAGTCTATCCACCTTAAAAATTTCATCCTCAAAAATTAAAACAAAATAAACACAGGAAAATTATGCAGTTCGACAATCATATGCGTCTGTCCAGAATCATGATACTCAGAATCTCCGTCATGCTAGTGAGCAAGGCTACGATAATCACAGAGTCCTTGACTAAGGTACATACCTCTAGAATTATGGTATTTAAAATTTTTGCATTGCCGCATGCTTGCCAGCAAAAACCTTAAATTCCCACACCATAGAAATACATCCGTAATATGACTATATGTCCTCACTATGCCTACTAGCATGACCCTAGAGGATTCTAAATCTCATAATCAAGGCGACCTAGCCCATACGACCTATCTTAGGAGAAAATCACATCACAAGAACAAAATTTTCATCAACCAATCAAGGTACAGATGGAATCGAATTTCAAACAGTTATAAGGAGGCAAATGCGAAAATGAGATCGAAAGATTGGAACCTGCACTCTGCCCTGCTGCTGCCTGACTGCGAGTAATCGCCATCCTGAGGA
Organism: Iris pallida; assembly: GCA_029216955.1. Classification (NCBI taxonomy): domain Eukaryota; kingdom Viridiplantae; phylum Streptophyta; class Magnoliopsida; order Asparagales; family Iridaceae; genus Iris; species Iris pallida. The sequence goes on along the minus strand of JANAVB010008800.1, from coordinate 3,103,248 downwards.
CGAATTGAACCCAAGAGATCAATATGGCACAAGATAAGATATTATCAAAGGAGGATAATTGAATTCAAATGCAAGAAGAATTGTCATGGTAATCAAAAGATCAGAATTTTTCTAAAATGTGATTGAGTAACTCCTATCATACCCTAGATCCTATGTCCTAATCGCAGGCTCGTAATTAGCACTCTAAGTCGAGCACCATTACGAGATCGCACTAATTGCGATACTAACCTGCATGGGCCGCCACAAAAATGTGTCACGATCCGTACCCTGATTAGGGGCACGAGAAGTGGGTACGTCCAGCCTACGTCACAGCATCGGCGGTAGAACGTTGTCTAGGTCATCTAGAAATACTATAACTAAACAGATAAAGGTGCCTGTATAGTATATACACTTTGAATGGAGGTGACATAGCAACACAGTCTCAATCACAAATGTAAAACTAAGGTAGATAGCATGGAAAGAAAATATGATAGATGAAGCAGAAAATAAGTTCGAGATCCACACAAGTCCAAGACTAAACATAACATCACAGAATATAATATAATACTACAGTCTGAAAAGTACTAGCTGGCTCGCAGGCCAGGCAAACCTAAGTAAACTACACTACTCAGGGTGAGCAAAGTCTAGTGGCTCTACTAACAAGCCACGGTCCAAGTCTACTCTATCTAACCCGTCCCTATAATAGATCGGGCAATCAGCCTCTGAATCATCTGTAAAATTTTCAACGGTATCCTGTCAGGAAAATGAGCAAGTATAACCACCAACAGCAGTTCCATATGAATTGACAAATACTATAAGAGACAGTATAATAAAATACAAGACAAAGATATAGGCGACTTGGGAACCATTCGAAAGCCGAGTTACAACCCTTAACCAAACAAGGACCGGGGTTGTAACCCTTCCTTCGAACAGAACTTAGTCTCAAATCATAGTATAGTATAAAGGCAGGTAGAGCATGTGAGTAAATAAAATTATAGCATGGTGAGAAGTACAGAAAGTAAAGCTGAACTGGATATAAGATACGACAATAAATGTAAAATGTTATTTGAATTATTAGAGCAATATGTGATCGGCTAGGGAGTCATGGTGGGGTTATCCACTTGGCCCGACAATCACATAAAAATCTGAAAGGGTCATGCCGGCCAACCTGGATAACCCGGCAGGGGGTATCTGCTACACCCTACGTGAGGTGAGGGTGGCACTAGCAAAATAGGGACATGGAGCTTTGATCACATAACCCCTAATAATTCCCCCACCCCGAATAGTATCATGGATCCGGACATGGCACGTCATGACACGAATTCAAAAGCAGGTGATCAGCCCACTCCCAAATCAATGTCTATATAAGTACATGAAACATGGATATCACACACCAATATACCAAGGAAAATCCGGGAATAACATCTCATGGCAGGATCCAACGTATATTAGTCCGTGAACTATCATGTTTAGAATCAACTAAGACACTACAACTGAATCAGATATAGTAGATATCAAGACAATAAAAACTATCAGTGAATGTACTCGCCTGCTGTCCTGAGCTGTAGGGTATATCAATGCTCAGAGTGGAAATCAAAGACCTAAAGATGAGATACTGCATGTTAATTTAGGTTTAACAAAGTTAAGAATGATTCACAATGAATGATATGAAATCTAGGTCAAACTAGGTCTCGCGGAGCCACACTAAGTCCTGTCAAGTCAATTTAGGTCAAATCAAGTTATATCAAGTCAATCTAAGTCAGACTAAGTCAACTCTAGGTCATACCAGTCATCGCAAGTCAAAACAAGTCGAAGAAAGTCAAACGGGGTCAAGAGTTGGCCTACAGTTGACTTTTGGTCAACTGGTCAACTTTGGTCAACTCTAGGTCAAATCTAGGTCAACCCTATGTCAAACTGGACAAATGTTGACTAACAGTTGACTTTTGGTCAACCGTTCAAGTCTAATTGAATTTGGGACTAAATTAGTTAAAGTGTTGACCCATAGTTGACTTTTGGTCTAAAAAGTCAACCGTGGTCAACCAAGGTCAAGACTAGGTCTAGGCGACTATTCCTAATCATTACCAACCCTTACAACACATATCTGATTCATCCCAAACTCCTATTCTTCTCCTTCTCCTTCTCCCCTCATTCTCCTCCTCATTCTCCTTCTCATTCTCCTCCTCATTCTCCTTCTTCCCTCATTCTCCTTCTCATTCTCCTCCTCATTCTCCTTCTCATTCTCCTTCTCATTCTCCTCCTCATTCTCCTTCTCATTCTCCTCCTCATTCTCCTTCTCATTCTCCTCCTCATTCTCCTTCTCATTCTCCTCCTCATTCTCCTTCTTCCCTCATTCTCCTTCTCATTCTCCTCCTCATTCTCCTTCTCATTCTCCTCCTCATTCTCCTTCTCATTCTCCTCCTCATTCTCCTTCTTTCCTCATTCTCCTTCTTATTCTCCTCCTCATTCTCCTCCTCATTCTCCTTCTTCCCTCATTCTTCTTCTCATTCTCCTTCTTATTCTCCTCCTCATTCTCATTCTTCCCTCATTCTCCTTCTCATTCTCCTCCTTATTCTCCTTCTTCCCTCATTCTCCTTCTTTCCTCATTCTTCTTCTACTACTGCTGCTCATGCTAGTGCTATTGCTATTGCTGCTACTGTGGCTTATTCTCTTCATCTTCTTCTACTTCTTTCACTACTTCCTTCCCTATATATATATATATATATATATATATATATATATATATATATATATATATATATATATATATATATATATATATATTTTATATATATATATATATATTTTATATATATATATATATATATATATATATATATATATACATACACACACACATGTCTATATGTAAATACATACACATATAAATATATATATATATAGACACACACACACACTCACACTCTCACACATACACGTTCTTACTCACATACTACCACCACCACTCTCATGACACCACCACCATTCTCATGACACCAATACCACCACCACCACTCTCTACACACACTCAAATACATATAAATATATATACACATATATATACATATATACTCCTCTCTAAAGGAAAACCCACAATTAAATCCTTAAACTAGATTTCTAGGGAAACCTACAAATTCTATGGGCAAAATGTAGAGGGTGGTCTCCTCCTCATTTATGGTGAAGGAAATAAATGCAAAAGAGAATTAATGAAGGTTTTAAAAGCATACCTAATTGATCTTCTTGAATGAGAAGAAACTTCAAAAAAAAAGAAATAAAATGGAGAGAGAGTTTGCTTTGTAGTGAAGCAAAGGAGAGGGGGTGCTCCACACATAGCCGGCCACATCTTAGAGGGTTGGAGGCATTTGGCAATTTACCAAAATGCCCTCCAAGTCAAAGAAATGAGTGGTTTGAGTTGGGGTCAAAATGGTAACTTGAAAACTCCTAATTTTAAGTTCTAAATCTAATTCTAATCCCTAATCCCACTAAAATCAAATGGGATTAGTCAAATATAAATATCTAGGTTTGGTCATGACAAGTTGGTCGGTTCCGGTTGGGTCCCGATCAGAGTCTAAGCTACCCCGGGTCCCCGATACAAGTCGGAATGAGCTGAAATTCGAACCCGACTCAAATAACCCCAAAACAATATCATAATTAATAAAATAAATTTCAAAAATATTTAAAAATACAAAATGACAAAAATACTCCTGTTCTTGAAAACTGGGAGTGACACCATAGTCATGGTAATTGATTGTCCTTACCCTTGTCTACTCATCTCATGTCTAACTATGGGCTTTGGGTCGAGGAAGGGTTAGGTTCAGGCTTAAGGGTTGCTAGTTAAAGCAAGCTTCAAGCAAATAATTAGAGACTCGCAACATTTGCTCCCTTGAGAATAGATAGTCTCCTAGGTTAGCATTTTGACTAAGGGTAAAACCCTAATCATTCTCAAGTTCAGATGGCTAGAAGGACCCAATAGCAGTTTGGGGGTCGAGATGAGGACGAGTAACTCAAGAAAAGATTCTAGTCACATGGCTGGCCGATGGTAGCTACACTTGTGTATACAACTATCATAGCTATGGGGATACTCTGTATCACTCTACCGATTATGAGCTCTCGTCTTTCCAAATCAGTGAAAGACAAAAACAATAGATTTCAAGGGAGATGTTACTGAATACAATTTTGTGATTCAAGGGCGAACATATAGTTCAAGAGGAATTATCAAAGCAGTCGCGTATGAGATCATAGATACCTCGACATCTCAATCTACGTGGGATAATCAAAGAGAGAGCGAATCGAGTGCACTACGGTTGATCAGACCGTAATACAATCGATTCTGATTAGACAATATGTTAGCAGGCGTCCCCACTAAACATATGTCTTGAATCAAGCTCGATAAAAGAGTAAGCTTGTAAAACTAGGCTGTAATAGCAGCATTGGTTAAGATAGTCAAAATACAAGTATACGAGATTTTTGAAATGAGGCACAAGTAGTTCGAGTTTTATGAGAATCAAAATCTTACCCGGTGTTCCTGCTATCTTCTTGTCCATAAGGCCTTGGTTGACTAATGGGTTATGACCTCTAAATTCTATATTCTAGGTAAACCTGTTAGTGTTTCAATTACCTCATCAATAGATCACAAGGAACATGGAATGCTAGGTTGGGAGACATGCTACCCGACCTACAGAACTTCCACTAGTATTGGTTTTGGATCTTAGGGGACATACAGGGCATTTTCCTATCCTCTATAGTATCCTAACTTGTAATCATGTTTGAAGTCATTTCACCGAGAGTTATGCCTCATCCGTATACCCGGGCGGTGGTAAACCCTTAGTTTCATAACTCAAATATGATACAAAATCGAACATTTCTTAACTCTAACCAATATTGACTCAAGGGTAACTACGATCAATGGAGGACCACTAGCCATAGTTTTAGCAACATTCTATAACCTATATTTTTTAAACCAATTTCAGCTCTAGGGGTCGTGCCTTAACAGTGCGCTGCTGGCTGTAGTATATCCATAGTCTCCATAATTCAAATAAATAGCGATAGTGTGCTGCTGTCCTGCCATTATGAGTTAACTAACACTCCTTTAACTATGTCTGTAAAAGTTCATGAGCTTCTAGAGATTCAAACAAGTTGATATGAAATAAGGCGTAAGTATTTGTCCTATCAGTCATAACCCTTTAAAATAAAAGATTTAACAGGAAGGAATAACTGAAGACAAAAGGAATACAGACATTCTAATATCTATTTCATGTGTATTCAAATCATGGAGGAAAAACTTTGAATCGAAACTAACTCGAGGTTCGTATATGGGTAACAAAATCAAAATTATATAAAATAATAATTCTTAGGGCGAAATAGGAACTAAATAGGTAATTCTAACTCATGATATAAGATTTACACCTAAATAGAGCAAAAAAAAATTGAACAGTTTATCAAGATTAAAGTCTTAATTCTAGGCAAGCCTAACATAGCAAGCGAATAGTATATCCACACTGGATCATATCGTCGTATCAAAAGTAATAGTATATCTATTTAGATCTACCAAGCTATCTAAATTTAACAATTCTGTATCTAAATTTCATGGCCTATCAGAATTTTTTAACTACCCAATTAGTCAAATTAATAAGGGACCCTTATCCTAGTTGTCCTCCTAAATTATTTTAATTCTAATTGTGAATGAGCATTTCCTAGGCGCAGGCTCGCAATGGTACAACTAACTTAAGTACCATCACGAGTTCGCAATCTTTTGCGAAAACTGACCTGTATGGGCCACCACAAAAACTTGTCACGACCCGTACCCTTTTTTTTCGGATACGAGACGTGTCCAAGCCAGCCTATGCCGTAGTGTCGGCGGTAGAATGTTGTATAGCCACAATGCTCAAGATCATAAATAATGTTTATTCACAAAATTAATTTAAACTTATAATATTCTCAAGTTTTACATTTGCAGAAAAATATAAACTTGTACAAATATTGAATGACTACAACACAACTATCCAGCTGGACTCTAGGTTTTATCTGCAAGTACCCCCCGTATCTTCCATGCTAAGTAAATCCACGGCTAACCTGAAAAATATTGGTTTCCAGTCAGGAATAAAATGAGTACAATTCACTGAATGCAGTTTCAATATATGAAAATGACTATAGTACAGGGGTTAGCCTTTAGACATATGATTTGAAAAATAACACAAAAGACAAATAAAACTAAACAAAGAAAAACAGTAAATAAAAACAATACTCATCGACTGACTGAAATACCTTTGATATGTGATCGGTCTTGGGACAATTACACGACACTGTCTACACTGTGTAAAGTTACACTGTCTACAGTGTCTAAAGTTACACTGTCTATATTGTATAAAGTTACACTGTCTATATTGAATAATACAATAAAAAAATCACTGTTTACACTGTATACTTTGTAATAATAAATCACTGTTTACACTATCTAATTTACAATAATAAATCACTGTCTACACTGTCTACTTGCAATAATAAATCACTGTCTACACTGTCTAAGGTCAGATCACACATTGTTGGTACTTCACCTCCCGACACAACAAGGAACAAAATAAATATAAAACTAAAATCACATATCTATCGACTAAACACTAATGTATAGTAAAGATCAATACTGAAAACAAACAATAAACTGTACTCGTTTGTGGTCCTTTGCTGGTGAAACCGATAATCTAAACCACTCAGTGTGCCACAATAGTCAAAACCCATACAACAGTCTCCGGATGCTCCAATAAATATTACCAATGTTCTCAGAATAATCAAAATAGCTGGAATTGCCTGTCCTTAAGTCCAATTCTGGACACAGAGGCAAAATGGTAATTTCGGATCAAAACGGTGTCCGCCGTTGGACCCGCTTTGCACCGAAAAGTGTGCCAGAGTCAACGGTCTCTAAAGTCATCAAACTACATACCTACGGATCCAGTTTTTCGATACGAACTCAACTGTATGTCCAGAGTTAGATTCCGGTGGGCTGTGCACAAAATCGCCCGTTGAATCGGACCGTGGGGCCCGCAAAATGGAGATCCAATCAACTGTCTCGGAATTGGACCAAACTTGGCATACAGGACCAAAAAAATGATACCGTCCTGTCTCGATCTGACGAGCGTGCACAAAGTAATTAGGGAATTTGTACAGAGGCCAATACGGTGAATTTTGACAGATACGCATCAAATTGGTCGCACACACGCGACCAATTTGAATTCCGTCAAAGCCCACACGTCCATGAAGCCGTTACACACCTTTCGATGCTTTCGGTTCACGACCACGTCGCCCGGATTGGCGGGACGCACGTCATATCGAGAGAATTTCTAAATTTTCTAATATTTTAAAACAGGTTTTTCGCTAATTTGGAAATCCGATTTCTCGACGTACGATCGACGACATCAAACTCTGTAAGTTGGGTTGCAGAGCCTTATAGGTTGTCTAGGACTGCCTTTGAATAGATTGCTAAATTTCCCTACGGATTGGCAGCAAATTGCCTTCCAACATGGGGTGGGGACAGATTCACGTATCCTATTTTTAACAGATTTTCATCGAACTTGGGTTCGATTTTTCGAGCAATCGAGGTTATTTAAAATCAACCTAACTGATGTGAGTTACAGTTGTATAGGTTGTCGAATTACCTGCGAAGACAGTTCGACCATTGGTCGATCGTGCGCAACGGAAAGTTACTGTGAAGTCGGTCCCGCATACCATGCTGCTGCCTTTGCTTTTCGGCCTGACCGCACTCATGGTCGTCCTGGCGGCACTCTGGCCGCCCGTCGGCGTTGCACAGATGCGCACGCGCATCATCAGGTGTCAGAGTGGTGGCGAGGGATTTGGTTTAGGGTTCTATACGAGCGATTCCCTCGATCCCTTGTTTATATACGCGCGGGTTCCAGGAGAACCGAGCGGGTTCCTATGTTCGGGTCGGTTTGGGAAACAGCCCGCGGAATGAGTTCTGCTGCTGTGGGCAGGCCTTGGGTCCACTGTGGGAAGTCTCAGTTGGGGAAGACCCATGGGTTGGGTCTCAGCTGAGACTGATTTGGGGGGGTTATTAGTACAGACAATACCATCCAATCGCCTTAATTTTATAGGTGGACATTTCTGCAAGGTTTTCTCCTCCACCAACTCTGTAAAGGAGAGGACCCAATAGTGTAGACGTGTGGTTATCAGCAGAAGATAAGGCTTTTTTTCTATAAGAGACTTAAAGAACCATGATGTGGACAAACTTTCTTCTGTAATAAGACATTTACAAAGTTTACCCGAGTTGGGAACAATAACTTCGACTAGCAAGAATGGAAGTCAGCTAGTTTATGTTTGCTTAAAGTGGGGACAATCCTTACCCAAGTTGAGACCAATAATTTTGAGCTCCCAACCAGAATAACTTAAACACTTACAAAATAATATCTATAAAAATCTAAATAACCTCAATAATAATAATATTATTATATAATAATACCATCAATAAAATAATACTAATAATAATAATGAAATTCAATAAAATAATAATGGTGTATATATACCTTTATGTACCGTCTAGAAATCCCAAGATGCGCAAGGATCTATTTTTATACGAATATAGTTGATTATCAACCGATAATGATATTATAATATTTAGATTACGAATACTTAGAAAAATTTTGTTAAATCATTAAAACGAGATACAACGTCCTCCTATCAAATTCTATCAACACGAATGTCATTAGACGTGCCATATGACTGCATGGGCTTGGGCTCAGTTCAGGTCCAGTCCGGGCTAAAATTGTATAATCGGTTTCCCTAAACTCAATAATACAATTAATAATTAAATAAATATTCGATAAGGGTTAAGTCACAACTTGGCCTGGTTTTCCTAGTTAGGACATCGCTATGGCTCGGCCTTCCCTACCAGGGCTAATACTCTAGTCAAAGCATGCCATTGCACTATCCGTGCCACGATTCCTAGTCACCGTATAATCCAAAACTCCCTCATGGCTAAAATCATCTACCGTAATAATTAACTAAATAATTATTTATAAAAATTCTAAAAATCACCATTTAGTTCAAATAAATAAATAAAATATATTATAAAAATTCTGGGAAGAGGGGTTACAGGTTCACATGCAAGAAAAACCGAACCAAACCGAACCAAGCAATGAAATGCTAAAATAAACCACGTAAGGAGACAGGCAACATGAGTCAAAATACATACACATATACCAAAATACGTAATACGAACTACGAGCGTTACAACTCTACCCAACTTAAAAGAATTTCATCCTTGAAATTTAATTAAGAGGCTAGAGGGGCAAGAACAAGCCATACTAATCACAGACAAGCTATACCAAGCAGTCCACCATGCAATCATTCATTCAAGCAAGGAATTGAGAGCATAAGGCATAAGAAAGACATTATACCTTACGAGTCAAACAGGTCGGGATATCGCGACCGAATATCATCCTCACGCTCCCACGTTGACTCACCCAAAGAGTGATGACCCCAAGCAACACCGACTAACTTGATAGTCTTGTTCTTGAGTATCTTCTCTCTTCGGTCCAATATGGATACGGGTCTCTCCTCATACGAAAGGTTGGTACCAACAACCAATTTCGAATGATCAAGGACATGACTCGGATCCGGGATATACCGTAACAATTGGGATATATGGAAGACATCATGCACCTCACGTAACGACGGTGGAAGAGCGAGACGATAGGACACATCTCCTACTCGCTCCAGAATGTCAAACGACCCTATATACTGTAGTGCCCCGTCCCTACATCGTGCCCCGTACTTGTCCACGGGGTACGCCAGAATGGAACACTGTCGCTATCGATTCGGTCGGGACCGATAGGTCGGGATCGACCGAGTCGATCGAACGGGAACGGTTGAATTAAGATCCATTCCTCGTTATGGAATGTCTTCTTCGGAACCAAGTCCCATATTCAGCGGATTGCGCCTCAAGGATTGACTCTACGGCTGAGTCGGGAGAGACCTCCCGTTGCTCTGCTTTTCACATCGTTTGCGTTGGTTTTGGCTTTGTTTTCTGAATGCGTTTTCGTGAATGTTTTTGCTGGTTTTCATGGCTTGTATTTCGAACTCGCATTTCCTATCGAACTCCTTGAATAATGCAGTGTTCTAATCGGTTGCTTATGCAATTTCTGGTAATCGCGTAGGCGACGTCTAGCGCGACCAACAAGTTCTCTCGCCGAAGTAAACTCAAGGTGAGTGGCTGACCCTTCTCTTCTCGACCCCCTTCTTAGGCAAAGTCGATCATGTTGTTGCGAATGAAAAGATAAATGCAAGTGCACGAACACGAATGAACGAGCAAGTTCTCAAAGAAAAGGTAGGCTATGTCTTAACAACTAAAAACATGTCTTTGCACGGTCATGGACAACTTGTCGACAAGGTAAGCCTTTCCCCGCACGGCAATTCGAGGCCACGGGACCGTTGCGGGCAAAGGGAAACAAATAATTAGCTGTGCTGGGCACGGGTTAGGCGAGAACTTGCAGCGGGGCTCGCTACTCACGCTGAAAGGACCCCGTCTAACAAAAGCTAGAGGAGTCCACGATGGATCTGGGAGCCAGTGACCAACCACACGAAATATTGCACTTGGTATGAAAATGATACAATTGAAAGGGAAGAACATGGTAAGTTTCATAAGGCGCGGCACGGTCCGTCGTGGGTAAGTTTCAACATAAATTTCATTATGCTTGTCATATGCTTGTTTGAAATTCATTAGGATGGTTAGAAACATTCATACTCTAAGTCATATAAACTCTTCAACCAAATGAGAGCTTGGAACTTAAATAGCCACGCACCAGTACAAAGTGTAATATACTGATCCTCGCTCTCCATGCAGGTATCCCGAATCCCAAAGGGCGTGCCACTTAAATCTCAAGGCGGCATGGACACTTTTGAAGCCTCGTCCGTGTAAAGGCTTGTTTTTGAATTTATTTTGAAGACTCCGCATTCAGTACAAAAGAAGACCAATGGCGGCTCGGCTTCCCTCGATCGCAGGTAGAAAGTGTAACTATTTTGCTTGTAAAAAGGGATATAATATATGGAAGGACTATCTCATCGGCGTTCGTTTTGTAAGTCGAGTCATTTTGTAGCCCGCGCAGCAATGAATGTAATGAAGTCAATGTAAATAAAGTTTTATTATCAATGAAAAAGTCTACTTCTATTTCAATTGTGTCAATCAATTTCTCTACGTACTCTAACTTGACGTTGTGTTTCGGATAACCTTATGACTATGCCTTGTGCGATCGCAACTTAGGTTCGCACGGCATCACGCCCGGGGGATGACTATCGATTCTACAGAATCGGGGCGTGACATAATGGCATCCTTTGACCTCGCATCGATGAGATAAGTTATTCCATACAATGAGTCCGTAATATTTTGTGACTGATGCGTTTGCCTTCGTATCGCAGAAGTGATGGAACCCATAGCCGAGCAAGAACAGAATGCTTCAAGCGGCTCTAGTAGTTCGCATCGTCCGCAGGATGGACCTTCTAACGATACCAACGAAAGGATGCTGCGCATGATGGAGTCGCAGCAAAACTATTCCGAGAACCGGCAACAACAGGTAGAGGAACAACAGGTCCAGTTCGAAGCTCGCTTCGACGCACATGCTCAACTTCAACAAAAGCAGCTGGATACCCTGCAGCAGATCGTCCAGACAATTGTGGCCAACAAAAATTTTGCGACTGCGCCTGCCGTCACCATGCCTACTGTCACCGTACTGGCGGTTCAACCAATTGAAGTCGACACGGAGGAGACCGAGCGTCAACCTGCGGCACCGAAAAAGTACAACTTTGAAGTGTCATAATTCAAGAAGGCGTGCCACACTTTCTTCAGCGGTACCGAAGGCCCTTCCATGGCGATCGACTGGTTGGAAGAGCTGGAAGATCACTTCGAGCTCCTCGGTATTGAAGAATCAAAGCAAGTCGCCTGCGCACAACTTCAACTACGGTTGAACGCGCACGACTGGTGGCCCGTACGCAATCGAGCGATCCGACCGGACAACTTCACCGTGCCTATCTCTTGGGCCACGTTCCGCAAAGCTTTTGAAGTCCAGTACCTTCCATCAGCCATTCGTCAAGCGAAGGAAAATAAATTCATACAGTTGAAGCAAGGGAACCGGACAGTGGAACAGTATGCCATAGAATTCAACAAGTTGTCTAAGTTTGCTAGTCAGTTTTTCCCTACTGAAGAGTGTCGTGTGCGACGGTTCGAAGTGGGTCTGTGACACTCTATCGGTGCGCATGTCGGGGTCCCGGAGGACAAGACTGTGGGCGAGGCTCTGAATCATGCTCTTCGTCTTGGGAACCTGCATCCTTCCGGTGCTGACGATGTTGTGCGCCACTCCAATCACAAACGTCCTAGCTATACGGGAGGCAACAACGATGCGTCAAAGCGTCCAAATAACGGCGGCTACAAGGGTGAGAAGACAATACCTAAGTGCACCAATTGCGGGCGACTTGGACGCCGTGAAAGCCACTGCTTTTTCCGTAATATTGAATGTTTCGCTTGCGGACAGAGGGGTCACACGGCTCCAAACTGTCCAAGCTTTCGTGAGACTCGTAATACCCGACCACAACAAAACCGTCAAGATAATCGAGGACAGGTGCCTCGACCTCCTCCGCCCACTCAACCCGCACCGCAAAATGGCCGAGACCGTCGCCCCAACACTCCGGGCCGCATCTACGCCATGACTCGATACGAAGCGCTGGCATCAGATACAGTAGTGTCAGGTATACTAAAATTCAATAATGTGCCTGCTCATGGGTTATTTGATTCAGGCGCTTCGCATAGTTTTATATCGGTGGACTTTGCCGCCGAGCACAAATTTTCTGTAATATTATTAGATCTCGACCTTAGCGTAAGCACACCTTCGGGCACACCAATTCTCATAAACTTAGCCTGCACCGGCGAGATTATCTGTATAGGCGGTCAAAGATCGGTCTGGATGTGATAGTTCTAGACATGAAGGACTTTGACATCATTCTGGGAATGGATTGGCTCGGGCCGTGCAACGCAACCATAGACTGCGCTGAAAAGAAGGTCACCTTTCGCATACCTGGAGTGCCTGAATTCTGCTACTCGTGTGGTGAGGCGTCGCCGACCTGCATGGTGATCTCCATAATATCCGCTCGGCGGATGCTGCATTCCGGGTGCGAAGGCTATCTAGCTTCCGTTCGAGACATGTGACAGGATGGTGCAAACGTGGGTCAGACCGACGTTGTGGCAGAATTCTCTGACGTGTTCCCGGACGAGCTACCCGGCATACCGTCTGATCGATAAATAGAGTTCACCATCGACACATTCCTCGACACCCGGCCGATCTCGAAGGATCCGTACAGAATGGCCTCTGCAGAATTGAAGGCACAACTACAAGAATTACTCGACAGAGGGTTTATCCGTCCGAGTGTCTCGCCGTGGGGTGCGCCCGTGCTATTTGTGAAGATGAAGGATGGATCGATGCGACTCTGTATCGACTATCGAGAATTGAATAAAGTCACCATCCGAAACAAATATCCCATGTCCCGCATCGATGACTTGTTCGACCAGCTCTAAGGTGCAACGGTGTTTTCGAAGATTGATCTGCGATCGGATTATCACCAACTCAAGGTCAAGCCAGATGACATGCCGAAATCCGCCTTCCGTACTCGTTACGGCCACTATGAGTTCTTGGTAATGTCGTTCGGTCTGACAAATGCCCCTGCCATCTTCATGGATCTAATGAATCGGGTGTTCCGTCCGTTCGTTAATAAATTCGTAGTAGTCTTCATCGACGACATCCTCGTCTACTCGAAGGATCGAGCGCAACATGCAGAGCATCTGCAGACGGTACTCCAAACCCTTCGAGAGAATCAGTTGTACGTAAAGATGACCAAGTGTGAGTTCTGGCTGAACAGCGTCTCATTCCTTGGGCACATCATCTCCGCCGCGGGCATCGCAGTCGATCCGAAGAAAGTCGAGGCAGTTGCTGATTGGAAATGGCCCGCATCAGTTAGCAAAATTCGAAGCTTCCTAGGCTTGGCGGGATACTACCGACGCTTCGTGAAGGACTTCGTGAAGATCGCATCGCCGTTGACTCGCCTCACCCAGAAAGGAGTCACATTCAAGTGGTCAGACGACTATGAAGCTTCCTTCCAGGAGCTCAAACAATGGCTCGTTTCGGCCCCGATACTTGCTCTTCCTAAAGGAACAGAGGGATTTCAAATCTTCAGCGATGCTTCTTGCCAGGGCTTGGGGTGTGTGCTCATGCAGCGGGATAAGGTGATATCTTTTGCTTTCCGGCAGTTGAAGCCGCACGAGAAGAACTACCCCACGCACGACCTAGAATTAGCGACGATTGTGTTTGCGTTGAAGCTGTGGCGTCACTATCTCTATGGCGTGGCGTGCAGGATTTATACGGACCACAAAAGCCTTAAGTATCTCTTCACCCAGAAAGAATTGAATTTACGGCAGAGGCGATGGCTCGAGCTAATCAAAGACTATGACTTATCAATTGACTACACGCCGGGCAAGAAAAATGTGGTAGCGGACGCACTGAGCCGGAAGTACTTAGCTTCATTATGCATCAACGATCGACTGCTGCGTGACTTGGAAGGAATGGGCATTGAACTCCGAGTTCGTTTCAGAGACGTGAAACTAGCGTAACTGCGGGTAGAACCGAGCCTACTGGAGAGGATCAAGTCTGCACAGAAGGACGTCCCATAACTGGAGAAGATACAGAAGCTGATATCGACAGAAAAAGCGTCCGACTTTGCAGAGGACGAGTCAGGAGTGTTGCGCGTGAAGGGACGGCTATGCGTACCGGACGATGCAGAACTTAGAAAGAAGATAATATCGGAGGCACATTATGCAAAATATTCCTTGCATCCTGGCAGCACCAAGATGTATAAGGACCTCCACGTTGTCTTTTGGTGGCACGGCATGAAGAGGGATGTAGCACTCTTTGTGTTAAAATGTATGGCCTGTCAGCAAGTCAAAGCCGAGCACCAGCGACCAGGCGGAGAGATGCAGAACCTCGCCATTCCAGAGTAGAAATGGGATCACATCACTATGGACTTCGTTGTTGGCTTGCTGAGGACGCCGCGGGGAAACGATGTCGTCTGGGTCATCGTCGATCGACTAACCAAGTCAGCGCACTTTATCGCCATCAAATTTACTTGGAGCGTCGACCGCCTTGCTCAGATATACCTTAATAAAATAGTTCGGCTGCACGGGATCCCAGTTTCTATCGTCTCTGATCGGGATGGACAGTTCGAAGCGCGCTTCTGGAGTAGTCTTTATTAAGCACTGGGGACCAAGTTGAAGTTCAACTCAGCTTATCATCCTCAGATTGACGGCCAAACAGAGCGGGTGAACCAAATTCTCGAAGACATGTTACGACTCTGTGCGATCGACTTGAAGTCAAGTTGGGACGTCCATCTACCGCTGGCCGAGTTTGCATATAACAACAGCTATCAGTCCAGCATCCAAATGGCGCCGTATGAAGCTTTGTACGGCCGGAAGTGCAGATCTCCCATTTGCTGGGATGAAGTCGGGGAACGGCAGATACTTGGTCCGAAGCTAGTGGAGCAGACCGTGCAGAAGGTCAAATTAATACGAGAGAGATTGAAGATAGCACAAAGCCGGCAGAAAAGCTGTACCGACATGCACCGACGCCCCCTCGAGTTCTCGGAAGGCGACCATGTATTCTTGAAAGTCATGCCCATGCGAAGAGTTTCCAGGTTCAGTACGAAGGGGAAATTGAGCCCAAGGTTTGTTGGCCCGTTCGAAATATTGAAGCAAGTTGCCCCGGTAGCTTACCAAATTGCCTTGCCGCCTGCATTGTCAGAGGTACATGACATCTTTCACGTATCGTAATTGCTAAAGTACGTACATGATCCGAGCCATGTTGTAGATTTGGGTAAGCTGGACCTGAAGGCGGACTTGTCATATGTCGAAGAGCCGGTACAAATTTTGGAGTGCAAGGATAAACTTCTCCGCAACCGTGCTATTCCCCTCGTTCGCGTCCTCTAGAGGAACCATTCGGTCGAAGAGTCGACGTGGGAGCTTGAGTCAGAAATGAAGAAAAAGTTCCCTTCATTGTTCTCATAGAGGTAGGTTCTATTTTAAGTTTCGAGGACGAAACTTTTTCTTAGTTGGTTATGATGTAGTGTCCCGTCCCTACATCGTGCCCCGTACTTGTCTACGGGGTACGCGAGAATGGAACACTGTCGCTATCGATTCGGTCGGGACCGATAGGTCGGGATCGATTGAGTCGATCGAACGGGAACGATTGAATTAAGATCCATTCCTCCTTATGGAATATCTTCTTCGGAACCAAGTCCCATATTCAGCGGGTTGCGCCTCGAGGATTGACTATGCGGCTGAGTCGGGAGAGACCTCCCGTTGCTCTGCTTTTCACACCGCTTGCGTTGGTTTTGGCTTTATTTTCTGAATGCATTTTCGTGAATGTTTTTGATGGTTTTCATGGCTTGCATTTCGAACTCGCATTTCCTATCGAACTCATTGAATAATGCAGTGTTCTAATCAGTTGCTTGTACGATTTCAGGTAATCGTGTAGGCGACGTCTAGCACTACCAACAAGTTCTCTCGCCGAAGTAAACTCAAGGTGAGTGGCTGACCCTCCTCTTCTCGCCCCCCTTCTTAGGCAAAGTCGATAGTGTTGTTGAGAATTAAAAGATAAATGCAAGTGCACGAACACGAATGAATGAGCAAGTTCTCAAAGAAAAGATAGGCTATGTCTTAACAACTGAAAACATTTCTTTGCACGGTCATGGACAACTTGTCGACAAGGTGAGCGTTTCCCCTCACGGCAACCCGAGGCCACGGGACCGTTGCGGGCAAAGGGAAACAAATAATTAGCATTACTGGGCACGGATTAGGCGAGGACTTGCAGCGGGGCTCGCTACTCATGCTGAAAGGACCCCGTCTAACAAAAGCTAGAGGAGTCCACGATGGCTCTGGGAGCCAGTGACCAACCACACGAAATATTGCACTTGATATGAAAATGATAACAATTGACAGGGAAGAACATGGTAAGTTTCATAAGGCGCGGTACGGTCCGCCGTGGGTAAGTTTCAACGTAAATTTTATTATGCTTGTCATATGCTTGTTTGAAATTCATTAGGATGGTTAGAAAAATTCATACTCTAAGTCATATAAACTCTTCAACCAAATGAGAGCTTGGAACTTAAATAGCCACGCACCAGTACAAAGTGTAATATACTGATCCTCGCTCTCCACGCAGGTACCCCGAATCCCGAAGGACGTGCCACTTAAATCTCAAGACGGCGTAGACACTTTTGAAGCCTCGTCCGTGTAAAGGCTTATTTCTGAATTCCTTTTGAAGACTCCGCATTCAGTACAAAAGAAGACCAATGGCGGCTCGGCTTCCCTCGATTGCAGGTGAAAAGTGTAACTATTTTGCTTGTAAAAAGGGATGTAATATATGGAACGACTATCTCATCGGCGTTCGTTTTCTAAGTCGAGTCATGTTGTAGCCCGTGCGACAATGAATGTAATGAAGTCAATGTAAATGAAGTTTTATTATCAATAAAAAAGTCTACTTCTATTTCAATTGTGTCAATCAATTTCTCTGCGTACTCTAACTTGACGTTGTGTTTCGGATAACCTTATGACTATGCCTTGTGCGATCGTAACTTAGATTCACATGGTATCATGTCTGGGGGACGACTATCGATTCTACGGAATCGGGGCGTGACATAAACCTAGGACTAGGCTTTCTCCGTACGCCGAAATGAATGAGACCACGGTTAGGCGAGATCCTAAGGAATACATGGTCATCGACAGAAAATTCAAGGGGGCGCCGATGAGAATTGGTCCAATGGCGCTGGCGATCTTGTGTGATGCGAAGATGATCTATGACTCTCCTGACTACCTCAACTATCTGAGTAATTATTTTCGGACCGAGCATCTGTCTTTCTCCAACATCGTCCCATACTAGCGGGGATCTGCACTTCCTACCATACAGTGCCTCGAACGGTGCCATCTGGATACTAGCTTGGAAACTGTTGTTGTACGAGAACTCCACTAGGTGCAGGTGATCATCCCATGAACCACCAAAGTCGAGGGTACAAGATCTCAACATGTCTTCCAAGGTTCGTATGGTACGCTCTGACTAACCATCTGTCTGCGGATGGTAAGCTGAGCTGAACTGGAGGTGAGTTCCCAAACTCTTCTGCAGACTGCACCAAAAGTGCGACGAAAATCTTGAATCTCTGTCCGAGGTGATACTGACTGGTACACCGTAAAATCTGACGATCAGCCTGAAGTACATCTTTGCTAGCTGAGTCGTCGACTGACCAACTCTGAATGAGAGAAAGTGAGCCACCTTCGTGAGCATGTCTATAATAACCCAAATAGTATCTCTACCGGCCGGGGACCTAGGTAATCCAGTCACAAAATCCATGGTTATATGCTTCCACTTCCATTCTGGAATTGGCAAGGACTGAAGAAGTCCAGCTGGCCTCTGATGCTTGGCTTTAATTTGTTGGCAAACTAAACACACATAGACAAATCGGCCTATCTCCCTCTTCATGCCATTCCACCAAAAGTGCTGACGGATATCACGGTACATCTTCGTACCGCCCGGATAAATAGAATACTGAGAACTGTGAGCTTCTGCCATGATCTCCTGTATGATATATCCACTGGGTACACAAAGACGCTTTCCATGTCGAAGTGTACCATCCTCATGGATACATAACTCTGGCCGTCATCCTGCTACACATTCTGCTCTGAGTCGCTGAAGCTTAGAATCTGTCGACTGTGCCATCCGGATCCTCTCGACTATAGTGGACTGAACTTGCATACTGGCCATCAATGCCACATTGGTAGGAAGGATAACTTCTATACCCATCTTCTGAAGATTTGCTAATAACTCTGGTTGTGCTGTTAGAAAATAAACTCCAGCTCTTCTGCTCAATGCATCTGCAACGACGTTGGCCTTCCCAGGGTGATACTGCAGGTTGATGTTATAATCCACAAGTAGCTCTAGCCATCTTCTCTGACGCATGTTAAGATCCTTCTGAGTAAACACATACTTAGGCTCTTGTGGTCGGTGAAAATCTCTACCCTATCTCTATACAAGTAGTGCCTCCAAAGCTTAAGTGCAAACACTACTGCTGCCAACTCCAAGTCATGGGTTGGGTAATTCCTCTCATGATCATGAAGTTGACGTGATGCATAAGCTGTTACCTTCCCATGTTGCATCAAAACACATCCCAAACCTCTGCCTGAAGCATCACAGTACACTGAAAATCCCCCGGTCCCATCTGGAAGCGTGAGAATGGGTGCCATCATCAAACCTCGCTTCAACTTCTCAAAAGAATCCTGACATTCTGCTGTCCAAGCGAACTGCACATCCTTGCGGGTCAGCTGGGTCAATGGTGCTGAAATCCGAGCAAAGTCTAAAATAAATCGCTGGTAGTAGCCGGCCAAGCCAAGAAAGCCGCGAACTTTTGCTACTGTGTTGGGTACTGGCCATGTCTCAATGGCCATGATCTTCTGGGGATCCGCTTCTACTCCTCCTCTGGTGAGGATATGACCCAATTATGAAATGCGATCGAGCCAGAACTCGTATTTACTGAACTTGGCATATAACTGGTGCTCTCTGAGAATCTGGAGGACAACTCTGCTCTGCTATACTCTTGCTATAGACCAGGATGTCGTCTATAAATACTATCACAAACTGATCCAAATAAGGCATAAAGATACGATTCATGAGGTCCATGAATACAGTCGGCGTGTTGGTTGCTCCAAATGGCATAACAAGGAATTCCTAATGCCCATATCTAGATCTGAAAGTTGTCTTCGGGATGTCCTGCTCTCTGACTCTGATCTGATGGTATCCTGACCGTAAGTTAATCTTCGAGAATACTGCTGTCTCCTTGAGTTAATCAAACAAGTCATCTATCCTCGGGAGAGGGTATCTGTTCTTGATTGTCACTGAGTTTAAGGTACGATAATCTACACATAATCTGGACGTACCATCCTTCTTTTTCATAAGAAGCATCGGGGCTCCCCAAGGCGATCCACTTGCACGAATGAATCCCTTGGTCCTGAGTTCTTCAATCATCTTGTACAATATCTCTAACTCTGACGGCGCCATCCTGTAGACTCTCTCCGACACTGGGGCTGTCCCTGGGATCAAGTCGATAGTAAACTCGATCTCTCGCTCTGGCAGCATGTCTGGAAGCTCTTCTGGAAAAATATCTGGAAACTCCTCGACTATCCGGGGAAACTGTATTGCTGCTACTGCCATCCGTAATTCTGGAGGAGAAGGTTCAACTTTGCCTCAGAAAAAGAAAAACTATGACTCGCCTGGAATGCTAAAAACAACTCTGCCAACATGGCAGTCTATTTGTCACGACCCGCACCCACTGTGAGGGTACGAGCACGTAACAAAGCCCAACCTACGACGCAGTATCGGCGGTAGAACGCTGTTCTAGGTCACTATCTAACCAATAAATCACGTAATTATATAATGTACTTGTCAAAATATCAACTCCGAACGGAGGACAAGTACAGATATAATATAATCTCAATCACAGTCTAAGCACGATATGATAATACAGAAGATTATAAATAAGACTAAATAACAGCAATAAACCAACTACTAAATAATATAATCTCAGACAATCTCAAACTACATAACTCAACTTATTTACAACTCAAGTTCTAAAGCATGAAAGCTAAAACAAGATAACTAGCTAATCTTCCGATCACTCCTGAGTGTCGGGGCCATAGGTAGCTAAGCCATCTCCTGGTCCATAATATGTAGGACATGTGTCCTCAGGGCAATCATCTGTAAAATTTTCAACAGGTCCAGTCAGGACAGGAACGAGTACAACTCATCAAGAAAACCCAAGTAAATGACAGGGAACTATAAAGCAGTTATAGGCAGTTTTATTAATGAACATGGTGGTTTATATGCAGGTGATGGTATAGAGAGAAAGATAAGATACAAGGAAAGTAAGTAACTAAAACAAGAGCAGAATTATGGCAATGAAGACTGTAAAATAAATCTAGCTGAACTAGAGTAACATGATAAGTCCAGACAGTAAATGTAAACCAAGTGTAATCCTATGTAAATCCAGTACGGGACGAATCTAATACTAGATGAATCCAGTACAAGATGATTCTAGTCAGTGATCAAGAATCCAGGTGAGGCCAGCTATAATCTAATAGTGTATTTTAAAATACTGAGATCGACATGTAAACGGCTGTAGGTATCAGACACATCTCTCACTGATCATGCGAGAGACGGCTATGCTTCCAGTAGATTCCAGTAGGGAGATTCCAGATTTGGGGTATGTCTACATGCCTTACTCAATATTTTTCTGCCCCATAATACAAGTGAATCCAGTATAAGACACGAGAATCGAGAGAGTCCAGCCAAACACGATAATACTAGTAATGATTCCAGAATAATTCCAGTAATAGAGGCCAGATAATATGGTAAGTGTGTCGCATACATGAATCCAGAAAATATCCATACGTATGGTAATAGAGAATCACATAAAACTAACTAGAACTGAAGTATAGTAACTGACAAATAAGTGAGAGAACTATCAGAGAATGTACTCGCCTGATACTCTGAAAAGAGTAGTATAATATCAGATGTCTGCAACAGTCACAATGTCCTAAACAGAGAAATATAGGTTATAATGTGTTTAAAATAAGATAGATGATGTTTACGATGCAATCTACATGATTTCTAGGTCAATCTAGGTCAAAGTCAACTCTGGTCAACCTTTAGTCAAACTTAGGCTAGCAAGGGTCACTATCTAGGTCAATCTCTATAAGGCTAACTCACCAATAGCATTTGAACTCCCTTGAACCCAACTTCACTCTTACCTTAGTATCCCATATACATACAACTATCATATGTAAATATATATACACATACTCTTAGTTATATACATACTAATATCTACACTTG
The DNA here is from genome assembly GCA_029216955.1 of Iris pallida. Lineage (NCBI taxonomy): Eukaryota > Viridiplantae > Streptophyta > Magnoliopsida > Asparagales > Iridaceae > Iris > Iris pallida. The sequence continues at coordinate 3,081,298 of JANAVB010008800.1, read as the reverse complement.
GTACCTTGCATTCATATCCTATTATCCTAATATATTACCTATTACATAGCTATTTATATAAGGTATCCTAATTATTACCTTAGCCTATAAGGTATCAGATTACCCAATATTCCATATCTATCTTAATAAATAGCTTGAATTACATTACCTATAACTCATTTACCCAATATTCTATACCTTATCAATATGTCAAAACTCACATATTGCCCGATTACTAAATTTACCTTACCAATTACTCTTACCTAGTGATGTTACCTATAACTCATATTATATATATATATATATATATATATATATATATATATATATATATATATATATATATATATAGGTATCTATATACTCAGACAACTATATATGCATATAAGCCAGCAGAAGACTTAATGATCTGCACACAGACCCTGTAGACTCTGCAGCTTCCTGTGTGCAGTGTAACACTACACATTTCTACTCACGGATACCATATAGCCTTAACCATACATACCCCTCACTATTTCCCATATCATTGACACATCAATAACCTTATCAATAATCATCATATCAGTCCATATGACTGAATCCTCACACAATGGCACCCACAGGTTTTAAGGTGTCAAGTGAGTTCTTGTGTGTGTGAGTGCCACATGAGTGAAGTTTGTGTGTGTGTGTGTCAATTGTGTCTCAGTTATGACAGGAAAGTGTGATAGCTACCTGTGTTCTCAGGGTTATATATAGGATAGTGTGGTTAATCAACAGTTAGCTAACAGTGTGTAATCAAACCATCTCATTTCAATTCCTATTCTAACCCAACCAAATCCCCATCTCAGAATCCTGAGATCAACTCTCAGTCAATGCCATATGGCCAAGCCAAGTTGCTAAGGGGGCCGGGGTTCAGTCCCCTGCTGTTGTTGCTAGTGCAGCACACTGTTGCAATGCTACTGCTGCTGCTATGCTCCTTAATTTCCTCACACAAACACATCTAAACATTTATATAGATACACTCACACACTCCTAACACCAAGACACTCTATTGAACCTTCAATCTCAGTTTAGACATTAATCAAACATTCAAACAAATTCTAAAATGATGACATAAACCCAACATCAACCACAAATTCAGATTCTCAGATAATCGACCCTACTAACTCAGGAATCAAATAACTTAGCATCTCACAATCATGTAATCATCTGAATTGTAATCCCCTAAACATGTATCATCCTTAAAATATCAAACTCAACAGCCAACCTCAATCAACAACTCAATCATAAACTCAGGATTTCCAGGTAACATAGTGTCCACACTGAATTTAGTGAATACATTGCAAATTCAGTCAACCCAAATCAATATCCCAATAATCCCACACAAACACATGTTTAAACAGTATCTATTATCAGTAAGAAAATGGATTAACACATTTGAATTCCTCAACATAAAACTCAAATCAAAACTGGAACAGTATATACATATAATCTCGAATTCTCAAATACATCCCTAAATTCGAAATAACTATAGTGAAACACATGCATTGACATGGGGACATGTCCCACGAGTCCAATGGGACACCCACGAGTCCAAGAATCAGGACACGGGGTGTCCAAACTCAAATCGAAAGTGTGTCAGAAAATAGAATTTCCAGTCCTCGTGCACGTGTGCACGTGTGTCCAACTCACGACACAGGCCACGTGGAGACACGTGGCCGTGCACACGTGTTCGCCTAGACTAGTGGGACGTGTCCAAGTGTCCATCCTGTGTCCACGTGAACCATGGTGTCATGTCGAACCGCGTATCAGTGGCTCGAATCTGCGCAAGCAAAGCCTGCGCGTGCGGCCAGTGCGGCCAGTGCGAGGAGGAGAACTCCTCGCATACTGTACCAAATGGCCCCAAATTTTGGGAGGATGATGTCAGTCATTGCCCTGACATCCTCCCAAAATTTGGCGTGTCCACGTGTTCGACACAGTGAGATATCGTGCCCGAGTAGCAGGACAGTGCACTCTTGTCGTGCACGCGTGTCCAACACCAAAAACAGACACAAAATGACACAGAAATACCTAACACCCTTCACAAAAATTAATGTACATACTTAGATCTACAAATTCATATAATTAGTTTTACAAAAATTGAAAATAAAATCCTTAGAGGCATTTCGTCGAACACCTACACATACACTATGACACGTGTCCGATAAGGACACCAAACGGACACAAAATTGGCTCGAACTTCAGGGACAGCTAGGGGACTCCTAGATCTAGTCCTAAATGCAAAAAAAATAGAAATTTAGATCAATTTGAGAAGTTTTGCCTATAGGTGCAAAAAGCTAGAAAGAGCTTCAAATGGGGGGTGTTCTCCTTGATGGCCAAATGCTCCAAATGAATCCAAAACTGAGAATAACCTCCAGAATTAATAAACAACCAGGAATTAGGTCCTAATACAAAAGACAAGGATTAAAAAGGAATTAAAATGAATTTTTGGAAATTTTTGGAAAAGGGAAAAATACCTTTCTTTTCCTATGTGTTGAAATAAAATAAAAGAGGCAAGAACTAATGAATAAGTATTTATATAGGGTGGAGATCCCTATGTGGCTGTTCATAAAGGAAGGAATTAGGGTTAGGGTGTCAAATCATGGGCCATGGGCCAAGTCACAAGTCATTAAGTCCTTAAATCACAAGTCATTTCATTAAACCATAAACCATGCAATAATTTCACTTAAACTAATCCTCCTAATCCAAAATTAGTTTCTAATGACTAAAATTAGGTTAACCTAAGTTAGACTAGGGTCACCATGGCTAGGGTTAGCTTCTAGACTAGTCTACAAGTCTCTATAAGTCAAAGCCCAAACTAGGAATCACCAATTCAATAAATTAAGAATAAATTCAAACTTCACAAAATAATAATTAAATCATCCTAATGACATGGTTAGGCACTAGGTCATGCAGTCTCTAGGATTTCACTAGCAGTACATCAAAATCACAAGTCATGACTTAAAGCAGTTTTTAAATATTTTAAAAATGACTAAAAATCACCAAAAATTATAATGTAAAATAAATATCAATAATCAATAATTATAATTACAAAATTTCAAAATTATCCTAATCTAGAAAACTGGGTGTTACACTATTCTAGCATACTGGTTCCTTAACCAATCCATCCCTAAGACCACATCATAATCGACCATCGGGAATTCTATCAATCTAGCGGGGAACTCTCTACCGCTAACTATGATCCGACACAAGAAAAATACTCTATCTACTCCCACAAGTCCGTTACCAGTAAGTATATTGAGCCTTACTGATAATGACTCGGGCTCCAGTCCTATCCGTGTCGTAAATCATGCAGACATAAATGAATACGATGCACCAGAATCAAATAATACTGATGTTGGGAAGAAGTTGACGAGAATGGTACCTGCAACTACCTCTTCTGGTGCCAATCCTTCTTCCATGGTCATCGCCATCGCCTGACCATGTCCTCTGGGTGCGGGTCACCTCTGCTGAAAACCTCTCTGCCTGCTCTGGATTAGGGCTTGGGCTTGTGCATAATGCTGGGGGTTCTGCTGCTGAAATGCTTGGGACTGAGGCGACAAGGGCCTCGGCAACGGGTACTGCTACTGCTGGACTGATACTGGGGCTGGTCCCCTAACCGAAGGATTAGAAAAGGTCAAAGAAGATGAACTCTCCCTATTCGGGCAGTTTCCAACCCTGTGGTCCGGTGCTCCATAAACCAAGCATAAGCCATATGCTCTGCGATATTCTGCCACCACATGTCCTGGCTTTCCATAATGAGTGCAACCCATTGCGGAAGTCTGCTTCTGCTTCTGCTGCTGAGGATACGCCGGGGTCGAATGCTGGATCGATGTAACTGAAGCTGTCATTCTTGGAGCTCCAATGGTCAAAGCCCTAGCTGCCGGGGCTGGTGCTGAAGACTGGTTCATCTGGCTGTGGGATCGCTTTCGACCTCCGGTCTTGTCCACGATCCTCTGGGAGGTATACTTATGCCTCCTGGATGCTCTCAATACCGCATCAAAAGTCTGAAGCTCAAACTGCTCTACTGCCAATAAAATCTCTAGATGGTGCCCCTGCTGGAATCGCTGAGCTCTGTCGAACTCGGTCGCTACCAAAGTGGAAGCAAACCGACTAAGTCTTGAGAACTCGACAGCATATCCGTCAACCGTCCTGTCCATCTGCTTCAGATTGGTGATCCTCGTTTGTAGATCGTACCGAGCTACAACATCGAAGTACTTGGTCTGGAATCTCTCACGAAATACTGCCCAGGCAATAGGTGCCACTACTCCAACGGCCTGCGCCACCCACCAGCTGCGGGATAGATCCAATAACTGCAGGCGTACTACGGCCACCTTCTCGTTTTCGGGCATCTTTGCCGCTTCTAGAATGACCTCAGTGTCCTGAAGCCATGCATCAGCAGCAATTGCATCTTCGCTACCATCGAAGAAGGGAGGGTTCAAGCGCTTGAAACTGTTGGCCGTACTGTTACCTTAATGATCGCTTCTATTCAGAGCATCTTGTACTGCCTGGTGCAGGGCGTCGCCCCGACGATCTTGAGAAGCTAGCAATGTCCTGATGAGACCCACCAAGGTGCCATCATCAGGCTCTGCAGGCTGGACTAGCTGAACTGATGGCTCTTGACCCCCAGTAGGCATGACTCTGGAGGCTACTTCTGAATGCTAGGCTTGATCCCCAGGTTGTTGTGGGTCCACGGGAGGTGCTCCGTCTTGTCGATCGGTAGGACCAGAAACAATGCTGCCGAAGAAGACGACACAGGGAACAATAAGAAAGGACCAGGACAGATCAAAGATACAAGCATATGATCTGGTCAAGATTTCAGGGATTCAGAGGATACGAGCAGAGATCAAGGGCGAGTGCTGATTGAGACATCTATTCGATAAACCCCCACATATCTTAACTTACAAGACCTGTATGGGCCACCACTTAAATAATATAACATCCTAGAACCAGAATACTGGAGAGCGGCGGCGAACATAGCCAGCTATGTATATTGAAGTACAACACACCTCGCTATACGGTCATGACTGTCTAGATATATGAGGGCTTAACTACAAGCCATCAGTCTCTTAAGTTCATGAACAAGCCTATTGTCTCAATCTCAAGCAAGTAATAACAGTTACAAGATGTCAGAGCATCAAATATACAATAGTAAGGCGTCCCATATATTACATATTTACATGATCATGAAGCTAGTTGTTACAAAATATGAAGACTAGCAAGATTTTCAGTCATACATGATCAACCCTAGGATTTGTCAATCATGTTACAGTCCGTAGGCAGACAATAAGTAAAGTACAATCGAGCTAACACGTTTTCGTCGGCTAAACTTCTCAAAAGAATATTTTTACAATAAAGTGGGAGAACAAAAGGGAAACCCACTTGTTGCCTTGGTTACGCCTGGTGGTCACCATCTGGCTGGAAGGGAGGTAGATCCTCTGGAGTTGCTCCGGTATCTGGCCACGCAAAACCAGCTGGGTCAGATCCCAGGAAGAGCATGTGCCACAATGGAGGCTTCACTTAAGAACTAAAACCAGCAATCACTACAACAAAAAAAACCTTTTAATGACGTTCGACAAGGAGTTTTAATAACGGCTGATACATAAGCGTTATTAAGTTAAAAAATACCTTTTTTCTATGACGATTTGGGCTAATTCTGGGCTTTTTATAACGTTTATAAAATAAAGCGTTATTAATAGTTTAGAGCGGTGGCAAACTTGTAATAAACTTTCTGTAATATATTTCATCCCCCCTCCTATTTTACTCAGAAGAACTCTCATTCTCCTTGCTCTCCTTCTGCCCCCTTTTCCCTCCTCTCCCCAAACCCTAAAATTTCCCATCTCCTCCTTTCAATCTCCCACAAACCCTAACTCTAGGTCTCACTCTAAACCCTAGCTCTAGGTCTCACTCTAAGCCCTAAGCCCCCAACCCCTCCTCCCACGAACCCTAAGCCCTAAGCTCCCAACCCCTCGCTCGTCGACGGAAGCGGCGGCGGCAGAAACGATGTGGTGGGTCGAGGTCGTCCAGGCGTTGTGGCTTCGGGTTCAGAAGATCGGGGAGGTCGGTGCTCATGATGAGTGGGACGACGCTCGGTCGAGAACATGAAGTGGAGTCGGAGGAGGGCTCGAGAAGGCATGGGCTCGGGATCCGGTCGAGGTTGTCCTCGGCACGGAGACACGTCGGCATCGACACTGGATCACAAACCCCATCTAGGTATCTACTCCCTCTATTTCTTTCGGTCGGTTCTGATGGAAAATTAGGTTAATTTTTTTTCTTGTAGCTATTGGATTCTTGTGAATTTAGAAATATTGTATTTTTTATTGAAATGTAATTCTTGTGATTCTGATGGAAAATTAGGTTAATTTTCTTCTTGTAGCTAGGGGAGGCGGCGGTGGCGGAGCCCTTGGCGTCTCAAGCCGAAACGATCACCTGTAAATTTGCTGCGGCCAGACTTCGATTTGAATTTTTTTCTTCTACAGAAGAGGTAATTTCTCTACGACAGCATTTTGCTCTTATTTATAGGGTTTTTTTGTCTCAATTGTTGAGATTTGTTGTACTGTTGTAATTTTAATTATTTGTTCCTACTTTTTGCTGGATTTGACAGGATTATAAGAATAATTTGTTTTTGTCGAAAATCTTATTCAAGGTGTCAATATCGGTCCGTATTGGATACTTATAGTCCGATACGTACCGATACAATAAAATTTTACTGTGTATATACTTTTTCTTTTTCTGGAGTATCGGATTAGACACCTCCAAGTCCAATCCCATCCACCCAATATATCTTATATATGCTCACGGTACTATAGGGCTCCTGAGCTCATCTTTGGAGCTACAGAGTATACGACAGCAATTGACATGTGGTCTGCTGGCTATGTTTTAGCAGAGCTTCTCTTAGGGTAGGTATGCACGTCCTGGTAGTTTGAGCTAATTATAGGCCTGATTACAAGATCTTACATAATGTGTTAATTATGTTTACATTTTCTTATTTCTTTGTGTTATATACGTTGCTGTCAACTTGGATGATTGTTATGATCGGGCTGATGAATTTAATTGCATTTGGAATCTATATTTAATTGTACAATGTCGGCCTATGTTCTCTGAAGTTTAAAACTGAATAGTATCCTTTAAATTATTATTTTTTCTTCAAAATTATTTTACAGTAATTTCTAGTCTTTAAAGTACTATTCTGTGATTTTTGTTTTGATTTGATATTGATGGAGTTCACTCAAGAGAAGTCTGATAAACCTAAGTATAATTTACAAATATAAAAAGTGGTGTCACATTCATTGTTGTTTATGCTACAAATTTGTCCTGCCCGTATGAATCTGCAGTTAAGCGTTTTATCGTAGGACCTTGTATTATTTGATAATGTAACTTCTATCAACTTTGTTGAATGAGGTCCTAAAGTGGATATGGACTGTTATAAGATATATGCCAACCTGCCAGATGGAAATTGCAATTAAATCGAATAATAGACTGTCAGTTCATGTTTGTGTGATGTGCTAAAAGCTATTAGCATGTGAGGCAAAATTTAGACATTGCTGCTTGAGAAGATCAACCTAGTTTGTTTTACTCATTTCTCTTGATATTTCATGATTAGATTTGATTTTTAGGCCTGACAATTATATGGACTGATTTGGTTTTCTCTTTTTCTCAGGATTTCACTGGTGTTCCGGTTGTCGTTGATCTTTCATGATTATTGGTTATGTGGCCAAGTTTTGATGTGGATAATTTTGGTAGTTGTAAATATCTATATGTATTTGGATATTCTATTTTAATAATGTAATGAAGATGTTGATATGTACTCTATTTTGAGAAATGTAATAAAGATGGTGATATATAATGTTAACTTTTTGGAATGTAATATATACTGTGCAGTATAGAGCATTATAAATATGCTAATTTGAATAGTATAAAGTGTTATAAATGTGTTGCATTGAGCCTATACATATTATCTATTCATGATGTTTTAAAATTGTTCTGAATTGTGCACTATATATTAACTATTAATAATATTTTTATAGAAACTATTCATGACGGTTATTTTATGACGCTTTTAAAAAACATTTATAACACTCGTTTTCATAACGATTGCTGTAGAAAAAAAAGCGTCATGGTTAGTCATTAATGACGGTTTTTAGCCATCATTAAAAGGGTTTTTTGTTGTAATGAATTAGCACAAGAATATAATTATATAATAAAAGACTTGAAATATAGAAAATCATGATGATACACGATGAGATAACCATGGAACTATTCAGGTAACCAAGTTACAACCCGTAAACCAAACAAGGACCGGGGTTATAACTCTTCATCTGAACGGAACTTGGTTTTCCACCATTTATCGAAAGGGGTAATACAAGCAATCGGGTCATGTAACAATCTTGTACAGGATCAGGACAAGACTAGACTGGGTTAGACTCCATCAATCAACCACGACCAAGCAATAAGTACGGTTTGATACTTTAACTAACTAGGGTTACCACAGGCCCATTTACGAGCAAGATGCAATGAGATTATTCCAACAGCCACAAGCCCTGCAGACCATCCAGGTTATCCAGGTCAAATATTCGTTCATGAAGGGTACAACGCATGGCAGTGTGCTGGAAATGTGCCCTACTCGTCGGCAGGCTACAAGCCCACTTGCGCGTCCAGATAACGGTATTGCCTGTAGCTGGGAAATCTCCTCATGACTACTAGATTATTTTAGTTATTAGCCTTAGTCAATTTCAGTAGGTACCCCTGACCGTGGTACTTAGGGGGTCCCTGCCCTAGACATGATGCAAGACAATACTGGTTCATATGTACAAACACAATCGACCATGATGTCTAGGCCATTCATTCTTGTCATGTCATGTTAAGCTAGCTGTCGCAACAGCATATCGAGGTACATCATGTCAGGTTTACTTATCAAGAGTACGCCACGATGGGCCACCATCATGTCATATTACTTGTTCAGAATTAACATGGTACAAGCATTCTATCAAGGGACCCAAGTTACACAGAGGGTCATGAGACAAAAGCATGAATGTAACAACTCAACATGGTAAAAGGAGTGCACGGCTATGGAAAGAGCCATGCGGCTAAGCAGGACGGGCTCATGTGGCTCGGGAGGGGGAGCAGGCTCATGCGGCTGGAGGAAAAGGGCGCATGCGGTTAAGGACAGCAGGCTTATGCGGCCGGGCTCATGCGACTACAACAAAAATACCTTTTAATGACGCTTGATAAGTGGTTTTCATGACGGCTGATGTGGAAACGTCATCAATGTTCAGCAAGACTAAAATCTATGACGGTTTACATTAAAAACGTTATTGATAGTGCTCTAGTGATACGAGCGTCATAAAAAAAGCACGAAAATTTAAGTTGAAATCTCGACTCCTCCACAATTCTCCTGTACTTAAGAAAAATAAACCCTCTCTCTTTCTCCTTCTCCTTCTCCTTCCACTCCCCAACTCCCCTCAGCCCACTCCCTGCTCCCCAACTCCCCTCAGCCCGCTCCCCGCTCCCCAACTTCCCTCAACCCGTTCCTCGCTTTCCTCGGTTACAGACTCCACCGCAGAGGGAAGGTTGTCACCGGCGTAGCCTTCACCACCGGTTTGTCCTAAAATCTCGATCATTGCTTATTTTATGCCCTAAATTCAAAAATATTTTAATTTTTGACAACCATACATGCATCCATCTCTCCAAAATTAGGGTTCTTAATTTTAGGGTTTTCCGACGTCTCCGTCCACGTCAGTGATGATCCGAAAAGGGTTGCATCATCGTTGACTTCTCTTGATCAAGTGAGTGATTTTGATTTGGATTTTTTTTCCTAAAAAAAGATTTGTTGGGAGTGTAATTTTTTTCCCTAAAAATTAGGGTTCTTAATTTTTGATATGGATTTTTTCCCTAAAAGGGTTCTTTGATTTTTTTTTCTGTTTGTTCTTGTTCAAGGGAGTATAATTACATTTGGGGAGCCGAGTCCGAAGCCTCTCCACGGTTGCAGCTGCGACCCGACGAGGCGTTGTGCGTACCTGCGAGCCGAGTCCGAAGGCTCCCTTCAGATTCCGACACCAAATTCTGGGGTATAAATTCTAAACTCTTGATTGATTTCAGTTTTTGGGTTTATTTTGTTTGTCGATGATGTTGTTGGATCTCGATCCCTACATAAAAATGAATTTATTTTGTTTATTTTGTTTGTCGATGATGTAGCCTCTTCACAGTTGCAGCCGCGACCCGGCGAGGTGTTGTGCGTGCCTGTGAGCCGAGTTCGAAGGCTCTCTTTGGATTTCGACACCAAATTCTGGGGTATGAATTCTAAACTCTTGATTTATTTCAATTTTTGGGTTTATTTTGTTTGTCGATGATGTTGTTGGATCTCGATCCCTACATAAAAAGGGGTTTATTTTGTTTATTTTGTTTGTCGATGATGTAGCCTCTCCACATTTGCAGCCGCGACCCGGCGAGGTGCTGTGCGTGCTTGTCAACCGAGTCCGAAGGCTCCTTTCGGATTTCGACACCAAATTTTAGGGTATAAATTCTAAACTCTTGATTTATTTCAGTTTTTGGGTTTATTTTGTTTGTCGATGATGTTGTTGGATCTCGATCCCTACATAAAAAGGGGTTTATTTTGTTTGTCGATGATGTTGTTGAATTTATACACCAAATTCTGGGGTATAAATTCTAAACTCTTGATTGATTTCAGTTTTTGGGTTTATTTTGTTTGTCGATGATGTTGTTTGGCTTGACGATCCTACGATTGTCTTTGTTTGTGAAGCGGGAATGATCTTTAGATCATGTTCGGCTCTTTACTTGTTGTTGGATCATTTTTGGTTTCGGGTTACCTAGCTGTTGTTGGAATTATTTGTGATGCATGCATTATTGGTTTGGGTTTCTTGTAAAAATTGTTGCTTGGGGTCTCCTTCCTATACTTGTTGTGGGATGTTGGTTTAGGTTTTCCCTATTATACATATTAGGTTGGGAAAAATTTCTTTGCTGTAGGAGATATTTTGCTATTTGGATTAAAATTGTTGCTTGGGTATCTATTATGCATGATGGGTTTAACTTGGTACTGTGGTATTTTTGTTGGGAGCTTTTCGATATAAATCACATGCGGGTATATATTAGTTAGGAGTATTTCTATTTCGGGATTGACATCTCCATTAGCATGCATGCGTCGTTGATTTTGGGACTACGTCCGCTATGCCATGCCTGAATGTTTTACTTTATTTGTCGGTTTTTGTTTTTATTAGAGTACTCTGATATTCTTGGTGTTGGTCGTTCGACCAAATGAACCAAAGCGTTGCAGATCGTATCGGATACACTGGCTCCGTGTCGGGACGTGTCCTATACGTATTATGGCACGCTAGTACAACAAATGATGATTGATCCTTATCTGAGACATCTTATATATCTCATTTTGTTTCTTGTCGTTGTCGCAGTTTGTATCTTGGTACTGTTGGGTTGTTCATTCTGGGTGCAGGTACGCTCGTGTTTGTACGAGTCGATACTGGACATGGATGTGAAGATACCTTCGTGTCGATGATGAAGCCTCTCTACAGTTGCAGCCGCGACCCGACGAGGCGCTGTGCGTGCCTGCGAGCTGAGGCCGAAGGCTCCTTTCGGATTCCGACACCAAATTCTGGGGTATAAATTCTAAACTCTTGATTTATTTCAGTTTTTGGGTTTATTTTGTTTGTCGATGATGTTGTTGGATCTCGATCCCTACATAAAAAGGGGTTTATTTTGTTTATTTTGTTTATTTTGTTTGTCGATGATGTAGCCTCTCCACAGTTGCAGCCGCGACCCGACGAGGCGCTGTGCGTGCCTGTGAGCCGAGTCCGAAGGCTCCCTTCGGATTTCGACACCAAATTTTGGGGTATAAATTCTAAACTCTTAATTTATTTCAGTTTTTTGGTTTATTTTGTTTGTCGATGATGTTGTTGGATCTCGATCCCTACATAAAAAGGGGTTTATTTTGTTTGTCGATGATGTTGTTGAATTTATACACCAAATTTTGGGGTATAAATTCTAAACTCTTGATTGATTTCAGTTTTTGGGTTTATTTTGTTTGTCGATGATGTTGTTTGGCTTGACGATCCTACGATTGTCTTTGTTTGTAAAGCGGAAATGATCTTTAGATCATGTTCGACTCTTTACTTGTTGTTGGATCATTTTTGGTTTCGGGTTACCTAGCTGCTGTTGGAATTATTTGTGATGCATGCATTGTTGGTTTGGGTTTCTTGTATAAATTGTTGCTTGGGGTCTCCTTCCTATACTTGTTGTGGGATGTTGGTTTAGGTTTTCCCTATTATACATGTTGGGTTGGGAAAGATTTCTTTGCTGTAGGAGATTTTTGCTATTTGGATTAAAATTGTTGGTTGGATATCTATTATGCATGATGGATTTAACTTGGTACTGTGGGTGTTTTTGTTTGGTGCTTTTCGATATTGTCACGACCCGGTCCCAATTACTTGGAACGAATCGGATCATGCCCAACCTGCACCGTTGATGAGACGGCGGCAGTAAGCTGTATCTCCATATGCAGGTAATCAACAACTCAAACTAATTTGCCACAATCTTTGTTATTCGATAAATTAAAACTTAAACTTGTCCAGTACAAAGTACAAACATAAACCACCAACTGAAACAACATTGTTTTAGACAAAACAATCAAACTGGAAAATAACAATCTAAAAAGAAGCAACATCATCATCAGCGCTATCCTCAGGAAGAACAGCAGGGTATAGCTCAGGGTCATAATAGCTACTAATCAGTAGCTCTACATCCTCAACAGGACCTAAAAATATAGTCTCCAGTCAGGAGGGAGCAAAGTACAAATTTATGATATTTTAACAATTGAAATTAATAATGGAAATATGCACTTTTAAACAATTTGAAGTAAATAATTTTCCAGCAGTTAAAAATAGTAAAATATGAATAGGTAATGAATATGACCGGATTGGATTTGTTACAGTAATATCCTAGTGATATGGTATGGCTTATCCCCGTGTGTTTGAGGGGTAAGCTAATACAATCAGTTATACTATTGGATGTGGTCATATCCACTACACTACTCCCCCAGTCCCCAATAGTTACAGTTGTTACAGTCATTACTCTCAGAAGAGTTCCGTGTTGTATCGTGATTTAAAATTGCATTAAAACAATTATTAACTAATTGTAATCTACCACAAAATTGTACTTGCCTCAAAATGACTTGACTGGATGGGTCGATACGTCGGGACGAAAATCAGGTTATTCCTTGAAATCCTACATTTGAAAATTTGTCTCAGAAAACCAATGTTGCCAATGACGCTAAACTAGTTACAATCTCTAGTTGTGTCCTAGTCAATTTTAGTCTTTAATTAGCTAACACAACCAAAATGCTGTTATTAGTGCGTTACAATTAAGAATATCAATTTACATTTAATTTCGAAAAAATTGTATTTATCGGTTTATTTGGAAAAACGTGGTATTTTATAATTATATAAATATAAAAAAAACTAAGATTTTCCTTTTTAATGAGAAATACATGAATTTCTATTTTAAAATTTACAACTTAATTTTCTAAGTGACAAAACATTAATCATTATATTCTTTTGAAAAAATACAATAATTAATTATTATTTTATACTACGTTTCCATTGCCAAAATCATCCAGAAAATGAAAGAAACATAAATAAAACCTAAGCTATTACAACTCCACAACCAGAATAGGCTTATGCCCTTACATTCCCAAGAATTAAAATAAAAGAAAATTCGTTAGTCCTGTAAACTGCCTACAAAATTAAATATAAATAATATTTAATAATTCTAATTAAAATATAAAATATAAAATATTATTGAGTCTCAGAACTGGACCAATCGTCATTTTTTTTATAGCTAATGCCTCAACGTCCGGACGAAACCGGTTTCGTTTGCATTTAGCCGGGGCCCATTGACCAAATAGGTCGTCGCCCAATAAATCCAAAAATAGTATTCTTTTCCGAAATTCATTTTTAAAATTATATAATTAAATTTTTATAGAAATTTCGGCAGTATTTCCTCTATTTTCGGGATAACCCAAAACTGGGAAACGTGCCGATTTTTCTTGCAAAATAAATCCCAAACCAGGGATACCCAATTTTATATATAAAAACATCTAATAAATCATTTTTCGAAATGAATTCAGAATTCCCGAACAAAATCGGAATTTCTCGAAACCAATTCGAATTATCACAAAACCAATTCCCACACCAATCCAAACCCAAAAACCTTTTCAGAAACAAGGTTCTTCTAAAACCAAAAATAATCACAGAAATATTTTCGAAGAATTCGGAAATTCCGGAATCGGAAAGATCACAGAACCAAACCAACAGCATACCAATTTCCGAAGAAACTTCGAAAAAATCGAAATGGTAACGTAATTGAAACGTAACCAAAAATCCGAATTCCCGAAGGAATCGGTGGACCAATTTTCATCACAGACTAAAATAAACTATGGGACTATCCAGAAGTTATCGAAATTGACGGAATCCGAAGTGATGCCTCGGACTCAGAATGTTCAGCGCTCGTGAACAGTAAGAAATCAGCGAAACCAGATCTGGGTCGGGGCACGCTGGCCGAGTAGGGCAGAGTCGCGTGGGGTGACTCAGAAGCGACCGAGTGGAGCCGGGGTCTGCCGGATCGGGGCCCACAAGAGATCGAGCACAGGTGTGGGGTCGCCGGACAGAGGTGGCGACGGCAGCGCCGGGGAAACGCCGAAAAAGCGCTGGAAAAAGGTCGCCGGCTAGGGCACGCTTGGGACGGCGCCTGGGTTCGCGGGGATCGGCGACGAGGGGTCAGCCTGGAGGGCTGAGCCGCGTCAGGGAGGGGCGGCGGTCGGGAACTGACCGGAGCTCGGCAGGGATCGAGGCCGTCGGCTAGGCTCTAGAGAGGGTTTTACTTTGGTGAAAGGAAAAGTGAGGAGTGGATGATGGAAAAGGATGGGGAAAGGGTTTTATAGGAGTAGGAAGGGAGATCATCGGTCTCGACCGGTTACAAGAGGTTACGGGAAGTAGGAGGGTCGGACAACCGAAGGACTTCGGTTCACCAACAGAGAATGAGAGTTATCTCTCTCTCTGTCTCATATATTAAGGAATAGATTTTATTCTAACTAATAAGCTAATGGGTTAATGGGCTAATGGGTTAAATAGGCTTCCAAGTTAAAATGGGTTTAATAACCAAAGCTTAATGGTTTGGCTTAAAAACCAATGGGCTCAAAATTGGGCTATAAAATGATACATAATTTCTTTAGAAACTAAATATTTCTTAACTTTAACTTTAATTTTTAAAAAAATGTTTTTGGATTCGGGTCTGGCCTGACAAACAAAAGTCTAATCAATTTATTTTCTTGAAAATAATAATAATTGTATTCTAAGTAACATAATATTTAATTAATTAGAAAATTTCATGTTTTGATAAAATTTCCAGTTTTAATAATTTTCTAAAAAAAATGCAATTTCCTAAATTAACAATTGAGAATTAATTATATTAGCTAATTTAATTTATATAAAAAATAATTTTCTGAAATTACGGGTTTCACAGATATAAATCACATGCGGGTATATATTAGTTGGGAGTATTTCTATTTCGGGAATGACATCTCCATTAGCATCTGTATCGTTGATTTTGGGACTACGTCCACTATGACATGCCTAGATGTTTTACTTTATTTGTCAGTTTCGATTTTTATTAGAGTACTCTGATACTCTCAATTTTTTGATATAAATCACAGACTCTAAAATTGGCAGACTCTAAAAGTGGGGGTTTTGCTTTCTTTTTCAGGGTTTTGCTATACGTACATGTGCTATGGACAGTCTTCATGTGACCAAGTTGACGCGTTATAAGTGTGCTTTTTCGCTACAGTATCTGTGAGATTTTTGATGTCGATAGTTTTGATGTAGCTAAAGTGTACTCTATATTGGATACTCTATATATTTTGAGAAGATGTATATAATGAAATGGAGAAATGTAGAATGGTAGCTAAAATACTCTATTTTGAGACAATGAAATGGAGAATGGTACTTTATATTACATTTCAATGCTTTGTTGTGAATATGGTTCAAAGTGGTTGTTTTCGAATTGAATTGAGCAGTGTTTGGAATGTATAACATGCAGTATAGAGCGTTATAAATGTGATACAACGATCATATACAGCGGTTTTTCATAACTATCCATAACGCTTTAAAAATAAAACGTAGCAGAAATTCAACCTATTAATGACGGTTTTAGATGAATTATCTATAACACTTTTAAAAACATTTATAACACCCGATTTCATAACGCTTGGACTGAGAAAAAAAGCATCATAGTTTGCAATTAATAACGCTTTTTAGCCGTCATTAAAAGGTATTTTTGTTGTAGTGCGACTCGGGGGACCAAATCCATGCGGGTAAGGCTGGAAGAGGCCATACGGCAATAGATGGGGGATCTCATACGGCAGGACCGAATGAGGGTCATACGGCTAAAGGAGATCGGGCATATGTGGCAGTGGGGGAACAAGCTCATGCGGTTGGAGCTAACTTGAGTCATGCAGGTAAAGGCCATGCGGCTAAGTTCATGCGGCAAGGTTCATGCGGCTAAGTTCATGCGGCAAGGTTCATGCGGCTAAGTTCATGCGGCTAAGTTCACGCGGCAAGGGCCATGCGGCTAAGTTCACGTGGCTAAGGTCATGCGTCAAGGTTCATGCGCCTAAGTTCATGCGGCTAAGTTTACGCGGCAAGGGCCATGCGGCTAAGTTCATGCGGCTAAGTTCACGCGGCAAGGGCCATGCGGCTAAGGTACTTTTCTTATTCTTCACTTTTTCGAGAAGAAGAACCATGGAAGCCATGGCTCCCAAGCTCTAATAGTCCTTCATTTAAGGCCAGAATTCGAACTTCCATAGGTCAAAATGGGGTAGAACAAAATTTTCTACAACTTGGAACACCCAAAACTTAAAAATAATAAGTTTAATAGATCAAAACCCAAGAAATCCAAAAATAAAACAAGCTTAGATCTACATAAAATGAGCCATGAAAATTAAAAGTACTAAGTACTAATGTGTCTTAGAATCTCGTGAGGAAGAAAATGGAACAACAAAACTTGAGTTCCTCCATGAAGCAAGATGCACTTGCTAGTGGGAGAGGGGGTAGGTGGAGCTCTACGCCAGGGAGGAAGAAGAAGAAGGAGGAGTAAATACTCAGTTATGAGGAGAGAGACAAGTAGGTGGGATATAAATGGGATTAGTGGTGGGGGTAGGTAGGGTTGGTTCACAGGCAAGAAAAATTGAACCAAGCCGAACCAAGCAATAAAATGCTAAAATAAACCACATAAGGAGACAGACAACATGAGTAAAAATACATACATGTATACCAAAATACATAATACGAACTACGAGCGTTACAACTACATCATAAACCACTCAGAAAAAGTTTCGTCCTCGAAATTAACTGAGCATACTTACCGACTTATAACTCAATTAAACATTCAAGGACTCTCGTACACGCTACTCCTATGCATTCCCTCAATTCGAGCCACGCTCGTGCTTATCGCTAACTTAGTCATAGGGCACACCAACCGATCAACCAACATTCAAACTTCGTCTCAATTCAATGATCGCATTACCATCAACATTCCTTCGAAACTCTATTTCTAAATCCTTGACACTTTTTCGTTCCTCTAGTCTCACTTGATTCAACGTATCACTTAGTTAGATCGTGCATATATTCTAGGCGTCTCCAAAATACATATATTTTTGCCAAGCCTCGTGATAGAAAATCCGTCATCACCACTCGAGTCAGATCGTGCACATATTCGGGCGTTCCAGATATACGTGCATGTCAACTGAGCCTCATGAGTGGTGCCTCCACAATCCTACCATTTCGTACCGGGATATATGCCTAACCGCTAGGCTATGTCTTTCCGGCTAAAGTTATCCGTTAGTATTGGAATCATAGTTCCCAAATAACGATATCAACACTGACCCCCATCCTAAGGTCAAACCAAGTTGATAGCACTGGATTTTCTATCCAAGCTCACATCACTCCGATTTATAACATCGAGCATCGATTCCCTACACACATCCCAACATTCATCGCATGGGTCTGAGTCGTTCAGCAAAGCCATCCTACGATAAATCACATTTCAACCGATTTCCTCGACATATCAATCTCACTCGTTTATCAAGCCATTTCGCATAGTCTATCTCTTCGAACACGTTCAACATAATACGCCTATCAATCCTTCCGAGTCAAGCACGCTATGACATAATTTATCGCTAAACCATAATTTATATTTTATATTCCCTAAGTCATTTATCCCAATTCACGTAAACGATCACAAGGTCGTCTGACTTAACAATATGCCATGCCTCGATCTCACGCGATTTAGATTATCCACGATGGGCATGAATCACCATGCACGCTCCCACAGAATAATCATCCTCATCGGGACATAACTCTTGTTTGGGTTTAGACTAGTTCATTCTCGATGCGCAGATTGGAGCTACTCAATCCTCAAGTTTATTCCATCATCAATCGCAAGTCCAAACATCCTAGAATTTTCTTTCGTATCAAACCAATAAGTCGAGACAATCGAAGTTGCCGCGTCCTAATTTTTCGAGTTTGATCATTCCTGCGACATGAATCACCATGTCAGCGCTCACGCGGAACGATCGCCCCAAATCTGAAGCGATGCATGTACGAGACTGGAGTTGCGCTCGCACAAGACAAGAATGTCGACGCTATGGTTATCCGCGTAACCATCAAGACACTTCTGTTTTCATCTATATTTATTTCAATCAAAGTCCTAAGTATAGCATCCGTCAGAACAATAACACTTTGCACGATCATCATTCCTCGATTAGAGTGCCTTTGAGTTATCACATATCGATCTTTGATACGCCTCAATACCATCGATGATATGCGTAACCTGACGATCTTCCTTTATAACAAATTTTGAGTCGTGCGAATGATGCTATTGTCCGACTGGATAATCTCCTCGATATTCAACATCAAGTTCGATCATTATCCCTCGAATCCTTTACAAGATCGTTCGAATCCGAAATCATGTATATTCGTTCGTCTACCTTAAATTATCGACCAATGTACTTCCTTAATTTGCATCATTCCTTACTAACTCAAATCATCGAGTAACATTCATTCCAATCCTCAGAGTCATTTTCAAACATAGAATCAAACTTTTCATGCACGCTATCTTTCCGTCGTGCTAACTTTTCGTATACGATCTGTATTAATTTCCTCGATCAAGACATTCACTTCCATTCATCATTTCGAGTCCTGATTCAATATCGTTTTCTAACTCGCGTTGCCCACTCACAAGTTGTCCTAAGGCTTTGTACGATCGTATCACCTCACCAACATAGTCGTTGTTATCCCTAATCCTCAATTTTTTGCTCGAATTATTTCCAAGACGGACCATACACCACTCAGGAATTGATCCATCCGATCTAGTCTAAAATCACGTTTGTATTATTCGCTAATACATCTTTCAGGTTCGTTCAACGAATCTCTAGCGTACGTAATCACTCACGTTGTCTCGACGTACTAAGTCATTCGCACTATTCCTCAAAATCTGAACCAATCTTCCATGTACGCCTAAGCGTTAGTTCGATAGTGTTTCTATCGATATACACTCTAAGTGAATCTCCGTTCCCGACCGAGCAATACATAATATTGCTTGTGATTCGATTGCACCAAAAGGTCGAGGTACGCGATACGCGGCACAGCTTAGCCAAAAGGCCATGTGCATAGCTATCCCGTACGGACTATACTCCGAGTTTGCAAGCTCATTTGCTAATGTCGACATAGGACTAGTTAGGCACGCACACGACTTGCTAACTTTAGCATGTATTTTCTATCAAGTCAAGTTTGACACCGTTCGGCACAAAGGCCATCACCTACCGATGCGTTCGATTGAACGCTTGTACGAGATTTTGAAAATATTTAGACTTATTGTATGGACATACCGTGGAACATTTGAGAGAGAGCGCACCAACGATATCAATACGCGGAAGAGACATTCAGAGTTTGCGAAAACATCAGAGTTAAAGAATTCCATCGATAGTCCAAGGACGTAAAGCCGTGCTCTGATACCATTATGTCATACCCCGCTCCCGTAAGAGCGATTGTTCTCGCTAAGACGTGATACCGTATGAGCCTAGATTGTGCTCGTACAAGGCGGGTTCCATAACGGTTGATTACAGCGGTTGCGACGGGGTCGTCGCACAGAAGTCCCAAGTAGAGACATTGAATAATAGCAGCAGAAATTTAGAATAAAACACAAGTCTTTCAAACGATATATTTTATTGATATTGGAATAAAGATTACAAAGGGCGCAAGGCCAAGATTACAAGTCACTTGAGTCTCTCTCTCATCTCTCAATACATGTCTCGAGCCAGCGGATGCTTCCGAAGGCGACGTCCATACATTATGTCCCGTATAAGTCTTGACTCCACACGGCCGCATGCTTTGAATCGCCAAGGAACTCCATACCTCGATGCATCCAAGCGAGCCTCGTACCACGAGCTTCTACCTGCGCTTGTAAATGAAAACTATGTGGGTGTCAGTACTCAACTGTACTGGTGGGATGAGCTCCTCGCCCACCCATACAAAACCAACACGTTCATTTACTTTGTGTAACATAGACCCTTTACGATTATCTTTCTATTCTTGCCTTAGAATCAGTTTTAGGACATAGACTCTCAGCCTATTTAGTGCCTCTAGACCTTTCTCGTGCTTGCATTGCCAACGTACCGACTCATACTTGTCTTTTGTGCCATACTCTGGAACGTAACGACTCGTTCGTGCAATGAACTCGATTCGTGCTTCGATATTTCTGAGGCAGTGCCTCCTCGCTAAGTCTTGCCTATACTTGTGTTGTGACAATGCGGCCGTACCTCACATTTCGAGGTCGTGCCCTGCAACTCAACATAACATAACCAAACTTGCCCTACGGCCCTTCTCGACTTAACTCGCAATGTCTAACTCAACTTGTGGAACCGGTGTTGAGAACTCAAGCACGACGCCGTATCTCATGCCAAAACATGTGTCTTTACGCATAGCCAATCTTAGGCTTCATAATACTTTGGGTGCGAACCGAGCACACATTTCGTAACTTAACAATAAATCGTGCTTGCACTTCCTTAAAATCGACCAACACCGTGTATACGGATTTGTCGCTTAGCACGCCAATTTATCTATATGAAAGGCCACTGGCATGACAAGCCATCGTGGACATAGCTCGGGTAGGCGGCGGGTCCTTCGATGCAGGGTAGCTAGCCCCATGGAAAGCCCCCGACTATCCATGCAGTAAAATCGTGCGCTGCTATAACGTCTTCCCCCTAGGTCGACTGGCCCCGGTGCCCCGACGTAATACCAGTCGAGGAAGAAATCCTTGTCGACAAGTTGTCCAATGACAACGCACCTACGAGACATCTAGACTCACGTAAATGCATGGCCTAATTTATCGTATAACTGGGACTATAGTTAGCATCTTATGCTCTAAACCACACTTTTGTATAACGTGTATCGGAATCGAGAGACTCCCAACCGAGGGACCGTCTCATACTTTAAAAATGTACATAGGAACCGAGAGACTCCCAACCGAGGGACCGCCTTATACGTTGAAAACGTGCATAAGAACCGTAAGACTCCCAACCGAGGGACCGCCTTAGCGACAAAAAGTTGCATAAACTTACTTTTTTTAAACCGAGGGAACGACTACTGCATAGCCTTCCAACTTAACTTGAACAAAACGTGTTCCTTAAGTGCCATAGACTGTGGCTAACATTTCATAGGATCGACCGTGGCTCGTGCCTTAAACTGACTTATATTCTACGCGACGCTATCGCCCAAGTCATACTTTATATGACGGGCCTTGAGATCATGGGACTGATGTCACCTCCATTTTTCGTTATACATATTTCCAGTATACATGTACGGAATTCCGACCCGTAGTTAGACTTGTCTTGCTTAGTTTGATCCTGGTTTAATCTTGCCTTGGTTTATTTTGGGTTGGCTTGGTTTATTCCATGGTTCAACATGTTAACCCCCTACCTACCACCATCCCCATTTATAAACCCCTCTCTCTCCTCATTTACTTCTCCTTCTTCATTTATTTTTTTATCTTCTTCCTCTTAACTTCTCCACCTACCAGAGAGCTTAGACAAGTGTAACTTGCTTCATGGAGGAACTCCATTTTTATTGTTTTATTATCTTCCTTACAAGATTCTAAGACACTTTAGTACTTAGCATTTTTAATTTCCATGGTTTATTTCTTGTAGATCTAAGTTTGATGCATTTTTGGATTTCTTGGATTTTGATTTATCAAACTTTATTATTTTCAAGTTTTAGTTGTTCCATGTTGCAGAGAATTTTATTCTGCCCTATTTTGACCTATAGAAGTCCAGATTTGGGCTTGGATTGAAGGTTGGGAAGTCGGAGAACCCCCAACTTCCCAGGTTCTTCTTCTCGGAAAAGTTGGAGAAGAAGAACAGTGCTTGCCGCATGGCATTTTCACGCGGCAAGGTCCCCTACGATTTCTCTTATCCGGATAAGCCTGTTCCCTCCTGGCCGCATGGCTATCTCTAGCCTAGCCGCATAAGCATGTTCCCTCCTGGCCGCATGGCTATCTCTAGCCTTGCCGCATAATCCTGTTCCTTCCTGGCCGCATGGCTATCTCTAGCCTAGCCGTATAAGCATGTTCCCTCCTAGCCGTATGGCTATCTCTAGTCTAGCCGTATAAGCCTGTTCCCTCCTGGCCGCATGACTATCTCTAGCCTTGTCACATAAGCCTGTTCCCTTCTGGCCGCATAAGCCTGTTTCCCCTTATCGCATAGCTACCTCTAGCCTTGCCGCATGACCGCATTAGTTGCATGATGCATGGCCGTTTGGCCCTTGCCGTATGGCGATCCTTGGTCGCATATGCCATGACCCTTGGCTCCCGGGCCGCAAGGCTCTTCCCACAGCCTTTGTACCTTTTTTTATTATTATTTTGGTTGTTGCATTTATGTTTATGTCTCATGACCCTCCGTGTAACTTGGGTCCCTTGATGGAATGCTTGCACCATGTTAATTCTGAATATATTCTATGAACACGATAGTGATCCGTCGTGGTACACTCTTGACAAGTAACATGACATGATAGTGGCCCATCGTGGCGCACTCTTGATAAGTAAACCTGACATGATATACCCTATTATGCTGTTACGACGGCTAGCCTGACATGACAAGTAATGAATGATTTGGATACCGTGGGTGTTTCTTTTGAGTGTGTTTGTACAAGCTACATGTTCTGTATTGCATCATGTCTAGGATATGAATTCCTGATTTTCTACGGTCAGAGATTTATACTGAATCTGGCTAGGCTAATGATTAGATAAATCAAGTAGCTCATATAGATAGAGATATTTTAGCTACAAGCAATTCCGTTATCTGGGTGCCTTCTCTGATGGACTTGTAGCCTGCCGTCGAGTATGGCACATTTTTAGCCCACTGTCATGTGGGGCACTTCTTGAAATAAGTAATATGCACACTGTTATATGTTGCACCCCAAGTCACCTAATAACTCTCTTAGGGTACATTTGTCTCCTGGACGATGTATCCACTATAAATGCTTGTAACTTGCGTCTGGATAACCTGGATAGTCTGCATGGCTTGTGGCCGTAGGAATATCTCATTGCATCTTGCTAGTAACTAGGCTTGTGATAACCCTATTTAGTTAAACTATCAAGTCGTACTCTTGCTTGACCGTGAATGATTGAGTGGATTCCCATCTTGTCTAGTCTTGCCTTGATCCAGTACATGGCTATCTCTTGACATGCTTGTATATGCTTTACCTTATCGATAATTGGTTAGAGACTAAGTTTCGTTCAGGTGAAGGATTACAACCCCGGTCCTTGTTTGGTTTACGGATTGTAACTTGGTTATCGGAATAGTCCTTTAGTTATCTTATCATTTATCAGCTTGTTTTCTCTAAACTCATGTCTTTTATCATCACTTATGTTTTCATGTGCTAATGTGCTGGTTTTAGTTCTTAAGTGAAGCCTCCTTTGTGGCACTTGCTCTTTCTGGGGTCTGACCCAGCTGGTTTTGTATGGCCAGATTTTGGAGCAACACCCGAGGTTCTACCTGCATTCCAGCCAGATGGTGAACACTAGAAGAAACCCTGGCAACGAGTGGGTTTTATTTTGCTCTCCCACTCTATTGTAAAATTATTCTTTTGAGCGTTTAGCCGCCGTGCAAGTGTTAGCTCGTGTTAAATACTTATATTTTTTGTCTGCCTACGGACTGTAACATGATTAACAAATCCTAGGGTTGATCATGTATGACTAAAACTCTTGCTAGTCCTCACATTTTGTACGACTAGCTTCATGATCATCTGTATATGAAAAGTATGGGACACCTTACTATTGATTATCTGATGGTCTAATATCTTGTAACTATTATTACTTGCTTGAGATTGAGACACTAGGCTTGTTCTTGACCATAAAAGACTGATGGCTTGTAGAAAAACCCTCATACATCTAGACAGCCGTGACCGTATATGGAGGTGGAATACACTTCTATATACGTAGCTGGCTGTGTCTGCCCCCGCTCTCCAGTATTCTGGATCTGGGGCGTGACAACTGAATAACTCAATAACCGTAGAAGGAGCGGGACAATACTTATAATGACTTAGGTCGACCGACATAACTTTGCCTAACTTAATTGAGCCTACAATTTAACCTAAGGGACGAGCAAAGGCTATGCCAATCCTTGCATTGCGGAAGCGTGCATGCTTTATCGAGCATTTTCGCGGGCGACGCCTATGACTTAGGCTAACTCATAGTTTGTGTCGAATACCAACTTTCCTTCTTCCAAGCCACGGGACGAAGGGACGAGTGTCATTTTCAAAGCACGTCGTGCACCAACTCTAAGCCAACCGTTGGACATTTCCATATTCTAACTCCATTTGACCAGTCGGAATTATTCCCTTATCTATGTGGATTCGTCTCTTTTATTGTCAAGCCTACTTGTGCATTTGAAAACATTCGATTTATTATGTGAAGGCTAAGATGAGGCAAGTTCACCGAAACTATCCCACCTGAGCGAGCGGTCGCCTTGACCGAGCGGGCCTTCGTGTCGCTGTTGCATGACAAAGTCTGAACGCCGTTGGCGTTTCGATTCTTTCGATTGACTGAGCGGGATGGGGCACTACATTATATGTCCACGAGTCCAGAATGACGATACGAACTCAACGGTATATTCGGAATTGGATTCTGACGAGTCGATCTCAAAATGATCTGTTGACTCGGACTGTGGGACCCACTTTGTACCGAAATATGTGCCAGGGCCAACGTCCTCCAAATCTAACAAACTATATATTAATTCATGACAAAATGATGCCACGAGCCTACTGGTGGTGTCGGAATTGAAATCTGGAGTCCCAGGTTCAAAAATAGAATTTTATAAGTTGGAAATTATGAATTCGGACAACCAACTTTGGCATCAAATTCAACCAATCAAACGTGCTCACAATAAAACAAAACTTAAAGGGCAGGAAGAGGGTTATATCAGCTGCGCATAGGAACCAGTGGTACGCCAAACGGAGCTACGATTGAGGAGATACGAGCCGACGAAGTTGGCTCCGTAAAATTGTCCAAAAATTATACAATTTAAACGGTCAACTTGGCGGCCGATTTTGATGCACCAAATAATGAAATTAACGGATGAAACTGAAGTTGAGTGAAGAGGTATAAATCGAGATGGAGACGGAAGAAACGGATCGACGATCCAACGGTCGGATCGTCCAAAAAAATGCGTGCGAAGTCGCTCGACGAGGCGCACATTCTGAAATCCGTCCGCGTGCGCGTCGAGGGAATTCCGTGCAAAATGCACCAATCGGGCGTTTCTCGTGCCGGAGACGAGGGGGTGTGCCACGGGGGCCTGCCCGGGGGTGCGCCCGGCCAAGGAGGCCAACCACGACGGCGGCGACCGCGGTGGCACGCGGTTGGCCGATAGTGGCTTGCGGCTGCTGCTGCCTTGTTGTTGCTGCGCTGCTGGCGTTGTTGCTCGGCTGCTGCTGCTGTTGCTGGCTAGGGCGACAGCGGTGGGGCACGACGACGGTGGTGGCTGGTTGGAGGAGAGGTGGTGAAGGGCTCGGCCATGGAGGAAGGAGGTGGAGCTGATGTTGGTGAGGGTGATAATGGTGATGGTGATGTGAAGATGGAGAGGAGAAAGAAGAGAAGGAATGGAGAAGGAGGCTGGAGAGGTTGTTCAGCCATGGGAGGATGGTGAGCTCGGCCATGGGAGGCTGCTGCATACATAAGGGAGGAGAGAGAAGAGGGAAAGAGATGAAGAAGGAGGATAGGATGGAGTGTTGTGTGGTATAATTGAATGGGGGTGAGTTTGCTGTGAGTTGTTAGGAGGAGAGAGAGAGAGAGAGAGAGTGATTGGTTTGTGTTAGAAAAGTAGGAAGAGAGAGAAACTTAGGGATTAGGGCCGGCCATGAATGAGGGGGTATGTGTTTGAGTGTCATGTGGGAATATGTGGAGTGGATTGATGGAGAGAAAATACATGGCTAGGATTTAATGTAGCTAAAATAGGTCATTCTCTAGGGATTTAATTAAGGGGTTCTCCATTTAATAATTTAAATGGTACACTAGGTGTTTGATATTTTGTAGGAAAAAATAGTGTGTGGGTATTCATGAAGGGGACAACATGAAACTTGGGTTGGGTTCAGTTGAGCCGGATCGGATCAAAACAGACTTGGTACAATAAACGGATTAATTTTAGGTATTTATGATCATGGATAAATAAGTAGCATGTGGGGGCTCAAATAAATGGGACACAAGTATCATGTGGGTAGTAGGCACAAAATGGGTCAAAATCATATATTGGGTCGACTAGGTTGGATCGATGTCGGGTCCCAAAATTAAATTGGAAGTCAGGTCACATTTTACGGTGGATAATTAATTGGCCTAAATTGACCCAAAAGTTGTACGAAGCAAATGAAGCACAAGATGGTATGTCTGAGTGGGACACGAAGGTCATGGGTGTAGGGTGTCTCGAGTAGATCATGCATGAGAAGTTGGTTTCAAAAAAATGACTAGTCTTGTGCTCCTAAATTAAAAGTCACGGTAACGTGCATATGATGATCAAAGATAAAAGTGTGAATTTAATTAATAATTATTTAACGATCAAATGGTCTAATTTGATCCGAAGTTGTGCGAAGCAAAAAGAGTACAAGGGAGCAAGTTTGAGTGGGACATGGTATATCAACATGAAGATAATCTTGTCTACTACAAACTCATGAAGAGAGTTTCCAGAGATTGGCATCTCTGACGCTCCAGAAGTCAAAGTCACGGAAAAGAACATTAAATAAAAATAATAATCAAATAACAAAATTTATTGAAAATAATTGATTTAAAAAATTGAAAAAAAAACCCTCTAAATTCAGGGGGCTTACGGGGGGGCCTTGGTGCCATCACTAATGTCGCCAAGGGGGCGTCAATTTCTCGGCGACATCATTAATGTCGTCTTGTCCTTCCTTTTATTATTGGGTGCGGCTATCCGCACCCCACCAACTGCTGAGCACACCCCAATATTAAAAAAAAAAAAATCCTATTATACCCTCCAATTGCTGAGCACACCCCACTCCTCCTCCGCCCCCCGACCACTCCTCCGCCGCCTCCTCCTCCTCCTCCTCCTCCGCCTCCCGACCCTCCTCCTCCTCCTCCCCGACCCTCCCGACCCGCCTCCTTCTCCTCCTCCTCCTTCGCCCGGCCCTCCTCCTCCTCATCCTCCCCCGACCCTCCGCCTCCGGACCTCCTCCTCCTCTCGACCCCTCCTCCTCCTTTTGGGTCGGGGTCGGAGGGTCGGAGGAGGAGGAGGAGGAGGGTCGGGAGGCAGAGGAGGAGGAGGAGGGCCGGGCGGAGGAGGAGGAGGAGGAGAAGGAGAAGGAGGCAGCGGAGGGTCGGGGGAGGAGATCGATTTTTTTTTTTTTGGGATTTTACGGTTCTGTTCGACCCTGGTCGGTCGGACACACAACAAAGCGTTCGACTCATCTCAGTCGAACACCTTTATTTTGGTTCGACCTGCTCTTGTTGTACACCCATCTCAGTCGGACATACTACTGTACAGTTCAGCTGTTGTTGGTCGAACAATATGGATATGTTCAACTGGCGTATGTCGAACAGTTGGACTGTGCTCGGCAGTCACAGGTCGAGCATGTGGTTATCTGGGGTGTGCTCAGTAATTGGAGGATAGAATATGATTTTTTTTTTTTTATATTGAAATGTGCTCAATAGTTGGTGGGGGTGCGGATAGCCGCACCCTTTATTATTTCCCTCGAGTTATCCCTTTTAAGTAAATACAATAAAATTTATTGCCTTGTGCAAATTTTTTCGTAAAAAAAACCATTCACACGGTCCCACCGTGAGCTTCCCGTGAGAAATCAAACTTAATTTTGATTTTGATGTTGGATTGAACTCTCTTTTTTCCACTCTCCCCGTCCTTGTAATGTACCTCCCCCACAGAGTCCTCACCACCAGCAGGCGGAGGTTACCAAATCCCAACGGTTGCAACAGTCTCTTCTTCTTCTTCTCCACCAGAAGCAGCGGCATCGACACGCTCGCCACTCGCTTCCGCCCCTTTCCTGACTACTCCCCGCCGAGGCTCCTCTCCGTCGCCGACGAGGACCTCGTCAGAAGCCTCACCACAGCCCTCCTCCAGCGCCGCTCCTCCTCGCCAATCCCCTCCGTCCTCGCCCCCTTCTCCTCCCGCTTCCGCCCCCGCCTCCACCTCCTCCCCTCCCTCCTCCTCCTCCGCCCCCACCCCTCCCTCCTCCTCTCCTTCCTCCTCCACTCCTGCCCACGCCGCGTCCCCACCGAGGCCCTTGCCATCGCCGTCCACGTCGCCGTCTCCTCCGCCCGATACTCCTCCGCGCGCTCCTTCCTTCGGCGCGGCCTCTCCTCTCACCCGCATTTCCTCGAGCAGCTCGTCTACACCTACAAGCACTGGTCCTCCTCCTCCGGCCCCGCCGTTTTCGACCTCGCCTTCCGCGCCGTCGTCTCCCTGGGCGACCTCCCCGGGGCGAGGGATTTCTTCCGCCACCTCGCCACGTACGGCGTCGTCCTCTCCGTCCGCTCCTGCAACGCCCTCCTCTCCCGCCTCCCCGACTCGGAGGTTCTCCCCGCCCTCTCCGAGCTCCGCGACGCAGGCGTCCGGCTTGACGTCGTGTCCCGCAATTTGGCGATCCGTGCGCTGTGCCGACTCGGGAGGCTCGAGGAGGCGCGCGAGGTCTTGGAAGAGGAAGAGGTTGACGTTGTTAGCTATAGCATGGTCATTCACGGCTGCTGCGGTTCCGGGGACCTTCAGGCGGCACTGGACTTGTTCGAGGGAATGGAAGCTAGGGGATTCAAGCCCAACAAATTTACTTACAGCAGTGTAATTTCTCTTCTTTGTGACAAAGGGAAGCTGGCGGATGCGGAGAAGGTGCTGGCTGAGATGGTGCGGCGGGGAGTGGTGCCTGACATTGTTGTGTATACGTCTTTGATCGACGCTTTTTCGAGAAGTGGCGACTTGCGCGCGGTGGAACGTCTTGTTGGTGCGGTCAAGCTTGGAGGACTGGTTCCGGATGTTGTGACTTATACTGTTTTCATTTACGGACTTTGCCGGAGTGGGAGGGTGCTTGAAGGCGATAGGGTCTTTAAGGAAATGGTTGGAAAGGGTTTAGAGCCGGACGAAGTTGCGTATACTACACTTATCGACGGGTTATGCAAGGATGGAAAGATTCAGGATGCGTTCTGTCTCCACAATGAGATGCTGCGGTCAGGTCTGATGCCAAATGTAGTGACATACACGGCTTTATCCGATGGACTTTGCAAGCGGGGCGAAATGGAGGCTGCCAATGAGCTTCTGCATGTGATGTGCGGAAAGGGTCTGGAGTTAAATGTACACACATACAATTCGTTGATAAATGGATTCTGCAAGTCCGGTAACCTTGATCAAGCAGTGAAGACCATGGAGGACATGGACGCAGCGGGACTGAGGCCTGATACGTACACTTATACCACTCTGATGGATGCTTATTGTAAGTCCGGTGAGTTGAATCGAGCACATGAGCTTCTTCGTGAGATGCTGGACAAAGGCCTCCATCCGAGCATTGTGACTTTCAATGTTCTGATGAATGGTTTTTGTGCTTCACAAATGCTACAAGAGGGAAGGAGGTTATTGGACTGGATGTTGGAGAGGAGTATAATGCCGAACGTAACAACGTATAATTCTCTCATGAAGGAGTACAGCATAGATAAGAATATGGAAGCCACGACAGAAGTCTATAGAGGAATGTGCGCAAGGGGAGTGATGCCGGATGAGAACACTTACAACATCTTGATAACAGGACACTCCAAGGCAAGAAACATGAAGGAGGCGTGCTATTTTTATAGCGAGATGATTGAGAAGGGATTCAGTCTTAGATCAAGTTCTTACAATGCACTTATCAAAGGGCTCTTCCGGAAGAAGAGGTTGACTGAGGCAAGGAACTTATTTGAAGAAATGAGGACAGGGGATTTCGTTGTTGATAGGGAAACATACAACATGTTTATTGATATTAACTACAGTGAAGGGAACATTGAGATGACCCTTGAGCTCTGCGATGAAGCAATAGAGAAATATACTAAAGAATCTATATATTATGAAGCTACTGGAAGTTGATAGTTTTACAGCCTAACTCAGAAGTTTGGGCTAGGGTTGAAGATAAATGATCTTATCAGAAAAAGGGATCATTAAACTTGCCACATAATCATGATGCATACAACAGAGACTTGCTCTGTTATCAGCCATTGTTCCCTTTATTAAATTAGTTCATCTTAGCTCCGAGCTATCCTGACTGAAGGTAAGGCCCAGCTTTCTTCTGATTCCTAGATGATGATTCGTGCAGACATTCGATGCATCCGTCATTACCATTTGCTACTAACGTAAGTACAACTTTTTCCTCCTTTAAACAGTAGTTTGATTCACTATTTCTCTGTGACGTTCCGTGATTCGGTTTAGTCATTGTAAAATATGATAGTTAATAACTTGATTAAGTTCGCTGAGGTTTCTAGGATGCTCAATTATGACAAATTTACAGTGAACATGATGAAAGCAAGGATCGATTCAGAAAAATCAAACAACTTACTATGGGACTATAGAAGTAATACAAGTTGAGGCTTTACAAGAAGGGTTGCGACATCTCTTAGGAATATACTTTTGTCTGGACAGTTATGTTTACTATCTTAATGATAGAAGTAAATCAAAGGAACAAAAACATGAATACTTTAGTTTAGTCTAATAGCAGGTAATGATGATTTTATTGTGGTTGCTATGCATGAACGTGCTTATACATAGTTTCTGCGACACGATCAACTCTTCAATAGATAGAAATTATATTCTATCTCGAAGTACCTTTTGAATATCATGGGATTGATGTTGGTCTGACATCCGTTCAAGAGAAGAGAAGAGAAGATAAAAGAAAAACAAACTTCTGGCCTGTTATTCTATTGAGCATTCTCAACTTTGAGCACTTATGCAGTGTCCAGTCCATATTGTGTGGAAGGTCTTGGGAATAATATGTGGATAATATTCATACATCTTGAAATAGGGTCCATTTCCCTTCACCATGGAGGATCGGATACGGATTCCATACCCATACCCATGTCCTAAAGGGTTGACACGGGTACTTCTCCTTAAAGTGGAGAGTCCGGATAACATAGAGTGTTATAGCTTTCGCTAGGTGGAATCAATGCAGTGGAGGGCTCCTAGGCGGCCGCACAGTTTTTTTTTAGAAATTTGAAATCTGAATTTTTTTAAAAACTTTTAAATTTGTTTTGAATTTTTAAAAAAATTCAATTTTGTAAAATCTGATTTTTTTTGAATTTTTTGAAATCTGATTTTTTTTAAATTTTATTTTGAAATTTCAAATTTGAAATTTGAAATTTGAAATTTTCGAAAATTCCCACCTAGCCGAACAGGGTAGCCTAGGTGCAAGGGCCGAACATACGCCTAGGTCGGCCGAACATGAGGTTTTCGGTTCGTTGGGAGGCTGCACAGTGCCTAGGCGGCCGTCTAGGCCGATTTTTAGAACACTGACACTGGTTATTTCAACTACTGGAAACATGCCTAGGAGATTTTCCACATTAATATTAGGGGACTAAATTATATATATATATATATATATATATATATATATATATATATATATATATATATATATATATATATATATATATATAATTTGGGGCATGGGAAGTTGTGATATTATGTACTGTAATACCTTTTCCGCTTTATGCGAGGAATAAATTCACCCTTATTCCAAAAAAAAAAATATAGGAAGCGGATCAAAAGCCCCCCTTAGAAAACTCCCTAAAAAACCCCTCACTCTAATTCGTAATTTAATGTTAATATTAATGTTAATATTAATGTTAATATTAATATTAATGTTAATATTAACATTAAATACTAAAATTAACATTAAACTTAACATTAAAATTAATATTAATATTAACATTAATATTAATATTAACATTAACATTAATATAAAAAATTTAAAAAATTTAATATTAACATTAACATTAATATTAATATTAACATTAATATTAACATTAATATTACGAATTAGAGTGAGGGGGGTTTTTAGGGGATTTTCTAAGGGGGGCTTTTGATCCGCTCCCCCATATATATATATATATATATATATATATATATATATATATATATATATATATTGAGATTGATTGATGATTTTCATTGATAATCTCATAGGCTTTATATAGCCTTTACATGATAGAATATCCAATGGAATATCCTGTGGCATATTCTGGCATCCCAACTATGTCCTCAGGATATTCCCATACTAAATATAACATATTCTCGTTCTAAATATATCCTCAGGATATTCCTATACATATTCTCATTCTAAATATATCAACACTCCCCCTCACGATGGGCGAAAGATATTCAACTAGCCCATCTTATCACATCCTCTCATCATGCTGATAGAGTTAAGTCCCTTGGTCAATCCGTCTGCTACCTGATATTTGGTTGGAACATAGTCCAGCTCTAGTAGTCCACCATCCAGCTTTTCTTTGATGAAGAATCTGTCAATCTTGTCACGCCCCAGAACCAGAATACTGGAGAGCGGGGGCAGACATAGCCAGCTACGTATATTGAAATGGAAACCACCTCGATATACGGTCACGGCTGTCTAGATATATGAGGGTTTACTACAAGCCAACAGTCTCTTATGGTCATGAACAAGCCTAGTGTCTCAATCACAAGCAAGTAAGTAAGGTCGCAAGATGTATGATCATTAAATATACAATAATAAGGCGTCCCAAATATTACATATTCAGCTGATCATGAAGCTAGTCGTACAAAATGCGGGGACTAGCAAGAGTTAAGTCATACATGATCAACCCTAGGATTTGTTAATCATGTTTACAGCCCGTAGGTAGACAGTAAGTAAAGTGCATCGAGCTAACAGGTGCTCGTCGGCTAAACGCCTCAAAAGAATAACTTTACAATAGAGTGAGCGAAACAAAATAGAAAATCCACTCGTAGCCCGGGTTCCTTCTAGTCGCCACCATCGGGCTGGAGGTTCGGAAGATCCTCGGGAGCTGCTCCAAAATCTGGCCACACAAAACCAGCTGGGTCAACCCCAGAAAGAGCAAGTGCCACAAGGGGGCCACGAAATAAGAACAAAAGCCAGCAATCAGCACAAGAAAAATTTAATATTAAAACTAGAATTTATGAAAACATGTCAGGATGATATACGACGAGATAACCATGGAACTATTCCGATAGCCAGGTTACAACCCGTAAACCAAACAAGGACCGGGGTTGTAACCCTTCATCTGAACAGAACTTGGTTTCCCACCATTTATCGACAAGATAATAATGCAAGAAATCAAGACAGAAAGTAATCTTGTACTGAATCAAGACATGGCTAGACTGGTTATACCTCATTCAATCAATCACGGCCAAGCAGATACTACGGCTTACTACTTTAACTAACTAGGGTTATCACAGGCCTAATTACTAACAAGATGCAGTGAGATTGTTCCACAGCCACAAGCCCTGCAGACCATCCAGGTTACCCAGGTCGAAAATTAGGGGTTGAATTCTGGTGGGTACATCGTCCAGGAAACACATGTACCCTTAGGTGACTTAGAAGGTGCAACACATGACAGTGTGCTGGAAATGCGCCCTACTCGACGGCAGGCTACAGATCCCAAGAGCGTCCAGGTAACGGGATTGCCTGTAGCTGTGTCATCTCTTCATGACTACTGTGTTATTCTAGTTATTAACCTTAATCCATTTTAGTAGGTGCTCCTGACCGTGGTACTCAGGAGTCCCATCCTAGACATGATGCAAGACAGGACAAGTGGATTTAACAAGCAAGCAAGAAAGAACTACCCACGGTGTCAAGGCATGTCAAGTTAAGCTAGCCGTCGCAACAGCATTAAGATAAATCATGTCAGGGTACTTGTCAGGAGTGCGCCACGACGGGCCACTATCATGTCAGGTTGGTCATGTCAGGAGTGCACCACTACGGGTCACTGTCGTGTTATGCTAGTTCCTTGTCATACCATGCCATGTACAATAGTCATTCCAAACATATTAAGTAAAATCAAGTTCATGACAAAAGGCGTAAGGATATAAAATGGACGTAAAATATCTAATAAAATATCAATATACAGGGCTATAGAAGAGCCAAGCTTAAAGAAATAAGACCAAAACTCCAAGAGCCAATGTGTTAAGCAAGGGGTTCAGGGTGCAGCGTACGCACAAGACACGCACGCAGGAGAGCTGCGTACGCGAAAAGACACGCACGCAGGAGAGCTGCGTACGCGAAAAGTCACGCACGCAAGAGAGCTGCGTACGTGAAAAGACACGCACGCAGGAGAGCTGCGTACGCGAAAAGTCACGCACGCAAGAGAGCTGCGTACGTGAAAAGACACGCACGCAGGAGAGTTGCGTACGCGAAAAGTCACGCACGCAGGAGAGCAGCGTACGCGAAAAGACACGTACGCAGGAGAGCGACGTACGCGAAAAGTCACGCACGCAGGAGAGCGGCGTACGCGAAAAGTCACGCACGCAGGAGAGCAGCGTACGCGAAAAGACACGCACGCAGGAGAGTTGCGTACGCGAAAAGTCACGCACGCAGGAGAGCTGCGTACGCGAAAAGTCACGCACGCAGGAGAGCTGCGTACGCACAAAAGCACGCACGCAAGAGAGCTGTGTACGCACAAAAGCACGCACGCAGGGAGCTGCGTACGCGTAAAAACACGCACGCAGGGGAAAGGATCTTCTTCTCCACAGTTGAGAAGAAGCTCTCATGGCTCCCAAAACTTCAAAGCATCACAACTTGACCATCCGAACTCCAAATCAGGATTTCCAAAGTTCCAACCAGGGTGGAATTGAACTCTCTTCCACATGGAAACATCAAAACCCATAAAAATCCAACTTAAGTAGATCAAAACCATGCAAATCCGAAAATAAGAAAAACTTAGATCTAGAACAATGGAGACTCCAAATCACAAAATACCAAGTTCTAATGTTGATCACCATGTCCTAATCTAGCAAATGGACAAATAAAAGAGGGTTCTCATGTGGTGGCAAGGTGCACTTGCCTATGGGTGGGTGTTGTGTAGAGGAAGGAGAAGAGTGTTATGTAGAGGAAGGAGAAGAAGAAATTAATGGAGGTTTATGAGGAGAGAGAAAAGGTTGGTGGAGTTTTAAAGAGGGTGGGATGTAGTGTGCTGAGGGTGGAGCATAGGCTAAGGTGTTCCAATACACATTAAACCAAACCAAACCAACCCAATCCAATTAAAACCGAGCCATGACAAAATCCGAAATACGAGAAATACCGAAATTCCACAAGTTGAGAAAAAATAAAAATACATGCCAAAATCCAGATACGAGTATAAATACGAAATACGGAAAATATGGGAAATGAGGATGACAACTCTACCCACCTTAAAAGAATTCCGTCCTCGGAATTTAATCAAGGAGCTAGAGATTGTCACGACAAGCTACATTAAGCACAGGCAAGTTACAATAAGCAGTTCAATCATACAATCATACAATGCAAGCAAGGAAGGGAAAACGTAAGGCATAAGAAAGATATTATACCTCACGAGTCAAACAGGTAGGGATATCGCGATCGGATGTCGTCCTCACGCTCCCACGTTGACTCACCTAGAGAGTGACGACCCCAAGCAACACGGACTAATTTAATAGTCTTGTTCTTGAGTATCTACTCCCTCCGGTCCAATATAGACACGGGCCTCTCCTCATACGAAAGGTTGGTACCAACAACCAATTCCGAATGGTCTAGGATGTAGCTCGGGTCCGGAATATACCATCGTAATTGGGACACATGGAATACATCATGCACCTCACTTAGCGACGGCGGAAGAGCGAGACGATAGATACATCTCCTACTCGCTCTAGAATATCGAACGGCCCTATATACCTAGGACTAAGCTTTCCCCGCACGCCAAAGCGAATGACGCCGCGGTTAGGCGAGATCCTAAGGAATACATGGTCGCCGACAGCAAATTTTAAGGGACGTCGATGAACATCGGCCCAATGGCGCTGGCGGTCCTGGGCAACTCGGAGGTGATCTCTGACCTTCCTGACCACTTCAACCGTCTGGGAAATCAATTCGGGCCCGAGCATCTGCCTCTCCCCGACATCGTCCCATGCTAGCGGGGATCTGCACTTCCTGCCGTAAAGAGCCTCGAAGGGTGCCATCTGGATACTGGCCTGATAACTGTTGTTGTACGAGAATTCCACCAGGTGCAGATGATTCTCCCATGAACCACCGAAGTCAAGGGTACAGGATCTCAACATATCTTCAAGGGTCTGGATTGTGCGCTCTGATTGACCATCCGTCTGCGGGTGATAAGCTGAGCTGAATTGAAGGCGAGTCCCCAAACTCTTCTGCAAGCTGCGCCAAAAGTGTGATGTGAATCTTGAATCCCTGTCCGAGGTGATGCTGACTGGCACACCGTGAAGCCTGACGATCTGCCTGAGATACATCTCTGCTAACTGCGCCGTCGACTGTCCAACTCTGAATGGGAGAAAGTGTGCCACCTTGGTAAGCCTGTCCACAATTACCCAAATAGCATCTCTGCCGGCCGGAGATCTGGGCAATCCGGTCACGAAATCCATGGTTATATGTTCCCATTTTCATTCTGGGATCGGTAAGGGTTGAAGAAGTCCAGCGGGCCTCTGATGTTCAGCTTTAACCTGTTGGCAAACCAAACACCGAGAGACAAACCGGGCTATCTCCCTCTTCATGCCATTCCACCAGAAATGCTGACGAATATCACGGTACATCTTCGTACCACCCGGATGAATAGAATATTGTGAACTGTGGGCTTCTGCCATGACTTCCTGTCTGATATCTCCACTGGGTACACAAAGACGAGTGCCTTGCCGAAGTGTACCGTCTTCATGGATACATAACCCTGGCCTTCTTCCTGCTTCACACTCTGCTCTGAGTCGCTGGATCTTGGAATCTATCGACTGCGTCACCCGGATTCTCTCAACTATGCTGGACTGAACCTGTAGGCTGGCCATCAATGCCACGCTGGTTGGAAGAACCACTTCAATTCCCATCTTCTGAAGATCTGCCAATAATTCTGGTTGCGCCGTCAGGAAATAAACTCCGGCTCTCCTGCTCAATGCATCTGCTACAACGTTGGCCTTCCCGGGATGATACTGCAAATCCACATCATAGTCCACTAGTAGCTCGAGCCATCTTCTCTGCCGCATATTAAGGTCCTTCTGGGTGAAAACATACTTCAGGCTCTTATGATCAGTAAAGATCTCCACTCTAGCTCCGTACAAGTAGTGTCTCCACAACTTCAAAGCAAACACTACCGCTGCCAATTCCAAGTCGTGGGTCGGGTAATTCTTCTCATGATCACGTAGTTGACGTGACGCAGAAGATATTACCTTCCCATGCTGCATCAAGACACACCCCAATCCTCTGCCTGAAGCGTCACAATAAACTGTGAATCCTCCGGTCCCATCTGGAAGGGTGAGAATGGGAGCCGTTATCAAACCTCGTTTCAACTTCTCAAATGATTCCTGACACTCTGCTGTCCAAACAAACGACACATCCTTGCGGGTCAACTGGGTCATCGGCGCTGAAATCTTTGCGAAATCTGAAACGAACCGCCGGTAGTAGCCGGCCAATCCAAGGAAGCTGCGAACCTCTGCCACTGAGCTGGGTACCGACCATAACTCGATAGCCACAATCTTCTGGGGATCCACTTCCACTCCTCCTCGGATAATGATGTGACCCAAGTATGAAATGCGATCGAGCCAGAACTCGCATTTACTGAACTTGGCGTACAACTGATGCTCCCTAAGCGTCTGGAGGACGACTCTGAGATGCTGCTCATGCTCTGCTTCACTCTTGCTGTAGACCAGGATGTCATCTAGGAACACGATCACAAATTGATCCAAGTAAGGCATGAAAATGCGATTCATGAGGTCCATGAATACGGCCGGCGCATTGGTCGCTCCAAAGGGCATAACAGGAACTCCCAATGTCCATACCTCGATCTGAATGCTGTCTTCGGGATGTCCTGCTCTCTGACTCTGATCTGGTGGTATCCCGACCGCAAGTCGATCTTGGAGAACACTGAAGCCCCTCTGAGCTGATCAAACAATTCATCTATCCTCGGAAGAGGGTATTTGTTCTTGATTGTCACCGAATTCAAGGTACGATAATCAACACATAGCCTGGACGTACCATCCTTCTTTTTCACAAGAAGCATCGGGGCTCCCCAAGGCGATCCACTAGCACGGATGAATCCCTTGGTCCTTAGTTCTTCAATCATCTTGTATAAAATTTCCAATTCTGAAGGCGCCATCCTGTAGACTCGCTCTGATACTGGTGCTGTCCCGAAAATCAAGTCTATAGTGAACTCAATCTCCCGTTCCGGCGGCATCCCTGGAAGCTCCTCTGGAAAGACATCTGGAAACTCTTCAACTATCCGGGGTAATTGTACTGCTGCTACTGCCATCCGCAATGCTGGGGAAGATGGCTCCA
Source organism: Iris pallida (assembly GCA_029216955.1). Lineage (NCBI taxonomy): Eukaryota > Viridiplantae > Streptophyta > Magnoliopsida > Asparagales > Iridaceae > Iris > Iris pallida. Next base: position 3,042,209 of record JANAVB010008800.1, on the reverse strand, counting down.
CTGCGCCTCTGGAAAACGAAAACTCTGGCTCGCCGGGGATACTAAAGACAACTCTGCCAATATGGCAGTCTATCCTAGCATACTGGTTCCTCAACCAATCCATGCCTAGGACTACATCATAGTCTGCCATAGGAAACTCTATGAATCTAGCGGGGAACTCCCTACCGCTAACTACGATCCGACACGAGGAAAACACTCGATCTACTCCCACAAGGCCATTACCAGTAAGAATATTGAGCCTCACTGATAATGACTCGGGTTCCAATCCTATCCGTGTCGCGAATCGTGCAGACATAAATGAATGCGATGCACCAGAATCAAATAATACAGACGCTGGAGAGGAGTTGACGAGAATAGTACCTGCCACAACCTCACATGGTACAACTTCTTCTTCCATAGCCATCATCATGGCCTGACCTTGTCCTCTGGCTGCTGGTCCCCTCTGCTGGAAACCTCTCTGCCTATTCTGGGTCTGAGCTTGGGCTTGTGCATACTGCTGGGGGTGCTGTTGCTGGAATGCGTGAGACTGAGGCGGCAAGGGCCTCGAAGACTGATACTGCTGCTGCTGAACTGGTGCTGGGGCCGGTCCTCTCACGAAGAGCTAGAAGGGTTGGATGCTGATGAACCACCCCTATTCGGGCAAGCCCCTATCCTATGATCTGCTGCTCCACAAGCCAGGCACAATCCCTGCGCCCAACGATAATCCGCTACTACATGGCCTGGCTTCCCGCAATGTGACATCCCATTGCGGAAGTCTGCTTCTACTTCTGCTGCTGCGGGTACGTCGGGGTCGAATGCTGAACCGACGTTACTGAGGCCGCCCGTCTCGGAGTTCCAATTGTCAACCCCCTAACTGCCGGGGATGGAGCTGATGATTGGTGCATCTGACTGTGGGACCGCTTCCTATCTCCGGTCCTATCCACGATCCTCTGGGAGGTGTACTCATGCCTCCTAGCTGCTCTCAAGACTGCATCGAACGTCTGGTGCTCGAACTGCTCAACCGCCAACAAGATCTCCAAATGCAGTCCCTGCTGGAACCGCTGGGCCCTATCAACTCGGTCGCCACCAAGGTGGGGGCAAACCTACTGAGTCTAGAAAACTCCGATGCATAACTGTCGACTGTTCTGCCTCCTTGCTTCAAGTTGGTAAATCTGGTCTGCAGGTCGTACCGAGCCACAGCATCGAAATACTTCGTCTGGAATCTCTCTCTAAACACTGCCCAAGCAATGGGTGCCACTAATGCCATGCCTTGCGCCGCCCACCAACTGCGAGCCAAGTCCAACAACTGCAGGCATACCACCGCCACCTTCTCATTCTGGGTGTCCTGGCTGCTTCCAGAATCACCTCGGTATCCTGAAGCCATGCATCCGCGGCAATCGCATCCTCGCTGCCGTCGAAGAAAGGAGGGTTCAATCGCTTGAAGCTGTTAGCCGCCTGGTTCCCTGGATGTCCGCCTCGGGTCAAAGCATCTTGAACTGTCTGGTGCAGGGCGTCGCTTCGACGATCCTGGGAAGCTATCAAGGTTCTGATGAGGCCTACTAAGGTACCATCATCTGGCTCAGCGGGCTGGACGGGCCGAACTGGTGACTCTCCTCCAGTAGGTATCACTCTGGAGGCGACTCCGGAATGCTGGGCTTGATCTCCAGGTTGCTGCTGGTCCACGGGAGGTGCTCCTCCTTGCTGATCGGCAGGGTCAGGTACAGTGCCCTGAGGAAGACGACACAGGAAAACAATAAGGAGGACCAGGACAGAGCAACGATACAAGCTTGTAATCAGGGCAAGAATTTCAGGGATTTGAAAATACGGGCGGAGATCAAGGGCGAATACTGATTGAGACATCTATCGGTAAACCCTCACATTTCTTGATTGACAAGACCTGCATGGGCCACCACTTAAGCCATGTCACCCAGAACCAGAATACTGAGAACGGGGGCAGACATAGCCAGCTACGTATATTGAAATGGAAACCACCTCGATATACGGTCACGGCTGTCTAGATATATGAGGGTTTACTACAAGCCAACAGTCTTTGGTCATGAACAAGCCTAGTGTCTCAATCACAAGCAGTAAGTAAGGTCGCAAGATGTATGATCATTAAATATACAATAATAAGGCGTCCCAAATATTACATATTCAGCTGATCATGAAGCTAGTCGTACAAAATGCGGGGACTAGCAAGAGTTAAGTCATACATGATCAACCCTAGGATTTGTTAATCATGTTTACAGCCCGTAGGCAGACAGTAAGTAAAGTGCATCGAGCTAACAGGTGCTCGTCGGCTAAACGCCTCAAAAGAATAACTTTACAATAGAGTGAGCGAAACAAAATAGAAAACCCACTCGTAGTCCGGGTTCCTTCTAGTCGCCACCATCGGGCTGGAGGTTCGGAAGATCCTCGGGAGCTGCTCCGAAATCTGGCCACACAAAACCAGCTGGGTCAACCCCAGAAAGAGCAAGTGCCACAAGGGGGCCACGAAATAAGAACAAAGCCAGCAATCAGCACAAGAAAAATTTAATATTAAAACTAGAATTTATGAAAACATGTCAGGATGATACGACGAGATAACCATGGAACTATTCCGATAGCCAGGTTACAACCCGTAAACCAAACAAGGACCGGGGTTGTAACCATTCATCTGAACAGAACTTGGTTTTCCATCATTTATCGGCAAGATAATAATGCAAGAAATCAAGACAGGAAGCAATCTTGTACTGAATCAAGACATGGCTAGACTGGTTATACCTCATTCAATCAATCACGGCCAAGCAGATACTACGGCTTACTACTTTAACTAACTAGGGTTATCACAGGCCTAATTACTAACAAGATGCAGTGAGATTGTTCCACAGCCACAAGCCCTGCAGACCATCCAGGTTACCCAGGTCGAAAATTAGGGGTTGAATTCTGGTGGGTACATCGTCCAGGAAACACATGTACCCTTAGGTGACTTAGAAGGTGCAACACATGACAGTGTGCTGGAAATGCGCCCTACTCGACGGCAGGCTACAGATCCCAAGAGCGCCCAGGTAACGGGATTGCCTGTAGCTGTGTCATCTCTTCATGACTACTGTGTTATTCTAGTTATTAACCTTAATCCATTTTAGTAGGTGCTCCTGACCGTGGTACTCAGGAGTCCCATCCTAGACATGATGCAAGACAGGACAAGTGGATTTAACAAGCAAGCAAGAAAGAACTACCCACGGTGTCAAGTCAGGTCAAGTTAAGCTAGCCGTCGCAACAGCATTAAGATAAATCATGTCAGGGTACTTGTCAGGAGTGCGCCACGACGGGCCACTATCATGTCAGGTTGGTCATGTCAGGAGTGCACCACTACGGGGCACTGTCGTGTTATGCTAGTTCCTTGTCATACCATGCCATGTACAATAGTCATTCCACATATTAAGTAAAATCAAGTTCATGACAAAAGGCGTAAGGATATAAAATGGACGTAAAATATCTAATAAAATATCAATATACAGGGCTATAGAAGAGCCAAGCTTAAAGAAATAAGACCAAAACTCCAAGAGCCAATGGGTTAAGTAAGGGGTTCAGGGTGCAGCGTACGCACAAGACACGCACGCAGCAGGAGAGCTGCGTACGCGAAAAGACACGCACGCAGGAGAGCTGCGTACACGAAAGACGCACGCAGGAGAGCTGCGTACGCGAAAAGTCACGCACGCAAGAGAGCTGCGTACATGAAAAGACACGCACGCAGGAGAGCTGCGTACGCGAAAAGTCACGCACGCAGGAGAGCTGCGTACGTGAAAAGACACGCACGCAGGAGAGCTGCGTACGGGAAAAGTCACGCATGCAGAAGAGCAGCGTACGCGAAAAGACACGCACGCAGGAGAGCGGCTTACGCGAAAAGTCACTCACGCAGGAGAGCTGCGTACGCGAAAAGTCACGCACGCAGGAGAGCAGCGTACGCGAAAAGACCGCACGCAGGAGAGCTGCATACGCGAAAAGTCACGCACGCAGGAGAGCTGCGTACGCGAAAAGTCACGCACGCAGGAGAGCTGCGTACGCACAAAAGCACGCACGCAAGAGAGCTGCGTACGCACAAAAGCACGCACGAAAGGAGCTGCGTACGCGTAAAAACACGCACGCAGGGAAAGGTTCTTCTTCTCCACGGCTGAGAAGAAGCTCTCATGGCATCACAACTTAGCCATCCGAACTCCAAATCAGAATTTCCAAAGTTCAAACCAGGGTGGAATTGAACTCTCTTCCACATGGAAACATCAAAACCCATAAAAATCCAACTTAAGTAGATCAAAACCATGCAAATCCGAAAATAAGGAAAACTTAGATCTAGAACAATGGAGACTCCAAATCACAAAATACCAAGTTCTAATGTTGATCACCATGTCCTAATCTAGCAAATGGACAAATAAAAGAGGGTTCTTATGTGGTGGCAAGGTGCACTTGCCTATGGGTGGGTGTTTTGTAGAGGAAGGAGAAGAGTGTTGTGTAGAGGAAGAGGAAGAAGAAATTAATGGAGGTTTATGAGGAGAGAGAAAAGGTTGGTGGAGTTTTAAAGAGGGTGGGATGTGGTGTGTTGAGGGTGGAGCATAGGCTAAGGTGTTCCAATACACATTAAACCAAACCAAACCAACCCAATCCAATTAAAACCGAGCCATGACAAAATCCGAAATACGAGAAATACCGAAATTCCACAAGTTGAGAAAAAATAAAAATACATGCCAAAATCCAGATACGAGTATAAATACAAAATACGGGAAATACTGGAAATGAGGGTGACAAATCTCGATATGCTTGGTTCTGTCATGCTGTACTGGATTGTTGGCAATACTATAGCTGACTGGTTGTCACACCATAGCTTTATCTTGGCTCCCTGGTCCAGCTTCAACTCCATCAGCTATTTTTCAACCACAATAGCTCTGTGACTCCCAATGCCATAGCTCTATGCGCTGCTTCAGCTGTTGATCTGGCAGCCACTGACTGCTTCTTACTCCTCCAAGAGACCAAGTGTCTCCTACAAATATGCAGTATCCCGATGTAGATCTCCTGTCGTCAGCACAACTAGTCCAGTCAGAATCACAATAGCCCTCGATGCTCACATGATTATTTCTTCTGAAAATCAGTCCCTTCCCGGGGCTCTCTCAAGTACCTCAGAATCTGGTACACTGCGTCTATATGACCCTTCCGGGGGTCATGCATATAGCGGCTCACTACACTGACCGCAAAGCTGATATCAGGTCGAGTGTGGCTTAACTAGATCAACTTGCCCACTAATCTCTGATATCTATCCCGGTCAACTGGTTCTCCAGCTTCAGCATCCAGTTTGAACTTCTGGTCTATCGGTGTCGTAGCTGGTTTGCATCCCATCATCCCTGTTTCCGTAAGCAGGTCCAGTGCATACTTCCTCTGAGAAAGAACAATTCCCTCTGTATCTCGAACAATCTCTATCCCGAGGAAGTATCGAAGATGGCCAAGATCCTTCACCTCGAACTCCTTGCCAAGCTTCCCTATGAGTTGGGCGATCTTCTGCTCATTATCGCCTGTAATAATCATATCATCTACATACACCGCAAGCATGGTGATGTGGACTCCACTTCGTCTGAAGAAGACAGTATGATCAGCATTGATCTGCTGATATCCCATCCCTATCATTGCTCTCCTGAACCTGTCAAACCATGCTTGAGGAGACTGCTTCAGTCCATAGAGGGACTTCTTCAGTCTGCAGACCTTGCCTTCTGTCTGATTGGTGTCGAATCCTGGTGGTATCTCTATGTATACCTCCTCCACTATATCCCCATGAAGAAATGCATTCTTCACATCCAGTTGGTGTAGCTTCCATCCTCCATTGGCTGCCAGAGAGATCAAGGTCCTGACAGTGCTCATCTTTGCCACTGGTGCAAATGTCTCGTCATAGTCAATGCTGTACGTCTGACTGTATCCTTTTGCCACTAGTCGAGCTTTGTAGCGCTCAACCTGTCAATCTGGGTTCTGCTTCACCGTGAAAACCCATTTGCATCCGACTGCTCTTCCCTTCTGGCAGTCTCACCAGCTCCCAAGTGTGGTTCTTCTCAAGAGCTCCCAACTCATCGTGCATCGTCGCTTTCCACTTTGGATCGTTCTTGGCAACCTGCCAATTGTTAGGTACAATAATACTATCCAAAGATGCTATAAATGCTCTATGAGAAGAGAGATGGTCATAAGAAACAAACTTAGCAAGATCCCAACCATATCTGTCCGGAGGATTTTCCGCATTACTACGAGTAGTCCTTCGTGTAGATAGTGGTGTGGAAGATGTAGGAGGAATGATATCACCTGAGGATGATGGTAGTGTAGATGAGGAGGATGGCGGTGTAGGTGTCTCAGGAGTTGGGACAGACGCAGGCATGAGACTTAGCACTGGCACTGTAGGTACTGGTCCTGCAGTTTGCTTCTCTCTTCTGCTATAGATAAGTAACTCTCCCTGAGCCGTAGGCCTAACACTTCTCATCTCCTTCCCATAGTTTTAAAAGGCTCAAGGCGCACCAAGACTCAAAGGTTCCTGGAGCCTGAGGCGCTAGGCGCAAGGCTCAAGGCGCGCCTTTTGAAAGCTAGGCGCACTTTTTTCTTTATATGTAAAAAATATCTACATTTAAAAACTTAGCTACATAGAAGTCCAAATTCCTTGAAAATATCACTAATTATAGGTGCAAAATTATTCTTTATATATATATATATATATATATATATATATATATATATATAACCAAAGGCATGGGTGTGGCTTCCGCCCGCTGGAGCTCTCCCGCTCCCCAGCCTCGGCCGGTGGCCGGCCGCCCCCGGGAGTTCCCTCCTCGGCGAGCGCCTCCCCACCCCACCGACCTTGGTTCCCCCAGTTGGCCGGGTGTCCCCTGGCCGCTCCTCTCCCGGCCGGCGTCTGTCCGACGTGCGGGAGCCCCCCCCTTTCCACCCTCCTCCTCGGAGCAGTCGTCGGCCCCCGCGTCGGAGGCCTCGCCGTTCTCGCGCCTCCGACGGTCCTCGGCTCCCTCCATCCTCGGCCCTCCGCCAGCTCCCCTTGCCGTCGCGCGCCCGCTCGGCCCCTCCCTGTGCAGGCGCCTCTCTCGGTTGCTTTCTCGGTCGTTGGCCTGCCTCTCTCTCCGACCGAGGCCCCAACCCCCGCCTCCCCCTCCCCGAGGGTCCCCCTGCGCCAGATTCTCCTCCGCCCCCTGTTCTCGTCGTCTTTGCGACTCCGGGCGCCGGCTCAGCTCCCTCGGTCCGCCCCTTCTCGGCCCGCCGACCCAGGAGCCCGCCCTGGCTACTGCCCTCCCCGCCTCGGCCGCCCCCTCTGAGCCTCCTCCTTTCGTGCCTCCCCAGGACTCGGCGGCGGACCTCCTCTCAACGCCACCCGTCTCGGCCGTCATCCACCCCGGAGCTTCAAGTGGCCTCGGTCTCCCCCCGCCACCTCCCCCACTCCGGGCGCGGACCTCTCGGGCTCCCTTCCCCCTCCCGCCGCCCACCCCGCTCCGACCCCTCCTCCTCGGCGGGGGTCTACTGGCAGGACCCATCCACCTTGCGGCGGTACTGGGTCGTCTCCCCGCCCAACCGGCCGCGGCCCAATGGCCCTTCTCTGGCGTTCTAGGCTCCTCCGCCGCGGCGCAGTGGGCGTCGTCCGCGCTCCCTGTCGCATCGACGTGGTGCCCCTGCGGCCGTTGCCCCCCCCCCCGTCAAGCCAGGTGATCGTCGGAGCCTCCCCGGCCCCTCCGCGGCGCGTCCCCACCTCCACCTCCCTCGCTTCCGCCTTTCTTTCCCCCTCCCCTACTCCGGCGGATCCCACACGGCGGTCGCAGGGCCCTCTGGTCGTCTCCGGCCACCGCGGCTCTCTCCTGGCTCTCGGCGGGTCAGCTCCCCCTTCTCCTTGGCGCCGGAGACCCCTCCCCCGCCCCCTCTCAGGCCAGAGCCGACCCCCCCCCCCCCCCCCCCCCCCCCCCGCGCTGGCCGTCTCGGGTCACGGTCGCCGCCCTCCTCCCGGGTTCGGCGGGCTCCCTCTCCCCCCGTGCCGACCCCTCTCCGCTCGTGCTCCTCCGGGTCGTGTTCCCACAGCCCTCCCCTTTGGTTCCTCCGCCGCAGGGCCGCTCGGCTCCCCCTCGTGGACGGTGGCTCCCCCCCTCCGCTGCGGTGTCGCCCCCTCCGCCGGGGCGTGACGCCCCCTGCCTCCTCTGCGTCGGCCCCCCTCCCGGTGGTGGCCCCCGCGCCGCGAGGCTCCTCCTCCGCCGGCCCCCCTTCTCAGCGCCGGTACGCCCGGCCCCGGGGGCAGCGCCCTCTCCTCTGGCCCAACCCCTTCCTTGGTCCCTGCGCCCGTCGTGATGGCCAGCCCTTGGGCCTCGCGCCCGCTTGGGCCCCGCGCCCTCTGCAGGCTGATCCGGGCCACGTGCCCCTCGGGTCGCGCGGTTTAGTTTTTGTCTGTTCTTTGTGGTTTGAATTTGAATTCGGGTCCCGCCTGTGGGATCCGATAGCTGTGTTCTGTTAGTGTTTTTAATAAAATATTTTTTCCAAATATATTATATAATATATATATATATATATATATATAACAATCTAAAAGCCCATTAGATATAAATAACCCAAACTACATACATATATATACTAACCACATATATATAAGCCTTTAAATATAGAAGTACATTCTAATTTAGAAAACAATCTAAAATCCATAATAATATTAATGACAATAATTTCTATGCTTTCCAATAAAGTCCATAAACTATATAACATGTATATAGAAGGTTGGAATATATATATATATATATATATATATATATATATATATATATATAAGCCTTTAAATACAGAAGTACATTCTAATTTAGAAAACAATCTAAAACCCATAATAATATTAATGACAATAATTTCTATACTTTCCAATAAAGTCCATAAACTATATAAATTATAATATATATATATATATATATATATATATATATATATATATATATATATATAAATTTGCTTATATATATATATATATATATATATTTTGAAGAAAATATATATATATATATATATATATATATATAATATATATATATATATATATATATACATTTGCTTATATATATATATATATATATTTGAAGCAAATGTATATATATATATATATATATATATATATATATATATATATTAAAGTAACTTTACGCCTAGGTGCGCCTTGTTGAGCGCTTGGAGCCTGCGCCTTTCTACACTAGGCGTGCGCTTTTTTGAGGTGGTGCACCTAGTTTGTTCCTAGGCGCTGTCCCTGCGCATCGCTGTGCCTTGTGCCTAGGTGCGCTTTTTAATTCAATGCTCCTCCCCCTGTTCCGCTTCACCTTCATGTTCCTTCTCAACCGTGTCTCTGTGCCAAACTTCTAAATCGGTTACCACCAAGTTCTCCATCTCCCCCTCTCGCCTTATACTGGTAATATTAGACGTGTTGTGTGAAGTTCCCTCCTTGCGGTAATGTGGCTCATGCTTCTGAAAGTGAACATCCATACTAACAAACTTCTTCTTCTCTACTGGACTCCAGCACACATACCCTTTTTTAGTAGTTGAGTAGCCCACAAAGGTGCACTTGACCGCTCTAGGGTCAAGTTTTCCAACTGATGGTCTGTTGTCTTTCACAAAACACACATCCGAACACCTTTAGTGGAAGTGTCCCACTATTATTGTCTCGCAATACTTCACATGGGGACTTCCATTCCAGGATTTTTGAAGGCATCCTGTTGATAAGTTGAGCTGCTGTCAACACTGCATGCCCCCATAGATTTTGTAGGACATTTATGTCGATCATCATACTTCTTGCGGTCTCCAGAAGGTGTCGGTTCTTCCTTTCTGCTACTTCATTTTGTGCTGGTGTGTATGCACAAGTTGTCTGATACTGTATTCCGTGTGCTGACAAGTACTCTACAAGCGTCTTGTTAGTATACTCCGTTTCATTGTCAGACCTCAGTACCTCAGTACCTTCACCACTGTATTGTACTGAGTCTGGACATGCTTATGAAAATCCCGAAAACAGGCAGATACATCACTCTTATTTTTCATCAGATACAACCAGTTGACACGAGATGCACAATCAATAAAGGAAACACAGTACTTATACTCATTCATAGTATTAGTAGCACATGGACCCCAAACATCAGAATGTACTACCTCAAAAGCAAAAGAGCTCTTATGACCAGTACCAACATAAAGCTTCTAGTAAGTTTTCCTAACTCGCATGCATCATATACTAATTTCTGTTTATTTGTTTTGTATAAATCTCTTGATACAACTTACTTAGAGTATCAAAGGAAGAATGTCCCATCCTCCTATGATGAAGTATCAAAGTATCTTCAGTCCTCTGTTGCAGCTCTCCCATTCCAGCCTTCTCTGCCATAGATACCAATGCTGAGTCCAGTCCTTCTCGATCTAGGTACCACAGTCCCTCATGCCAAGTGCCAGTCCCAAGTCTTCGTCCCGTCCCTTTCTCCTGAAAGATCACCTTAGAAATATCAAAAGAAACAATGCATTTAAGTTGAAGAATTATAGAACTAATAAACAGAAGACTGACTGGAAATGATGGAGCATGTAAAACATTGGATAATCTTACTGAACCTGTGCAATTAACAGTACCCTTACCGACCACTGGCTGAAAAGTGCCGTCTGCAGTCTGAATGGTGTCTGCTGATGCTAGGTGAGTGTATGAAGAAAACTCACTAGCATTCCCGGTCACATGCCGAGATGCTCCTGAGTCGATAATCCAGTCTGACGTTTTAAGGGAAGACATAGATGCAAGAGCAAGTGACTTGTCAGTACCTTCTAAAAGCAAAGAGCGTCAGCCGAGGGAGACAGGGAGGGAGATGGGAGAAATGTTAGGTTAGAGTTTTGGTGCGACTAGGGTTAGGGTTTGTGGAAAGGTGGCTCTGATACCATGTTGAGATTGATTGATGATTTTTATTGATAATCTCATAGGCTTTATATAGCTTTTACATGATAGAATATCCAACGGAATATCCTGTGACATATTCTGGCATCCCAAATATGTTTTCAGGATATTTCCATACTAAATATAACATATTCTCATTCTAAATATATCAACAATATATATATATATATATATATATATATATATATATATATATATATATATATATATTTGGAAAAAAGGTAAATTTTATTCCAAAGCAACACAGTAATCGTACAACATACAATCAAAGTGGGGACTCCCACTCATCAGGACCTCATAACATTTACATCAAATTCGATGTTATGAAGCATGCCCACCAGAGGTGTAACCAGTCCCTCAAAAATCCGACGGTTATATATATATATATGGGACGGATCAAAAGTCCCGTCCGCAGAGCCCTGTCCCCGCCCCTGCACCATCGGATCGGGGGGCCCGCACGGGGCTGCGCGATTCAACGGTCAAGGGCGACGACGCTCCTGCGGGGCTCCACGGGCGGGGCTCCCGATCCACCCCCATATATATATATATATATATATATATATATATATATATATAGTCGGAGGCGGAGTCGAATATGACTTTGCCTCAACTCGACTTCGGAGCTGAAGCTTGCCTTCATATCCACCTCGGCCTCCACTAAGTTTGTGTCCAAATCCGCCATGAGTCGGGTCTGGCTGGTCCAAGCTTCGTCGGATCCAACTCCATTTGCATCCCTAATGGCTCCTTAGCCGGATATATTGACATATATCTAAAGTTTTGTTAGTGGTTGATGAGGAACCTAATGTCTTCTAGTTGTTCCTCCAATTTATATAAGTTTAAAATTCTTGGTCAAGGCATGATGGGAATAAGAAAAACTGCTTTCAAAAAGACCAAAAGGATGAGATGGGGGCCTCGAGACTAAAATTAGGGGTGTGTAATAGGTGAGCTGAGACAAAGTTGTGGTACTTGGTATTTTTGGGACTCTTTATCTTTTCTTTCTACTTGACGTGGACATTTAGAGTGCTGACCACTTGAGACTTGGATCGGGGTTTCACTAACCCAAGAAAAAGGGAAATGGAACAAAAGTGAGAGTTCGAGAGAGGCTTACTTGGTGACGGGATGTCGGAGATGCAAGAATCGTCACCCGTCGGATTGTTGACGGTTTTAGTCACGATGCAATTTTTGACAAGCAACGGAGATAGGAAAAGGGAATCAATAGGGTATTTGGGCAGCAGGTGGTTTTCATCTTCAATATTTATAGCTTATTCCGCATGGGTTAGGTTCCCGTTTTAAAGGTCAACGGGCCAGAATTGGGTTCACATTTCAGCTGGGTTGAGCTGCTTGAGGTCCCTGCTTCCCATGTCAAGGTTGTTGCTGTTGCCTTAGTAGCTGGTTGCCAAATACTTGTTGCACAACGGCCAGACCATCTGAAACTCCTAGGTGGCCACAACCACAAGCCTTCTTCTAATTTTCATTAATTTGTAACTTCCATAAATCGTGCCCGAAAATTGTGTTTTATGAGCACAAATTTACCATGCTCATCTTAAAATCCAATTTAAGACATTGGTACAATAGGAGGATTGAATTACACAAGAACTGATAAGTGAAGCTTCATTAAGCAGTGTGACATACTTCGTATTAAGGTAGTTATAATATATTACTAGATGTTATCATGACTTAGATGACCCAATACTGTTCTAGTAGGAGTACTGACTTGGTTTCTAAAAGGGGAAATTAAAGGGTTCCAATTTTTTCATATGTTGATTTAGTAATTATCTGAGGGGCACGTGCTGATACTACTATGCGAGGAGCACTTCTGACTCTAAGCTTTCGTGGAAAAAGTATGTATATATAGGTTTTCTAATTAATTTTCAAAAGATCAGTATAAGCATATTCATTTTCCAAAAATTTTGTTGGGGTGCGGCGGGTGGTGGTGGTGTGTGCGTGTGTGGTGTGTTGGGGTGGGGATGGGTTCCTCCCTAGCTAGGTTATATATAAGTTCATCATCTTCCAAGCTTCTCCCACCATAATAAGGTCCACTATAAGCACAAGAGAGCTCCATAAAAGTACTAATAAAGCGAAGTTTATAATTGATTGCCGCTAAGTCAATCATTGCCAAGTTCCTTGCTTAGGTAGCTAGGAGCAAGAACCTTGCTATAAAACCAAGTAACTTTTTGATTGTATAGTTTATGCAACCAAGGAACATCCTCCAACCTTTTCTTTTCTAGACTAGGAAAGAATCTAGATAAAAAGCTAAGATGATACAATTTGTTATAGGGAATTAGGTTGATCTCTATGGTACCACTAAGCCAAAGAGGAAAAGGGAAATGTGTTCTAGAATATTATATTATGATACTTGTTACTCTTGTTAAGTGTGGGCAAACTGAATACAATGGATAATCTTCATTTAGTACTGTGAGTAGGTATTTATAGTGGGGGGTTGGCCTCCTACTTTAGTTCCTAGGAAATGTTGGAGTAAAGTAGGACTACAAAAAGATACTACAGAATAGACATACAAGAGTAGTAACTCCAACACTCCTCAAGATGGAGCGCACATGTCATGTATGGTCAATCTGTTACTTAACCAGGGAACCTGATAGAAGCTAGCAACTTTGTAAAGAAATCAGTGAGTAGGTCCTCGAAATGAGTGAATGGAGTAGAGATATGCTTGTCCATGATTATGTCTTAAACAAAGTGATAGTCCACCTCAAGGCGTTTGGTTCTCTTGTGGAAAACTGAATTGCTAGCAATGAAATAGTCGCTTCTTACACAATGAATGGACAACTTACTGTATGATCAGACATCTATGTCGTAACTACATCATTTCATGTGACTCGTTTGTATGATTAGTTAGAGTTACTACTCTTGTACTACTTTAGTCCAACATAGCCTAGGAGCTAAAGTGGGTGGCCAACCCTCCAGTATAAATATGTACTCACTCTACTTAATGAAACCTATTCTACTAATCATTTCGTTTTGCTCTCTCATTGCCGCCAACAAGACCTTACTTACATCGGTATCCAACGTGCCTTTTTCCGGCGGCCTTGTGTTTAGTTTTTACATCATTATGAGAATCATTATGTAGTTTATTTTATCTCATAGCTTAATATAGGAGTATGAGGCTATGACACATTGCAAGATCTATAGGAAAATCTAATTGCTCGACCCAGAATTAATAATCTGAGATTTGTGCAAGCCTGATTATGAAGCAATGATAATCTATAATCTACCAAAAAATAATACTAACCGATATTCAAAGTTCACAATAGAAACCAAAGTAGGGTTCAAGGTTACCAAAAACTTGTAATCCTAAATCTACCAAATTGATACGACTTCAACAATAGGTTCGTAGACCTTACCAACAACATCTGATTGCCTTTAAGCACGAAAGTTATAGCACTTGAATTCAACTTTTCAAATGCAATTGCACATCCAAAATGGACGTCTGTAAAGATATGACCATTTTCATACAGCTTCTCAGTGCATAATTTGCTGATCCGAGTCTAAATATATCGATGCGGCAACAGATGTTGTAATTGACTAACAAAAAATTAGGAATTTGTATAAATGGATTTGGATTCATTATGCAAATGAGAAGATGAGGTTTTATAAATTTAGGATTCAAATAGGAAGGAAGAAGAATATTTCATCTAAAAGTTGACATCTCAACACAGTCATAAATAAAAAATTCCACTCTTCATTTCGTAGAAAACAAAGCCTTAAAATAAATTTAATAGTCATATGAGCATTGTTCATCAAGCAATACTAGTTCCAGGCAAACCTACCAAATATAATAAGACTAATAATCCTCTAACTATAACTAATTTTAGAAATCCACCATGTGCATCAATAATTAAAATAAATGCACCCAAATAAGTGTATCAAAAATAAACTTAATACTTCAATGTCTCCGAATTGACCCCAAAATTTACCAATTCTTCACATGGACTCAAATGAGCTGATTTGTTCCTCCATAACTGAAAGATTGCACAAACAAGAGGTTGAGTTCACATTGGATGATAAGCTCATTGCTATTACTGATGGAGCACAATGATATTTAGTGCATTTACGAGGATGTCTAAATTGTTCGTAGACATTAAGTGCTTTCTTCTCATGCTTCCATTATTGTCTTGATTATTCACTGGGAAGTGAACTTCCGAAGTATGGGAGATTGATGGAGGACTAGGTCAACCGTTGAGTTTTTTTTTTCGTAAACTTTGAGATATTGGGTTATTAGGTTTGTTTTTGGGTGCACTTGTTCGGGTGCATTTGTTTTAATTTTTTATACACATGGTTGATTTCTAGGATTGGTTATAGTTAGTAGTTATAGTATGATTGGTTATTTGACTATGATTGATATTGCTTGATGTCCGGAGCTTGTATGGCTATACAAACTCATGCAAGGCTTGATTTCTACTAAATTAAGAGTTGAGGATTTTATTTATGATTATGGTGGGATGTCTATTCATGAAATTGTTCTTCGTTACTATCCAAACCTAAATACCTATAACTCAATCTTTGTACTTTTTGCATAACCTAAACCAAAATATCTTATTTAGTGTTAAGATTATATTAGATTTAGATTATATTCCTTCTTCTATTAGGATTCAGCTTCCTATCTCCTCTGTGGATATATGGATCCATTCTCCTTATATTAATATATATATATATATATTCATAGTTGTATATATTTTTATAATCCACTAAAAAATCAATATTTTTGATTTGTTTCATGGTATCAGAGCCTAGGATTTGTAATTCTAGGACCTTAACCATAATTGAGTTGTGCACGTTCCGGAGGGGAACGACCGACTGCACAACCATCCTCATCGTCAAAGAAGAGGTATCAGCGACAGGAGTTTGAAAGTATACTGCATCATACATTCAAAGTTTGTCGGCGACCTGCGGAGGTCATCTGGACGATCTCTGTGACCTGCTGTTGCGGAAGTCGTTCGGACGATCTCGCCAGCTGCAAGAAAAAAAGTAAAGACAGGAGGAACCACATGGGGAACTCTCACCAAACCACATGGAGGGTTGTATAGCAAGATTCCCTTTGTGTGGTTTGACTTGATTTGAAGAGTTAGGGTGCATGACGGGAAGCTCAACTCTTATTTGAGCCATGTGTCCGCACACCACCAACATTATCAATTATCAAGTCCATCTTTCCATTGTGGTCTAGGAGTGATATGGAGAAGTGTCCAGAAGAAAGAAGTTTTGTTAAAATTCTCCACTTGGCAAAGCAGAATGGCCTTAGGCACATTAGCAACAAGACTATTCAAAACAAAAATTTATGTTTGCCATTTGTTTTGCTAAAAACCAATGTTTCTGCCCTTTGCTTTGCTTTGCAAGTGCGAGATTATTTAGACGGCTAGCATCCTGAGAAATGATTTTTTTAGTCTTTAAAAAAACAAAACAAAACAAAACAAAAAAGGAAAAAAAAGATAATACATTTGTCTTTATCCTCTCTCTCCATCCTTCGTGTACTTATTACGGGATGCCTGGTTATTATGTCACCACCTGCTATGCTCGTCAGCGGTCTAGTCTGATTTGTTCTTACTGTCATATGTCCGGTCATTCAGTGAATAATTGTTTTCTGTTTCATCTACATTCAAAACTCAATTCATCAAGCGGATAAAGACAAAGGGTTCTTCCTCGACTCGCTCTCATGTACCTCATGCTTACATTGTTGATAGTACATAGATATCGACATATATTCAGTACCGTCTTACTTAGTTAGAGCTCTAGTGCCAACGTCAGTCTATCTATGCCGGCTGCTCTGCCTCTACTGGTATGTCTATCTCTTGGATATTAGACTCTGGTGATTCTCACCATATGGCTTCTGACATTAGTTTCTTATCTAGTACTACACATTTACCATCATACTTTACCGCTTTACATACAGGAATGTTCTCAGTTGGTCATTACTCAATCTGGCTCCATTATTTCTGGAACTTTGAATCTTCCTTTTGTTTTACATGTTCTTCATCTCACTTTAAATCTCATATCAGTTAGTAGCCTTTGTGAGAACGAATTTATGGTTGTTTTTTATTCCCTCACATGTTATGTCAAGAATTCTCGTACAGACAAGACGATTGGTCGTGCTTGTAGAAATGGGCGGTTGTACCACTTGGAGTTTCATCTTCCATCATCTCAACCTTTTAGTTATAGTCATGTTGCTATCGTCACGGCTACTGCCGATTATTGGCATAGATGCTTAGTCATATTTCAGAGTTCCGCCTAAAGAGTTTATTTCATAGTGTAGCTCTTGGACATGGTTCTTTGTCCTGATACACATGTACGGGCTGTAAGTTGGCAAAACACATAGCTCCACCTTTTCCTAAGAGTTTATCTAGATCTAGTAATATTTTTCAATTAGTTCATTATGACATATGGGGACCTACTCCTATCCCATCTATGACTGGTTTTCTCTACTACGTAAGCTTTATTGATTATTACACTCGTTATACTTAGGTCTATCTTATGCGTCACCGTTCCGATCTCCCTACCATTTATCGGACGTTTACTACTATAGTTCACACTCAATTCAATGTTAGGATTAAAAAATTTTGTTCTGTTTTTGCTCGTATCTCTCTATTTCTTGTTCCTCCAGCTTCGTCGTCTAGTGTTTTCATTGATCCTACACCTTTGCTCCCCTCTCATGGTAAAGCTCCTTCTATGATGCCTCCGTCGCTACCTCACGAGGGTCCTCCATATATTCCACCAGCCTCCGCTACACCATCTTCTCCACCATCTCTACCTCCACCACAACCTCTCCGCCAGTCTCAACGTTTTTATCGACCTCATTTTACTCCCGACTCTTTCGGTCCGTCGGATAAATTTGGTTTTGCTACCGTAGTTATATTCTTTACAGTTCCATTCCTTTCTTACTGCTATCCATACCACACGAGAGCCCAATTCTTATCAAGAGGCTGTTCAGTACCCTGAGTGGCAGGAGGCTATGGTAGAGAAGTTTTTAGCATTTTAGCAGACAGGTACATGGGATATCGTTTCACTCCCAGACGGGGTCTAGTCTGTTAGTTGCAAGTGGGTCTTCAAGGTCAGATCAAGTATAGGATTGGTCCATTGAGCGACACAAGGCTCGCTTTGTTGCTCGAGGTTTTACACAGGAGCATAGGATTGACTGTGATGAGGCATTTGTCCCCGTTGCTCAGATGACCACAGTTTATATCTTATTAGTTGTTGCTGCCGCTCGTCAGTGGCCACTCTATCAGATGGATGTGAAGAATGTCAAGAATGTCTTTCTTCACGGTTCTTTATCCGAGGTTGTCTATATGCATCCTTCTCCAGGTCTTTCTACTTCGTCGTGACATATTTGTCGCCTTCCGCCTTCGTCGTGCTATCTATGTCTCAAGCAAGCTTTTCGAGCTTGGTTTGAGTGTTTTCGGAGTGCTATTCCTAAATCAGGTTTTCAGCAGTGCTCTCAGGATCATTTTTTGTTTGTACGGTCGTCACCGCAGGACGCATTTTTCTTTTACTCTATGCGAATGACATAATTTTGACTGACGATGATTCAACATGGATTGCAACTACTCAGAGGTACCTTCATAAGAAGTTTCAGATGAAGGACCTTGGCAATCTTCAATATTTTCTTGATTTGAGATTGTACAAGGTAAAAGAGGGATACTTATTTCTCAGTAGAAGTATACTTCAGAGATTATTTCATTTTCTGGTCTATCGGATAGTTGTACTGTTTGTACTCCTTTGGAGTTTCATGTGAACGCTTTGCCCCACATATGGTGAGCCTCTCACAGATCCTACTCACTACAGCCGGCTAGTGGGTCAACTTGTATATGTCTGTTTGAACAGGCCAAATATTTTTCATGCAATTAGTATTGTTAGCCAGTTCATTTCCGTGCCTCGATTAGCTCACTATGGAGCCTTACTCCAGATTCTTCGATATCTTCAAGGCTCCGTTACATACTTATTATTCATGTCTTCTACATGTACTCTGCAACTTCGAGCATTTTCTGATACAAATTGGGAAGGAGATCCGACCACCAGACGATCTGCTACAGGATTCTGTTTGTTTCTTTGTGATTCATTGATTTCATGGTGAAGCCGTTGTTGCATGTCTTCTACTGAGGCAGAGTACAGAGCTATGGTTGCCACCACCTGGAAGATCGTTTATGTACGTAGACTGCTCTCTGATATGGACGTTGCTCCTACAGGACCTACGTCGCTTCACTGTGATAACAAAAGTGGTATACATATAGCAAGCAATTCGATTTTTCATGAACGGACAAAGCACATTGAGATCGATTGTTATTTCGTCCGTGAGCATTTTCTAGCAGGCACGATTTCTCTACCACATGTGACCTCTGTAGATTAGCTGGCAGATTTTTTTTTTACAAAGTCACACCCCCTATACCGTTGTTTTTCTATTGGACAAACTCATGTTGTTTGACTCATCGTGAATTTGAAAGGGGGTGTTAAGATTATATTAGATTTAGATTATATTCCTTCTCCTATTCGGATTCAGATTCCTATCTCCTATACAGATATGGATCCGTTCTCCTT
Organism: Iris pallida; assembly: GCA_029216955.1. Lineage (NCBI taxonomy): Eukaryota > Viridiplantae > Streptophyta > Magnoliopsida > Asparagales > Iridaceae > Iris > Iris pallida. Next base: position 3,022,756 of record JANAVB010008800.1, on the reverse strand, counting down.
CTATATATATTCATAGTTGTATGACTTTTTATATTATCCATTAATAAAATCAATATTGTTAATTTGTTTCATTTAGATTCAAACATGCAGATTATGAAAGAAATATCTATAGGATATCTGTCATATCTAAGACTACAGAGAGATGTTTTTGGTGTGCGATTCCAATTCAGGATGTTTGCTTCAAGTACTACAACTTTCGTTCGTATTTAGAGAGCTTTCAGAGTCTGCTAGTAAGGCCTTCAAAGATGCAGTTGGAATCAGTTCACTGATTCCGTATATATTTAGGAAGGCTTTTTTTTTCAAACTTGAACCTGCTTTGGTTTTGTGAACTTTGAGTCAATCCAACTAGAATTTATTAGATGGGTCCAGCCCAAGTGGGCACGCAAATTGGTAGTCCCGACCAAGTACCATCAAGTTTACATCTCCGAAAAGATTTGGAATAGGAGTCCAAATTTGGTGTGGAATCACTTTTGATTGCATGAGCTAGGGGCGGCCTCTTTATTAGGAAAGTGTGTGGCCGGGTCATTATTATAGTAAGAATCAAATTGCAATAAGTGTTCTACATAGAATCCTATATTCTCATAATAGGTAATATTGGTTGAACTTTTGGTAGCATGTTGATACGATTATGGCTCCTACTAAAAATAGAGTGCTTAGCTCCTTTATATAAAGGAGGGTGCTGGCCTGCAGCAGATATATGCACAAACGCAATAATTCTGAGAGTAACAATTTCCAAGAAGAAATCTTGGAGGTTAGAGAGTTTGGCAACGACTTCGTCTACAGCGGGATCTACAACGAAAAGAGAGAAAAAGAAGTCGACAATGGTTGTGGATTCGGCATCCCTTCAGGTTACGGTAAGTGCTTTATTGTATTAATTGAGAGAGTGAGTGTTGCGAGCTTTGCTTTTGTTCTTTTGTATCTATCGGAGTTGTAGGGATACTCCGCATCTTTGGGTAAGAGATTGTGACTATAGATTATAATGGTTTTGTGCTTGACTTGTCCCGTGGTTTTTTACTGCAAGGATTTTTCCACGTTAATACTGTGTGTTTGTGATTTAACTTTTATACCACATGGAGGCTGTTGGTTGGTGTATTCCAACCCATCAAAATTCCCTATAGGTATACTCCCACGTCAAGTTATCTATAAAATTTATTCCTCCTTCCGGAGAGCATGTTATACTAACCTAGGTTCATTTGTCAACTTCCGACTCTTGTCACCTTTCTTTTGTGAAATCTACCTTAGATCTTGGGGTGGTTCAATTCTTTTCAGCAAGATAGTCCAATGGTTCAAAGTTGGCTTACACAACCTATTTTACTAGGCAAGTTTATTAATATAGAGGAGAGTAATAGTCTTACTCAATAAACCCCAAGGGGTGGTCAGGTAGTAGCACTGGTAGGGAGGGGAGGAGCGTACGTGGGTACGTGGGTTCGAGTCCAGACAAAATAAAATGGGAGTGGGTCTTGATGCTAGTAGCCCAAGACGAACAGTCTTGATTGGCCTTATCTTAAAAAAAAAAAAAATACTCGACAAGTGTTGAACCATTCTGGACAGGAGTCTAGTAACCCTATTTTCCTGGCAAGGTTATCAGTGCAGAACCACTTTGGACTGGGCTAAGAACATGAGAGGTGCTCATGCAATAATGATCTGAAGTTCTTCAACACAATAAATAGTCAATAAGAAACCGGATCTACGTATGTTTTTTTGGCCTTTGACATTAGACTTGTACCTGAGGAGCAGACTAAACCCGGTGACCCCTCTTCTACTAGATTGAACTCCAGAGTCCAATCCGAGAAATCACAGTTCTTTTTACTTAATATGACATTGTAAAGTGGTTTTCTGAGATTGATCACTTGTATCTTGATATTAAGGGCTGTTAGAAAGTAGTAAGTTACATTATCCAACTGGTATAAGTTAACAAGAAAATTTGCTAGTTTAGACCATAGTTTGCACGATCGGCCGACACTGATCCGATATGGTCAATATTGATACGGTTTGGCATGTTCCGATTCGATACTGACCGATACTGACATTGGGGGTCTCTTTTCGAGTCAATTCCGCAAAAAAAAAAAAAAGATTGAACAAAAAATATCAATCAACAAGGATGTAAAAATATAGTAAGGTTGTAAAAGCATGTAGAAGAAAAAAATTTATGTATCGCATATAAACCAATCAGCAACGATGACTACTATTTCATTCAATTTAAAACTATTGATAGGTCCTCGACCTCATAAACCTTGAATTGTTGAAGTAACACTGGGATTTGCCATTGCAATTGAGAAAGAATTGAAAGAACAGAGAATTGGGGAAATCAAGAAGCTAGGGTTTTATTGAATTGTAAAGAAAGTTGGAGAAGAAGAGGAATACATCATAATATCATAGAAAAAGAAAGAAGATCTGGGAAATCAGAGTTATACATCAGCTACTCTCTCATTCTTACAGAAGGCTATTTATAGTCCTCCTTCTCTGAGCTTGCCTAATCAGCAACTACTAACAGACTCTCGTGACTTGGCAAGGGACCGAGACAGTCCAATCCAGCCTGGCATAACCGAATCCATTGACGTGGCAATGATGACCTGGAGTTAGTTGCTTCCTTTGAGAGGACTGAGCTCTACACTTCTTCACTTCTGCAATGAAGTCCCTCTCTCTGCTTACTGCATTCCCAAGGTGACTAGCTTGATACTGCTGGTTGATCTACTGCTCTCCATACTCCAACTGAGCCACTGCTTCTTGAGCTACTGAGCCAACAGGTACTTATCAATACCCACCCCATAAAATTGACCTTGTCCCAAGGTCAATGATAAGAAAATCTTTCAAAAGCTGCTCATAAGGTTTCTTAGCAATCTGGAAATAGAACTATTCATCTCCAACTGATAGAGAGCAGACGATAAGGAGAACCTGAAGTTTATGATACTTGATACTACTTGACATTGAAAATAAGCTTTGTGATCCATACATTGTTCCTGACCCTAAAGCTTTAAGCTTGTAAACTTGATTCCTGCGTCCCATACCCGCACTAGGAATTGAAGGACCAATCTTTGCATCACAGCCCCCTTCTCCTGAAATTTGGTAATCAAGGACATCCATGGTGTCAGGAATGCTGGAAGGAGTTCCTCCTCAATCACAGCTCGAGCCACAAAAAGAACAAGAACATTTACATCAGCCGATCCAAGTATTGCTTTCCCCGTGCTTTCTCCATCAGGGCCACCTGGATCCCACATGGTTCTCAGCAACTTCTTTGTGATCTGTTCACCCTCTGCAGGTTGTCCAAAATTAAATGGAAACTTTTTATTAGCGAGGAGCTGTGGTTTGACTTCCTTTGGCACAAAAATTATATCAAAAGGTTCTTCCGAAGCCACATAATTATGCAAACAACTTTCCAAGTTGTCAAGTGATGCATCCCACAAGCTGAAGAGGAACTGACTGTTTAACATCCTTGTCATCCTGCAGATCTCCCAGCAGATTTATCAAACCATTCTCACATGTGGTAATGACTATTTCAACAGTATCCTTCCAGTGCACATGAACTCCAGAGTTTGCCACACTTACTACAACACCTCCAGGCTTCTTTTCTGAGTTGAAAGGGAAGACATGAAGAATTGATCCTGATCCCCACTGAGGTATGGAAGGATATGCATTTTACCTGGATCCCACACCCTTACATGTTCTTCTTTGGCACAATAACCTAGAGGGTACTTGTCAGTATCAAGATGTGGAGATGCCAAGGAAGGAAAATTCAGACGCCCAGCACCAACAGCCTCAAAATTAGGAGCAAGCTCATTGACCGCATCGACATAATGGCCTCTAAGACCTGCAATCTTAATTACATGGATGTTCACCTTTGGATCTCCGTTCTTCGAACTGGTGGTATCTCCATTAGCAAGAATGTAAAGAGCACATGCAACAAGAGTAGCAGAAGCAGTTGCTACTGATGATGAATGGTAATTTCTGAAATCTCACAGCTTGTCAGACTCCTCTATAGTGCATAATACCATGGAATCTAATTTGGCCATACGGTTCAAGCCCTCCATCAGTTTAGGGAGGTCAGAAACACCCTTGCATTGCACAGCAACACTAACAACAGGAGTAACAGAGCTTCATAGTTCGAATAGGATGGACATTGACTTCTTTCTTCACAGGCATTTCGTCGAACATATACAGAGCAGTTTGGGTATGATACTGCTGCTTCGTATTTGACCTAATGCCTTGACTTGATTCTCCTCTATATGCAGGAATTGACTGGAAATTTGAACTAAGTTCCCGGCGAGGAGACTGATTCAATTTGGAAAAGAATTGCATGAAGATTCATGACTATTGATAGCTAACCTTGTATATTACTATATGAAACCTGAGCTGGTGAACAAAGGTGAATAGCCGTCGTCCCCATTGGATTAATTCCAACATTGTGCCCAATCTGAGACAATTCTTCCAAAATTCTATCAATCATGAAGCTAGGTGATCGGCTTTACCTTCCAAAGCTTGCAGTGGAAAAGTCGCTTTTCCATCGCCGTGTCCATGGGCTCGCCATTGATGATCGAAAGATTTGGTGGTGATCCATGAAGAGATCCCTGGCAGCTCCTCCTCGGATCCTCTGTGTACTCTTCCAAAGTTTGTACTCGAGCTTCGGCATGGAGTGGAGCTCGAATCGGTGGAGATCCATGGCAGCTAATGCTTGGATCTTCGGCTGCCTCCATGATTGGATCTATATGTTGCTCTGATACCAAATGATAGGTCCTCGACCTCATAAACCTTGAATTGTTGAAGTAACATTGGGATTTGCCATTTGAGAAAGAATTGAAAGAACAGAGAATTGGGGAAATCAAGAAGCTTGGGTTTTATTGAATTGTAAAGAAAGTTGGAGAAGAAGAGGAATACATCATAGAAAAAGAAAGAAGATCTGGGAAATCAGAGTTATACATCAGCTACTCTCTCATTCTTACAGAAGGCTATTTATAGTCCTCCTTCTCTGAGCTTGCCTAGTCAGCAACTACTAACAGACTCTCGTGACTTGGCAAGGGACCGAGACAGTCCAATCCAGCCTGGCATAACCGAATCTATTGACGTGGCAATGATGACCTGGAGTTAGTTGCTTCCTTTGAGAGGACTGAGCTCTACACTTCTTCACTTCTGCAATGAAGTCCCTCTCTCTGCTTAATGCATTCCCAAGGTGACTAGCTTGATACTGCTGGTTGATCTACTGCTCTCCATACTCCAACTGAGCCACTGCTTCTTGAGCTACTGAGCCAACAGGTACTTATCAACTATCAAGAAACAACACAAGAAATACTTACGTTATGTCTAAATGTACAAAATATTTTTGTCAAATTTTAATAAATTTTCTCCCTGATGCTCCGATCCGAAACTGCAGATACCGCCTATTCCGATATTCGTAGTGCGAACCTTGGTTTAGACATTGAGGGAAATTTTGCTCAAGCTTACCGGGATACTAGACGCACCCGGATGGTGCATTTAACACCAAAAAGATCCAGATAGATGCTGGAAAATTAGGATTCAAGTCATCACGAGTGGAACACCGGCCACATTGGTCCTGGCTGATCTATATATAATTATAATCTGTTTTTAAGAATTGGTTGAATGAAACCCAAGCAATTTTTCGCTTGTCATCTTTACTCCTCTTTTCCCATCATCCCAGAACTGAATCTCCACACAACTTTTTTAGTTGGGTGCAGCTAGTTTCAGTTGCTATGGATTCATGATGTCTCATGCAATTTCACCTCCCTAATGTTAAATGTTCATGTTTATCTTAGTTCTAATGGTCATAGCTTACGTTAAATGGTCACAGATTCATATTTGGCTTGTCCATGCTTCTTATCTAACATAGAGTATTGCTCTTGCATGCTGGCTGGTGATGAACAAGATGATGTTGAATTTGTTTTGGTAGATCTTTGAGCATATGCAGTGCTTGATCATGATAGTTGAACTCGTTCTAGTTCAAATGTGGCTATTTTGTTGAATGTTTCTATTAATATGATTAAGTAGTGAGCTGTCCATCAGGGCTGTTTATTTGCACACTTTGTGCTGATCAATTAGGAATCTGGTCATCCTTGCATGTAAGTTCTATTTGATCTTCTTTTATGAACCTTATCTTTGTAAAAAGAACTGCCTAATTTAACTATTTAAGTTTACATATAGAGAAAACTTAACTGAGAATGTTGCTTGGTGCAACACTAAGGCTTTGCTTGCATCCTAGAGGATGTGAGTTTGAGTTACGGAAATAGTTTCTCATATATATAGGGGTAATGGTGCGTACAACTTGACCCTGTCCATACCC